>OV651829.1:11194520-11326637 GCA_927349885.1 Psylliodes chrysocephalus
AATCTATTTGAGGGTTTCCATGGAAACCGCGAAAAACCTCGAAAAATCGTCCAAACGTCCTATGAGTCCCTTTTTCGGAATTTGGGTGCACTATGGAAGTGAGTATGCATAAACAACAGACGCTATAGACATCGTAGGTTACTGATCAGAAGCATTTTTCGTTTCCCGTCAACTGTCACTGTTTTATGACGTTCTCAAAATTTTTTTATCGATTTTCGACGTTTTAATGAAGACGAATAATTTTTTTAATATTTTTCCTAAACACTCTCTCTACCTCACCACGCACACAAATTTTTCATCGGGCGCCATTTTTTTTTCCGACCAATTTCCGGGCGACTTTAAAAAATCGTACCGTCCGAACAGATAAATGGATTTCAATGAAACTCGGACTGAAGGTGTACACCCATGGGACGCTTTCGGAAAAAAAAATCGGCGTCAAAATCTGTTTGACGATTTTCATGGAAACCGCAAAAAACCTCGAAAAATCGCACGAAAATCGTCCAAACATCCTATGAGTCCCTTTTCCGGGAATTGGGTGCACTATGGAAGTGAGTATTCATAAACGGCAGACGCTCAAGATATCGTAGGTGACTGATAAGAAAGTTTTTTTCGTCTCCCGTTAACTGTCACTTTTTTATGACGTTTTGAAAATTTATTTATCATTTTTCGACGTTTTAGTAGAAACGAATAATTTTTTAAATATTTTTCCTAAACACCCCTCGCCTCTCTCTACCTCACCACGTAGGGGTCGCTTTATAAAACATGAACAATTTTATAGAGGTCACATTACAATTTTAAGCGACCCCGTAGAAGTCGCTTTATTTAAAATTAACAATTTTATAGAGGTCACATTACAATTTGAAGCGACCCCGTAGGGGTCGCTTTATAAAAAATTAGCAACTTTATAGAGGTCACATTACAATTTGAAGCGACCCCGTAGGGGTCGCTTTATAAAAAATTATTAATTTTATAGAGGCCACATTACAATTTTAAGCGACCCCGTAGGGGTCGCTTTATAAAAAATTAACAATTTTATAGAGGTCACAGTACAATTTTAAGCGACCCCGTAGGGGTCGCTTTATAAAAAATTAACAATTTTATAGAGGTCACATTAAAATTTGAAGTGACCCCGTAGGGGTCGCTTTATAAAAAATTAACAACTTTATAGAGGTCACATTACAATTTGAACCGACCCCGTAGGGGTCGCTTTATAAAAAATTAACAATTTTACAGAGGCCACATTACAATTTGAAGCGACCCCATAGGGGTCGCTTTATAAAAAATTAACAATTTTATAGAGGCCACATTACAATTTTAAGCGACCCCATAGGGGTCGCTTTATAAAAAATTAACAATTTTATAGAGGTCACATACAATTTGAAGTGACCCCTTAGGGGTCGCTTTATAAAAAATTTACAATTTTATAGAGGTCACATTACAATTTGAAGTGACCCCGTAGGGGTCGTTTTATAAAAAATTGACAATTTTATAGAGGTCACATCACAATTTTAAGCGACCCCGTAGGGGTCGCTTTATAAAAAATTAATAATTTTATAGAGGCCACATTACAATTTTAAGCGACCCCGTAGGGGTCGCTTTATAAAAAATTAACAATTTTATAGAGGTCACATTACAATTTGAAGTGACCCTGTAGGGGTCGCTTTATAAAAAATTGACAATTTTATAGAGGACGCATTACAATTTTAAGCGACCCCGTAGGGGTCGCTTTATAAAAAAATTAACAATTTTACAGAGGTCACATTACAATTTTAAGCGACCCCTACGGGGTCGCTTTATAAAAAATTAACAATTTTATAGAGGTCACAGTACAATTTTAAGCGACCCCGTAGGGGTCGCTTTATAAAAAATTAACAATTTTATAGAGGTCACATTAAAATTTGAAGTGACCCCGTAGGGGTCGCTTTATAAAAAATTGACAATTTTAAAGAGGTCACATCACAATTTTAAGCGACCCCGTAGGGGTCGCTTTATAAAAAATTAACGACTTTATAGAGGTCACATTACAATTTGAAGCGACCCCGTAGGGGTCGCTTTAAAAAAAAATTAATAACTTTACAGAGGCCACATTACAATTTGAAGCGACCCCGTAGGGGTCGCTTTATAAAAAATTAACAATTTTATAGAGGTCACATTACAATTTTAAGCGACCCCATAGGGGTCGCTTTATAAAAAATTAACAATTTTATAGAGGTCACATACAATTTGAAGTGACCCCTTAGGGGTCGCTTTATAAAAAATTTACAATTTTATAGAGGTCACATTACAATTTGAAGTGACCCCGTAGGGGTCGTTTTATAAAAAATTGACAATTTTATAGAGGTCACATTACAATTTTAAGCGACCCTGTAGGGGTCGCTTTATAAAAAATTAATAATTTTATAGAGGCCACATTACAATTTTAAGCGACCCCGTAGGGGTAGCTTTATAAAAAATTAACAATTTTATAGAGGTCACATTACAATTTGAAGTGACCCTGTAGGGGTCGCTTTATAAAAAATTGACAATTTTATAGAGGTCACATTACAATTTTAAGCGACCCCGTAGGAGTCGCTTTATAAAAAAATTAACAATTTTACAGAGGTCACATTACAATTTTAAGCGACCCCGTAGGGGTCGCTTTATAAAAAATTAACAATTTTATAGAGGTCACATTACAATTTGAAGTGACCCCGTAGGGGTCGCTTTATTTAAAATTAACAATTTTATAGAGGTTACATTACAATTAGTAATTTAAATGAAGTAATTATTTATTTTCCTCTTCGCTTTATAAAAAATTAACAATTTTATAGAGGTAACATTACAATTTTAAGCGACCCCGTAGGGTCTCATTTGTTCTCATTTGTTCTCATTTGTTTTCATTTGTTCTCATTTGTTCTCATTTGTTCTCATTTGTTCTCATTTGTTCTCATTTGTTCTCATTTGTTCTCATTTGTTCTCATTTGTTCTTATTTGTTCTCATTTATTCTCATTTGTTCTCATTTGTTCTCATTTGTTCTCATTTGTTTTCATTTGTTCTCATTTGTTCTCATTTGTTCTCATTTGTTCTCATTTGTTCTCATTTGTTCTCATTTGTTCTCATTTGTTCTCATTTGTTCTCATTTGTTCTCATTTGTTCTCATTTGTTCTCATTTGTTCTCATTTGTTCTCATTTGTTCTCATTTGTTCTCATTTGTTCTCATTTGTTCTCATTTGTTCTCATTTGTTCTCATTTGTTCTCATTTGTTCTCATTTTTTCTCATTTGTTCTCATTTGTTCTCATTTATTCTCATTTGTTCTCATTTGTTCTCATTATGCGAAAGAAATTCAGGCTGTTGCCCTCGGAATTATGGTATCATGAGATTGAAGTTATATATTCTTGATTTTGTTGATTATTTTGTTGAAAGCTTAATAAAAATGTTATTTACTGGAGAGAGATTAACTATACCATCTTTTCTCTCATCATATTGCTCATTTCAAAAGTTAAAATCCCATTCTAAATCCTATCATTGATAGCGCACAACTTTCTGTTTCCTCCATTCTTTCATGTTTATATTTTATGACTTTGCTTTTCTCCGTATTATCGTCACCCTTTGCATTATAATTTAACACCTGAAATGTATTCATCCCGTTAATAATCCATGCTTAAAGAGTATACGTTTTTCTGAAGCTTTACAAGCTTTAAATCAAAGTTCTTTAAGCATGTTATGCATATTTGCGACAAAATATGCGAATATATAAATTTTACAATCCAAGAAAACACCTTTAAGGCAAGCGGCTATCCATTTCTTCTATTTTAAAAGAGGTATTAATTTCACACATATCGCTATTCAAATATCCATTTTACAGCACATTATTCAAAATTTAATTAATCCTGTAACAGCCGACCATAATTTGAGTTGAGCACATCTATTAGTAAACCATTGTTGTTAGATTTTTTCTCTGCCCACAGCTTTGTGTGCCATAATGGTATTTCATTTTCATTTTGTGTGTACTGGTACTGGCCATGGTGTGAAGCGGCCTTTTGAGCTCCTATTGTGTTCGAAATGCCTTTGCTAAATCATTAAATAAAAATTTCACGGCTAGAAGTTGAGCTGGAACGTGGGCCGTACTTACTTGAACACATTTCAAAAGCCCCAATGTAAATAAATTAAGAGGAAAAATTTGGTATGAAATGAGGATTAGGATCATATTTTGTCATCTTGTACTATTTTAAGGTGGAAGTAATGTAAGTTACTAATAATTTAATAATAACTGATGATTGATGATGAAAAATTAAAGTAATTGATAAAATATCTTTAAAACCAAGGATGGTGTCTCCATTGATTCATTTGTGCAGTAACACCCAGTTAAATTTGATAAAAACACATTATTATATAATATATAACATTTTTTACACAAAAAGCTTTTTACATGACCTGATATATACAGGGTGTATCAACAATGCGTGGGTGAACGATAGCTGCTTCCCTATATGAGATACGAAAAAATGCTTCGAATAAAAGTTGTAGAGGGCATTGAAAGCTACGTTCCAAAAATAACTACCAATATACAGGGTATCCGATAAATGTATGAGTTATCGAAGTAATGTTTTTTTAAAGGAAACACCCTATATATTTTTACTCGATTAAATTTATTTGAAAGAGTGTTTCTCAAAAATATAGGGTTGTATGGGTTTATACTGGGTGGTTAGGAATTTATGGTGGGATTTAGGTAACAAAATGGGTTTATTCAACATCAAATATCTCTAAATAAATAATTTGGAATACATTTTTTTTCTGCCGAATATTCCCGAAAATAGTGTATTTTCATTTCCTATTCATAATTTTACCGAATGGCGCTTTTCCCATACAGGGGCAACCAAAACTCGGGACCACTTTTTTCTCAGTTTTTTCAAATGGAACACCCTGTAAATGAGGCCATACCAGGATAGCCCATACCATGAGCTTTCAGAAAATGTACGGTTTGCCTACTTGATTTTTATCGGAAATGTATCTAATTCTTAAGGAAAGTATAAAAAAGTTATAAAAGCAATAACTATTTATTTATTGTAAACGAACAATTATTTAAAAAAGCGTATATTCACAGCAAATGTTTAAACACTCTCACATTTTAAGCTATGCCCGAATTAATCATATCTACAATTGCTCTTCGAACTTTCATTAAAGCGAAAAATCAAATCACCCTTGAAACATTTGAACGTTATAGGAATTTGACATTTAATTATCGAGGAGGAGAATAATTTATAGTTGAAATTTAATAATGTTTCGCTTCAAAATGAAATTATCCACCGAAGAAATGATAAATATGATCTACATTGTGGGTGAGTGTGATAGAAATTGTTTATTAGCCAATAGAATGTATGCAGTTCGATACCCTGATTCAAGGTCTATACGACCAGAGACTTTTCGGAGGGTTAAAGAAAGATTTGACGAAACAGGCAGTGTCAAGCACGAGAAAAGGCAAGTAGTAAACAAAATTGCAACAAATGAAGAAAATAAATTAGCGGTGATCCTTTCAACAGTAGAGAATCCTCATGTTAGTAAGAGGGAAATTGCAAGAGAGCTGGATATAAGTCACACTTCCGTGAACAGAATATTGATAAAAAATAAACTTCATCCATACCAAATTGAATTACATCAAGAACTTTATGAAAGGGATTATGACACCAGAGTTCGCTATTGCGAAAATATATTGAATTTCATTCGCGAGGAACCAAATTTTCTAAAATACATTTTGTTTAGTGACAAGTCAACATTTAAAAGTAATGGAATAGTAAATAGACACAATTGCCACTACTACTCAACAGAAAATCCACATTGGGTCAGAGAAATTGATTACCAAAATAGATGGTCGATAAATGTTTGGGGGGGCATAATTGGGGATCAGGTCATAGGACCACATTTCTTTGATGGTCCACTGAATGGGGAAATTTACAGAGATTTTCTCCGAGATCATTTACCAATTTTGTTGGAGGATGTACCTATTGACACCAGACTCAGGTTATATTACCAACATGATGGCGCGCCTCCCCACAATCAAAATCAGGTAAGATGGTTTTTAAACATGGCGCAGTAATAAATGGATAGGAAGAAACGGACCCATTCAGTGGCCAGCAAGGTCTCCAGACCTCACGCCTCTAGATTTCTATCTCTGGGGATATGTTAAAGCAGAGGTCTACCGCGAAAAACCAACGACACCAGAAGACATAAAGAATAGAATTAGAGAAGTTTTTCACTCTATTACAAAATCAACTTTAATTGAAGTTAGAAGAGCAAATGTAGATAGACTTAATTTGTGCATAGCTTAAAATGGGAGATTATTCGAACATTTGATGTGAATTTATGCTTTTTCGAATGAAATAAATAAATAGTTATTGCTTTTATAACTTTTTTATACTTTCCTTAAGAATTAGATACATTTCCGATAAAAATCAAGTAGGCAAACCCTACATTTTCTAAAAGCTCATGGTATGGGCTATCCTGGTATGGCCTCATTTACAGGGTGTTCCATTTGAAAAAACTGAGAAAAAAGTGGTCCCGAGTTTTGGTTGCCCCTGTATGGGAAAAGCGCCATTCGGTAAAATTATGAATAGGAAATGAAAATACACTATTTTCGAGAATATTCGACAGAAAAAAAAATTATTCCAAATTATTTGATGTTGAATAAACCCATTTTTTTACCTAAATCCCACTATAAATTCCTAACCACCCAGTATAAACCCATACAACCCTATATTTTTGAGAAACACTCTTCCAAAGAAATTTATTCGAGTAAAAATATATAGGGTTTCCTTTAAAAAAACATTACTCCGATAACTCATACATTTATCGGACACCCTGTATATTGGTAGTTATTTTTGGAACGTAGCTTTCAATGCCCTCTACAACCTTTATTTGAAGCATTTTTTCCTATCTCATATAGGGAAGCAGCTATCGTTCACCCACGCATCGTTGATACACCCTTTAAAATGAATCTCTAAATATGAAGAAAAGTCATATGTAGATGGTTTTAAACATATTAAAAACAAAATAAATATTACAATAACAAAATATCCAGTTATTCGTTCAGTGAATCAAATGCTGAATTTTCTGTTTAGCACGCCATAGGTAACAGGAGTGGCGCGTTATAGTCATAATTTGTCGCCATGTGACTACCACAATGTTTGGACGACTTTGAGGACGACGAAGGTATAGAAACATTCGTGCGCAATTGGCTACTGACACGACCAGCTTCATTCTTTGATACAGGAATTAGAAACTTTCGACAATGTGGGAAAAATGTGTAAATAAGAGAGGAGATTATGTAGAAAAATAAGATGTATTTAAACTTTTATTTACTTACCAATAAAAATTTTGAAAACGATTTATCCTCGTAATAACTACTCTTAATAAAAACTCAAATATTAAAAAAAAAATCACCGATATTGGCTCTTGTACAAAGTTTTAAACCGAACTTACAAATGATAAAATTATTCGAGAAAGTAAACACCCATTTTAAATTACCACAAGCCGCCTCTGTTTAGAACCAATATAAAAAGGGATAAAGAAATATAAAAACAAATAAACTTAAGTTTAAATAAAAGTAATTTTAAAGAACCGACTTCAAAATCGTACAAATGCCAATACAAATTGAGTTTGCTGTTTTTCTAATAGATCCTATCACCAGATCTTGAACAAATTTATATGGGACCACCCCTGAGGTACCCATTTTTAACAAAAATCTAACAAGAATCATAATATTCGGACAACGTGGTAAAGACTTATCGTTGAACATACATAAAAACAATCCGACGAACTGAGACCCTTCTCCTTTTTGAAGTCGGTTAAAAAAATAGAAGATTGAAAAAGAAAAAAATACGAGTTACAATTTAAAAATTTACAGTGACTGTATCTCACGAACTAAACATGATAGCAGAAAGGTAAAGTTAAATAAAAACAATTTCAACTAAAAATATTTGTGTCCAATGAACATGCCATCTGCTTTATAAATAGGTTTTTACTTATTATGTATTATTGAACCACCCTGTATAAGGTATAATTTAGCCATTATAAGTTTTTAAATTATTGTCACCAATTTACCAATTTACGAAAATACAAAAATCACTCTGAAAAAGAGTTTCTTGAAACAAATCCTCTGTAACATGATTTATTTGTTTGAAAGTTTGTTTATGTTAAACAAATTCCAATTTTAAGATATTTATCCATGTCAGTTCTCTTAACGAAAGAGTAAAATTTAAAAACAATAGCACTTACATTTATTGACAGTAATAAAGAAGGTGCCACTAGGTTCGGAATATTAGGACCATCTTCGAGATTGTAATACAAAACTAAACTTAATTAATAGAGGGTGAGACATTGTTTTTGGCAAAAGGCGCTCAATACGCTTTAACAGCTAGAAGCGAACATGGACTTCATCTCACCGACATTTGTCTTCCATAAGCCATATAAAAATTATAACAGAACAAATAAAAGAACTGGAAGTGGCCGGTACGATTCATATCTATACTGAAGATTTTAAAACAACAAAAAAAGCTTTGGAATGTGAAATATGCTCTAAATTCTTAAAGTGAAACCTAAAATGGGCTATGTGCAATAGTGCCAGTGTAGTTCTAACAGAACCACGAGATTCTTATAGCAACAAAAGAAATCACCAGAAACATCATGAAAAAAAATGCTCATCTATACAGATAGCCGACAAGCACTATTCACCCTGAACAGACCATGGATTTAATGAGGGGTAGTACTGAAATGTCACAAGGCCTTGGCCGAAATATCCATCAAAAGGTAATCGTCATGCTGATTTGCTGGTCAACAAAGTAGCCAACCAAACACTTTTTGGACCTGGCCCTTCTATTCACCTGACAAAATCGGTAGTGACAAACATAATTCAAAAAAATTACCTTGTGAAACTTAAGGAAAGATGGGATGAAACAAAAAAACTGCAGAGTTGTCAGGAAGCTTTTCAGTTATCCTGTCAACACTACAGCAAATAAATACTTGACTATGACTAGACAGAATCTGCGCTTGGTCACAGGCATTCTGACTAGTCATTGCCAAGTACGGAAGCATCTCCATATCATAGGGTTGTCAGAACCCGCACTCTGCAGGGGCTGCTAACAAGAAGATGAAATAATCGAGCATATCCTCTGTGATTGCCCGACGCTCTCATATATTAGAATATTTGTGTTCGACGAGTATCGGTTAACACCGGCCGATATAAGACAAACACCTCTTGGCGGCGTTGTCAACTAAAATAAATCTGTAGGCTAGCTCACGAGCTAGAAGGTGCCTATCAGGTTAGGAAAGCACACAATAGGCCTAGTGATGCCTAAGTACCGTAGGATACCCACTCTTTATGTTACAGATACAGATACCCTCCTGTGTCCCTTAGAATAGGTCTTATTCACTACAACTCGATATTTGCTTCTAGTTACATCACCGTTATCTCTGCATATATCCCTGCCTACAACATGACGTATAAATGACGGTCATCTGTACGTTAAGATGACGGTCTAATAATATTTCCGAATGACGTCATAAATATTTCATCATAATGATGTCAATATTTATGTCATCTTAATGACGTCGAAATATATCGTCATAATGATGTCGAAATATGTCGAACATTGACGTCTAATTACTAAATAAAAATCTGATGTGTCCAACACATGACTTTCCTATCTAGTTATTATAGGCTTTTTCCGGTTATTTTATACAACCTATTGCAGCACATCTACAAATGTTTAGAGGGTAAAGTAAATATATACATTTTCCACATACATCTACCTCTAAACATTTTTCTATAGATATTCATTGAAAACGAAAATACTGAAAAAATTAAATTTAGCACGTTTCCTACAATTTTTCCATTACGGTCCATTTTAGAAAAATCATGTATAAACAAAAATTATAGAGATCGATATCGCAAACAACTTTTAGTTCAACAATTTTCATAAAAATCAGAATTTTGCACATTTTGTCAAATTTCTCAAATTTCTCAAATACGGACCATTTCAGGAAATTTTGACACAACACAAAAATTATAGATAATAATATTAGAAGTAACTTTTATTTGAACAATTTTTTTGTCCAAACATAAATAACAGATATATTCCATAAAATATAAAAATGACCACCTATAAAGTTCCCCCCCCCAGATGTTCCGACTCTGCTCAAAATCTAACCATTTAATTGGACGCTGGAACAAAGCTTAATTTTAAAATTTGGTATCTTTCTGTGTATTGGTTCATAAGTTATGCGACACACAAACACACACACACACACACACACACACACACACACACACACACAGACACACACACACACACACACACACACACACACACACACACACACACACACACACACACACACACACACACACACACACACACACACACACACACACACACACACACACACACACACACACACACACACACACACACACACACACACACACACACACACACACACACACACACACACACACACACACACACACACACACACACACACACACACACACACACACACACACACACACACACACACACACACACACACACACACACACACACACACACACACACACACACACACACACACACACACACACACACACACACACACACACACACACACACACACACACACACACACACACACACACACACACACACAGACACACACACACACACACACACACACACACACAGAGACACACACACAGAGACATCATCGCGAAAATAGTCAAAACGGATTCAGGGGACCTCAAAACGTAAAAATCCGTCGAAAACTCGAGGTCGAAAAAAAATATGATTCCTATACTTTTCTTATATCTGTATACAGATAGGAAAGTAAAAAGACGTCAAAACAAAGCAAATAGTAGTAATTTAGAGGAGACTGCATTTAATTAATATATAAAAAACAGGTATTCTACACAAAATTATAATTTTACAATTTGTCATAAATACGGTTGTGCGAATGTCTGAGCCAATTCTATTCTTCGGATCTTTAGCGCGACGTTGTGTCTGGCACCTGACTCATGATCGAAACATTTCCGGAATTATCTAGGGATACAGCTGGCGCGTAGAGGAAGCACTTCACGAACGCTTCGAAATTTTCTAGACTGTCAAGAATGTACTGGTGCAGAGCTGGCTTTGTATAAATAGCGGGAGTTTGTCATAGACATTCAATTTAAGTGTTGAATAAAAAAGATAAATTGTAATAAATAAATTAGAATTGTGAGTTATAACAGTATCTAAGTATTATATAAATTAATTAGTATGTGGTTTTACACTTGAAAAGACCGCGTTACGATACATCTTTGATAATTTCTATTTAATGCTATTTATAATTCAGTATGTCTAGATTTATAATTCAGTATGTCTAGTCATTATCTCGAAAACAAAAAGTAGTATATTCTTTTGATATCAGGGACAGGGACGGTTCTTAAGGTATTCTGAACAAATTAAGTGGGGCAAATTTCTTACTTTTTATTGTAGGAACATTATTTTTGCAAACCGAAAAAACATTTTCTGTTTAAATTGTAAAGGTTAAAGTCACAACAAAGCGTTTCGTTTTAAAGGGACCAATATCAACCTTAGATATTTTAATTGTGAAAACGTGTTCACTTGGATGGGCCGAAAAAATTAATGTTAAAATTTTAAATAGCTAAAAATAAAATTAAAATGTTAATTAGCTATATCCATTAAAAGCTTTAAATCATATATACACTGGATGTTATTTTTTTCTCGAAATTTTAGAAATACGTTTTAAGCACTCTACCACCCCCTTAGAAAATTTATATAGGCAATGAAATTTACTTTCGTCATGACAAAATTAAAAACCCGATTTTTAGTAGAATAAAAGCGTTTTAATTTACACTCTTTTTTAACATCCCACTCCCACCCTTACATAAAAATAGTATCTACTTTATAAACATTACATCTTCTTAACATCAAATCACCTAAAACTGTAATCTATTAAAATAGGTAGAAACAAAAAATTATTAGAATTCTCAATTTGCCGTTGTGGATGCAAGATTTAACACGTTTTCGGGGTTGGTTATAAATACGCTATTTCTTAGGTTCGGGCGGCAGTGTTGCCAGTCTAGTACAATTGTACTATGAGCTGTTTTTAAACTAAGAGGAGGATTTGAATTTAAGTTGGCAATTCTGTAGCCTTCTGATTGGTCAGATTACAGTCAGTTTCACACATTACTTTTTAGCATGAACATAAGCTAATAATTGATATTGTTGACATTTTATCATTTGATATCTCATCCATTACCACGTCCATTACTTAGTTTTTTACTTTATTTCGTAAATAATAATTCTTCAGTAAGCAATTGTATTGAAAATCTACAATCATGGATCCTTCTACACTGAGTACTATTAAAGGTAGCAATTCCTGAAAAGCCTTACAAGAAAGGGAAGACACCTTATTATTTTACATGCTGATTCTGAAGGTTTTGTAGAAAATGCATTATTGGTTTTTGATGGTAAAAAGATGGGAGATTACCATGAAGAGATGAATTCCGAAGTATTTTAGAAAAAATAATTTTATTACTGATTTTTTAAAACTAAAAATTGATGAATTTCTAACCAAAATGATTAAAATGTAACTAAATATTCAAGCAAATTTTATTTATTAGAATAGAATAAAACTATTTACAAAATTGTTATAACATTTAAAACACCATCTACTACTTTAGGGACAATCTTAATTTGGCACAATGAGTTAACATTACTCTCACAAAAAATATTTTAAAAATACTTAAAATTAATACATATGTATGTATAAATAGTTCACTTTAAAAAATATATGTTGACATGTAGTGTTATGAAAATGTTGGTTCCAGTTTTCAAAACAAATTCTGACTCATAGGCCTGTAAACTTTTGAATGCCTTTATTTGCCCTCTAGCGCATTAACCATGGGTTAACATTAAATAAGCCATAATATCCACATTACTCATAGAAGAGATACCAGTTACTGTGTGATTAACTTTTACTTTTTATACCTATAACAAATATATCCTTAAAAATGTAAACAGATCTTTATATTTTATACTAACCTGGCTACATCTGGATATTCCATTAACAATTTTCTTAAATATTTAATATCCATTTTAAAAAGATCATAGTTATTCTCAAAAAGTCGATTTCAGAAGCAAGAAAAAAATATTTCTGACATCAATCAACAACCATATTGACTTTAATTTGACAGTGACATTTCGTTTTAGACACACATTTCAGATCACAATAATTTGAAATTTGCGACCGTTGTCTGGGACCAATTAAAAAATTACTTCTATGACATTTATTCGTTTCTTAACCGCTCATTGGCCGTTCACCGACTAAGGCCGATAAAGATAATTATTTCATAAATTTTGAACACCACTATATTTCGAAACTCGCTCTTAGTAACAAATCTAGTTACTTTTCCCTGTGTAAATGCGTCTTTTCAATTCGCTCCTCCTAGTTTAAAAACATAGTATAGATCTAGTACAATTGTACTAGATCTAGTACATTTTCTAAGAATCTGGTACGCTCGAAGCAAAATCTAGTACTTTTTTTTCAACGTCTTACCATTTGACGCGCATAAAATATATTGTTGGGATCTTGCTCCTTGGTTTGTTTTTGTTCGCTAAAAACCCTTTTTTTTTTCTTAATGAACCAAAGCACATCACAATTCATTCGAAAATCTGGTACATTTTACAGAATCTAGTACATTTTTTAGACAGATCTGGTACGTAACAAAATATATTCCGGAAACACTGTCGGGTGGTATTATGTGCCTAATCGTCATTCAGCAAACATCTGCGTAACTTTGTTTTTGATTTAGAAGTGAAGCAAGTGAAGCATTGTAATAAACAATTAAAAAACAAAAATGAGTGTTTTAAATTTTAGTTTAACTAGGAGTAAAGGGGAATGTCCTATATTTGGGAACCCAACCGATTTGAACCCTCATGTGTTGCCGACAATTGAACAAATGCTACGATGTTATTTATTTATATGAACTAAAATATCAAAAATATAGTGGAAAAGAACCAAGTCTTTTAGAAGTTTACAATGAACTTCTGCCTAAAATTGAAAGCATTTGGAAAGAGGCATTAATTCCGTTTCAAAAGACAGAATTGTGCAATTAATACGAAAGTATTATAAAAAAAAACATAAGAATTTAATAAGATATCCCTGAAGCAAACGAAACAGCAGCTATGACGAAAAGGTAAATACATTAAAAATAGAGTGTCATAAAAAATTACTTGCCAACTACACGCCAACGAATTGCCATTAAGACATTTATTCCAACATTTAGATGGCAGCACAGTGGGACCTAGTCAATATTCTGGTGAAATCGGGAAGTCTTTACAAAAATGTGAACATCTTAAAATTGTAAATTTTACCCCAATAAAACGTGAGTTGCCAAATATAACTGTAATGTCTAGAGATTTAAGTTCTGATCAATCATATTTATGTGACATTTGCAATGCAATACCAAGCGGCAATTTTTCATCAAATTCCTTAATAGGAATTACTATTGTTACCGAAACAAGTGTGTATGTACTTATCGGTTACCAAACTTAATGTACGTGTTTTCAGTTGAAGCAGATTTCCAATTAGGTTCTTTATAATTCAACACTTAAGTATTAAAATATACAAAAAATAACGTAATTATGACGAATTCTAAGTGACGTCTATTCTGTCATCAATGCGACGGCAAATACACGTTACTGATTAGGATATTGTATTTCGGATAAATTAATACTAAAAAATTATGTTATAATGACGAGTCTGTATTGACGTCTAATTAACGTTGCAAAAACGACGTCAAAGAACGTCATTATTTGGGATAGTGACGTTTCTGATGAGTTAACCCAAAAAATCACGTCATAATGACGGCACCTTGCTGCTTGGATTATATTTGGTTTGTAAGCTTTTATGTTTGATTTGTTAGCTTTTTATGTTAGAGTTACTCTCACTTGGGTCTTGGGACATAACGGGGTACAGGGTAACGAGATTGCAGATAGTCTTGCAAGGAAAGGGACTCAAACACCCTTTGTAGGACCTGAGCCGTTCTGCGGTATCAGTAGCAACATAATATTAGGAGAGATTAAAAAAGAATTGGGTAGTAGAAGAACCGATAATTGGAACAATCTCTTGGGGCTGAGACAGGCCAAGATACTTCTGGGTGAATATAACCAGAAAAGATCGGAAGCCTGCATCTGCCTGAGCAAGAACAGGCAACGTATTGTAACAGGGATCCTTACCGGGCATTGCCGACTAAAAGGACACCTAAGTAAACAGAGTAGTAGAGGATAGTGAGTGCAGATTCTGTGAGGAGAACCTCCATTCACATCCTAACTGAATGTGTAGCACTCCAGTATCCAAGGTCACTATATCTAGGAGGATATCAAATAGAAGAGGAAGACTTGCCTAACTTGAAGCCACTTCAAATCCTACACTTCCTTGAGAAAATAGGATTGGAAGGGTCGCTATAGGCATTGAGACATTTCCTTAGTGCATTGGCGACAGAAGGGGGCACAATAGATCTTTTAGGTCGCAGTGTATTAACACCCCATTCTCTACATAACATAATGTAACACGAGTGTGGATTGAAACTATTTATTTAATTAAAATACAAAATAAATATCCGAACGCATAAACGTTGATCCGCCCCGCGCTGACCCGCTTTCTCTCTTCCACTCCAACTTGACAGTGTCCTATCATCAACAAACTATGGTAACCATTTCCATGACCGTTCTCGATCATTCTTCACACTTTCTCCCAGTCTCTGTCAGCCTGCCCGATTGTAGGTTGGGTTTCCTGTCACCTTGACGGTTCGTTGTCTCGTACTGTTGTGGCAAACCCTCGCACTGTCTCGTCCGTAGAGCCAAACCGTTACACTGCCCCCTCCTCAGATGCATTCCTCCTGGAATGCTGTTGAAGTCTTCAGACGTAGGGTTCTCTCCGTCCTGGAGCCGCTGTATTCGTACACCTTCATCGTGGTCTCCGGCGAATGGTGCTAGTCGATCAGAATGGACTACTATCGGTTTTCTTCTAGGAGCCTTGTAGATTCGATAGACAACGTCATTGATCCTCTTCCTGATGACATATGGACCCTCCCAGCTTTGGACATAAGCCCCGCCTTCTTCGTGGGTTGTAGAGCCATACCAGGTCACCTTCCTTATAGCAGGACTCTGCTGCTCGGCTGTCGTAATACTTCTTCCCTGCATCGGTTTCTGGCAGAGGACCCAGTACATCTACAGCGATCCTCTCGAATGGGCTTCCTACGATGTACTGCTGCATTCCAGCCCTACGCTTGCGTTGTGGTCCATTACTCGCCGCACAGGTGGCACATCTTCGGCACCAGTCTCTTACGTCGTCGGAGCAGCTCACCCAGTAGAACCTTTCTCGAACCTTCTGTAACGTCTTCTTCACACCCAGGTGTCCACACCCAGGTGTCCTCCTGACGTTCCATCGTGAAGCTGTCGTAGTATCTCTGGTATGCAGGTCTTCGGGACTAGCAGCTGCCTCTTTGATTCAGTGCCATCGGCATTTTCAACGATTCTTTTTAGCAACCCGTCTTCAATCACCAAGGAGTTCCACTGAGCCCAGTAGGATTTCAGTCCTGGTGAAGATGACGATACCTCTTGCCAGGTTGGACGACGATTTGCTGACACCCATTCTCTGATTCTTTTCAGATCAGGGTCGCTCTCTTGCTGCTCTTGAATCCTCCCTTTGGACTATTCCTCGCTGACGACTTTAATCTGGCGCAGGCTGGCTTCCTTCTCCTCAAGGCGACTGCAATGGGAGCAATTCTGTTGGTAAGGTCTTCTGGAAAGGGCGTCGGCGTTACGGTGACTCAGTGAAGCCAGGACGAGGAGAGGGTCTTGTAGGCTACTTCGGGTCGATGTCGCCCTCCTGGAGTCGACCCGTTCTAGTTTTCCGGCTGCCTGGGGGTCATCTTGGGTGGTCTTGTCACGATGCTGGCATGTACTTCTGACGTGACCAAGTTCTCCGCAGTTCCAACATCGTACTGATCTCCTCTTCTTCGTCGCCATAGTCTTTATCAGGCTCAACAGCTGTTCTAGGATCTCCCTGTTGGACTCTCCATGGTGTTCCTCTTCGCTGGAGTGGCTGGTGACGGCTCGGACTCGGTCATGGGCACGGGACGCTGCAGTTGCTGCTTCAAACTCCAACGCCGTTGACAGTGCATCCACCAGGACCTTGGGACGGGCTACGCGCAGTGCTCTCTGCAACTCCTGGTCTCTCATTCCATCGACGAACGCTTGGACAGCTAGGCATTCGAGTACGCTTTCAGGGGCCGAGGGATAGGCAAAACGTACCATCCGTGCAACGTCGGCTTCGAACTCCTGGATGGACTCACCTGCCTTCTGTCTTCTATTCTTAAGTTGGGACTGGTAGACTTGTTCCAGGTGTGCTTGGCCGTACCTCCTCTCTAGACGCTTCACCAGTTGATCGAAGTCTTTGGACTCGTCGGCATGGAGGGTCTGTAGGACATCTAAAGCATCACCACGTAGGGCAACTGTGAGTGCTACTGCCTTCTCCCCAGGGGACCATCCGTTGGCGTCGGCCGCTGCGTTGAACTGCTTGAGATAGTTGGGCCAGGAGGTCTTGCCGTCGAAGGTAGGTGGCTTCATTCTGGCTTTGGTCTCACCTACAGCGCCGAAGTCTCGTCGATCTTCACCTCTTAAAGACTGGCGGGAGAATCGTTCTTCTATCGCATGGAGCTTGATCTCAAGAGTTGAAAGATTGCTCTCCAGCCTTTCTACCACGGGGTTGAGTTCCTCTTCTCTGCTTTCAGGATGTGGCGGATTGGACAGGAAATCTTGTAATTTCTGGATCTCTTCTTCGACGCCGGATATTCTTTCCTCCTGCTGAGCGATCACACCGGATATTCTTTCTTCCTGTTGGGAAATTTCTGCTCGCAGTTCTGCTGCCTGGTTAGCCATGGCCCGGGAGAGGTTGGACATTTCGGAGGACAGGGTGGTCATCTTTTCAGCAAGCTCATTTCGCTGATCGGAGATCTCGGTGGAGAGTTTAGAAACTTCTTCATTAACCCCCGTAGACAGGTTAACCATCTTTTCTGCAAGCTGAAGGGCCATCTCCGTAGACAGGTTGGACATCTCCGTAGACAGGTTGGTCATCTTTTCGGCAAGCTCGGCATGGATAAAGGACTTCACATCCTTCAGGGAGGGATCTTCAAACTCTATGGCATCAGGATCGTCACCTCGACTTTCGTAGTACTCCCTCAAACGTGCTACCAACACCGTCTTGGGTCCCGTCGTGTCTAGCTCAAGTTCTTCTAGCTCTCTTCTGAGTTCTGCAACCAGCAACTGATTTATCTTCTTAGACATCTTCTTTCACTACCCCACACCTGACACCAATTGTAACACAAGTGTGGGTTGAAACTATTTATTTAATTAAAATACAAAATAAATATCCGAACGCGTAAACTATTTACAATTAAAACGTTGATCCGCCCCGCGCTGACCCGCTTTCTCTCTTCCACTCCAAATTGACAGTGTCCTATCATCAACAAACTATGGTAACGATTTCCATGACCGTTCTCGATCATTCTTCACACTTTCTCCCAGTCTCTGTCAGCCTGCCCGATTGTAGGTTGGGTTTCCTGTCACCTTGACGGTTCGTTGTCTCGTACTGTTGTGGCAAACCCTGGCACTGTCTCGTCCGTAGAGCCAAACCGTTACAATAACATAACATAACATAGCTTTTTATGTTTGACTTTTTAGGTACTTTTTACCGTTTTCCAAATAAATATTTTGTTTAGTTTTAATCGTGTAATATTTATTTGTTATTCAAGTACTTTTTACATTATCTTTTAAAAACAGAAGTATTAATCATTGGATAAAAGGAGTAGTAGAGGGCTGAATATGTTATTTAAAAATATTAAAAATAAAGAGTGTGAATACAAACACTAAAATGTAACTTTCTGTAGGTAATGTTTGTCAAAAACTTTAACTTTTCACCCCTAAAGGGGGCGGTAGAGGACTGAAAATGTAGATTTAGACATTTTAAAAAATTACGCAAGTTTTGATTAGTGACACTGCGAGACAAGACGAGACGAGAGAGTGGCCTCTCTCGTCTCGTAGCGCGAGAGAAAACTGTGCTCTCGTCTCGACGAGAAGACGCTTCTCTCGCTCGAGAGAGCCTTTCTCTCGTCTTATCTCGTCTTGTTTCTCTCGTGATAAAACAATATCAAATTTAAATTTAAAAAAGACGAAACATGAAAAAACGGTAAAATTTGTAAGACAAACACAAAGAATGTTTCAGGTAATTTGCGCATTAGTACCCAAATTTGGCAATAAGAAACATTTATGTCTCTCTGTCTGTCCGTCTGTCACAGTCGTTTTACAATTGAAATTTGATGTATTAAGTGGCCCAAATTAAGCGTCAACTAAAAACAAAAATACTTTGTTAAATGGTTAAATTGGAAGTTAGAATTTTTCTAATGCAATTCTGCGATGTCAAATGTAAGAAGATAGAGACATAAAACAAAAACGATGTGAAATTAGAGAACCATTATGATATTTTTGTTATAATGAGATGCACTTTTCTTGAGACGTTACTATCTTTAAATATTTTAATGGAAAGTAAAGTAATGTAATACCTCATTTGAAAGATATTTTGATTATATTTACGTCCAAGCAAACAGTTTTAATATTTTTTTGTTTTTACAAAAATTACATTCTTGATAATCCTCGTGTGCCGCAATAATCCTAGAAATGTTAGATAATGTTAGAAGTGAATTTTTTAATAAGCTTTTTTTGCCAAGAAATTATAAAAAATTTAATACCTCAAGTGATTCTTAAACCACTTTTGATATTCTTAATTTATTTATTTTAGTAAATACAAGAAGCGTTTCCTTAGTAATAAACAATAATTGTTAATACGAGAGTTATCAAGAATGTAACTTATTAGTAAATACCCAGAACATGTCTGTATAAGAACAATGTACCAGCTTCAAAAAATTGCCATTCGTGCAGTGCTAAATCCCTCTAACAGTAAAAAATTACTTAAATTTATCAAATATTCTGACATTTACTCTGTACTAACCAAAATGTTAATTATCCATTGTATACTATTATAAAAAGAAGCATTTATAAGGTATTATACATCCGGTAATTATCCTTTGAGGTTGAAGCGGTTAAAAAAAAAAGAATTTAACCTACTTTATGAATTTATTTAATGTAATTTCTGTAAAAACATAAAAACCTAAATCTGTTTAGATGAACGTAAAAATATAAAAAATATCTTTCAAATGAGGTATCACATGACCCTATGTTCCATTAGAAAATTTAAAGCTAGTAACTGCCTCTATCTTACGTGTCTCAAGTTAAGTGCATCTCGTTATTTGTTTTGTCATTATCCCTTTTCATTAAGAAGTTAAAATAGAGGAGGGTAAAATTTTCGTCCTCACTGTATATAATACATTCGTTTGTATTACTCTTTCCTTGACAGTTTTTCGAATAAACGCTTAAAAATTTTCAACTTATCTTCAAAAGTAACCTCAACAAAGCAGAATGGATTAAATATAAGAAATGATTGTATAAATTTTAAATAAATGAAATGAGAAATATTTTTTCTTATAAATTACTATTTATAAAATCCTAATAACACAAGTATCATTGGTTACCATTTAATATATATAGAATAGGTGTGTTATAGTTAATTTTTTGACTATCTCGAAATGTAATATGTTAAAATTTTAAGTTGCGATAAGTAATTGAAAATTTTAAATAAGCAAAGTGAAAATTGTTCGAGAAAGCCCGAGAGAGCTCGAGAGAAACGAGAAATTCTCGTCGAGAGATTACACTCTCTCGTCTCGAATCTGTTTTCGAGAGAAAATGCCTCTCTCGTCTCGTACGAGACGATCTCTCGTCTCGTACGAGACGAGACAAGACAAGAGACAAGAGACAAGAGACAAGAGACAAGAGACAAGAGACAAGAGACAAGAGACAAGAGACAAGAGACAAGAGACAAGAGACGAGAGACGAGAGACGAGAGACGAGAGACGAGAGACGAGAGACGAGAGACGAGAGACGAGAGACGAGAGACGAGAGACGAGAGACGAGAGGCGAGAGACGAGAGACGAGAGACGAGAGACGAGAGACGAGAGACGAGAGACGAGAGACGAGAGACGAGAGACGAGAGACGAGAGACGAGAGACGAGAGACGAGAGACGAGAGACGAGAGACGAGAGACGAGAGACGAGAGACGAGAGACGAGAGACGAGAGACGAGAGACGAGAGACGAGAGACGAGAGACGAGAGACGAGAGACGAGAGACGAGAGACGAGAGACGAGAGACGAGAGACGAGAGACGAGAGACGAGAGACGAGAGACGAGAGACGAGAGACGAGAGACGAGAGACGAGAGACGAGAGACGAGAGACGAGAGACGAGAGACGAGAGACGAGAGACGAGAGACGAGAGACGAGAGACGAGAGACGAGAGACGAGAGACGAGAGACGAGAGACGAGAGACGAGAGACGAGAGACGAGAGACGAGAGACGAGAGACGAGAGACGAGAGACGAGAGACGAGAGACGAGAGACGAGAGACGAGAGACGAGAGACGAAAGACGAGAGACGAGAGACGAGAGACGAGAGACGAGAGACGAGAGACGAGAGACGAGAGACGAGAGACGAGAGACGAGAGACGAGAGACGAGAGACGAGAGACGAGAGACGAGAGACGAGAGACGAGAGACGAGATACGAGAGACGAGAGACGAGAGACGAGAGACGAGAGACGAGAGACGAGAGACGAGAGAGGAGAGACGAGAGACGAGAGACGAGAGACGAGATACGAGAGACGAGAGACGAGATACGAGAGACGAGAGACGAGAGACGAGAGACGAGAGACGAGAGACGAGAGACGAGAGACGAGAGACGAGAGACGAGAGACGAGAGACGAGAGACGAGAGACGAGAGACGAGAGACGAGAGACGAGAGACGAGAGACGAGAGACGAGAGACGAGAGACGAGAGACGAGAGACGAGAGACTAGAGACGAGAGACGAGAGACGAGAGACGAGAGACGAGAGACGAGAGACGAGAGACGAGAGACGAGAGACGAGAGACGAGAGACGAGAGACGAGAGACGAGAGACGAGAGACGAGAGACGAGGGACGAGAGACGAGAGACGAGAGACGAAAGACGAGAGACGAGAGACGAGAGACGAGAGACGAGAGACGAGAGACGAGAGACGAGAGACGAGAGACGAGAGACGAGAGACGAGAGACGAGAGACGAGAGACGAGAGACGAGAGACGAGAGACGAGAGACGAGAGACGAGAGACGAGAGACGAGAGACGAGTGACGAGAGACGAGAGACGAGAGACGAGAGACGAGAGACGAGAGACGAGAGACGAGAGACGAGAGACGAGAGACGAGAGACGAGAGACGAGAGACGAGAGACGAGAGACGAGAGACGAGAGACGAGAGACGAGAGACGAGAGACGAGAGACGAGAGACGAGAGACGAGAGACGAGAGACGAGAGACGAGAGACGAGAGACGAGAGACGAGAGACGAGAGACGAGAGACGAGAGACGAGAGACGAGAGACGAGAGACGAGAGACGAGAGACGAGAGACGAGAGACGAGAGACGAGAGACGAGAGACGAGAGACGAGAGACGAGAGACGAGAGACGAGAGACGAGAGACGAGAGACGAGAGACGAGAGACGAGAGACGAGAGACGAGAGACGAGAGACGAGAGACGAGAGACGAGAGACGAGAGACGAGAGACGAGAGACGAGAGACGAGAGACGAGAGACGAGAGACGAGAGACGAGAGACGAGAGACGAGAGACGAGAGACGAGAGACGAGAGACGAGAGACGAGAGACGAGAGACGAGAGACGAGAGACGAGAGACGAGAGACGAGAGACGAGAGACGAGAGACGAGAGACGAGAGACGAGAGACGAGAGACGAGAGACGAGAGACGAGAGACGAGAGACGAGAGACGAGAGACGAGAGACGAGAGACGAGAGACGAGAGACGAGAGACGAGAGACGAGAGACGAGAGACGAGAGACGAGAGACGAGAGACGAGAGACGAGAGACGAGAATCTCTCGTCTCGCGGCATCACTAGTTTTGATAGTTATTGAAAACTTAATTTTTATTTTTTTTTTAAATATGCCTATTTCGGCCCAACCTAGTGTCCACCCTGTATAATAAATAAATAATTTTTAGAAAAATCAAAGTCACAAAAAAATCATAAAAATTATCCCTTGTGTAGAACCATATTAAAGAATTCTACCCGTCCCAGTCACCTGTTACACTTTTGAAAAGCGACAGAATTAAAATACCTGATTTGTCCCGCTCATTCTGCTATACAAATAAATAAATTTATGTTATTGTACATTATTTAATTTGTGACAGTCCGAAATCGAAATCGAAATCGCTTGAGTCAACATGACTCTTTATAAGCCATAAAACATATTTTGTGTTTTGTGCTTTTGTAAAAGGCCGCTGGTTAGGTGTCCGTTAAACCATATTATGATCTAAGCGGGAGGTATGTACTTCTAAGTCACACAATAAAAGCCCCGCAGCTTTTAAGGTGTTTGATATACCGACTCGAAACAGGACAGGCCTTATAAATTGTTCATTTATTATTTTAATAATGATTTTGATAAATTTATTTTAGGAAATGAATGTAATATGCTTATTAGGGGAAATGTACATTGTGATAAAAATTAATAATTATTTTATTACAGTTATTTTTTTGCTGATAGGACTGCAAGATAAATTGATTTAATTACTTTTATAGATTCCTTTAAATTTGTTTTAAAAAACTAGTTTATCCTAAAGAAAATTAAGCTTTATCATTGGCCTGTAAGGGTTAGTTATTAAATCATTTTAGAACTATTTATTTTAAAAGTACTCCTAAGATGTGCTCGGTGTTACAGAGGCATACTTGTTAGCAGTTATCTTAAGTAGGTAGGAAGTGTTTTAGGATTATACTTTAAAATAAATTGATCCCAGAACCTTTTAGGTACATTTTCTACAATTTTACAACATAAATCTTATAATTTATTTAACCTAGTATACAATAGGGCTCTTTTAAAACTACATGGTTTTAATAAGAACTAAAGTTTGTTTTAGAGCATAAGCTAGATTTTCAACCCAACCATATTATGTTGACGTTGAAAAATAAATTGCTGAAAATAAAGAAAACTGGTAATTTCCATAGAGAATGAAAAAAAATTATATAAGTATATGTTTCTCCTTCTTCTCAGTGTTTAACAAATTTATTGGGTGCCATTATTTAACAAATACCAAAGAAACATTCCAACGCTCCCAATATTCTAGAAATTATCAGTGAAAAATGATTAATATATTATTACAAGTTTTTATATTTTTAATGACTAGAGTAGAGTAAATAAGTGAGGTTAGGTTATGCCCGTCTAAGGATTAAAGTTATGAATGTTTTATTGTGGTTTCCGTTTTTGTTATTGTTTTATGAAGTGCTTTAAAAAGTGTAGCAAGAGCTTTTTGAAACTGGAAAATTCTAAAAATATTTTTTTGCTTTATTAGTTTTATAAGCTAATGTCGATTTTTAGGTAGAAATAGAACACAATGAGGAAATCCTCCATTTTAAATATGGCAACTAACCAATCTAATGAACTTTTAAAATGAAATTCAATTTATATTTAGAATGAAATAGGTAAGCTAACATTTTTAACTGTATGAAGTTATGAGTTATGTTACAAAGATTCATATGTGAATTTTCAATTTCTATTGATGTGATAGTTACTCATCTGGATTTTACAATATCAATGCATGGCTTGGCTTTGGCACAAAATCTTTTGTAGTCAAACTACTAATCCAAATCAGAATCTTGATAATATTATTTGTGAACTTAAAAACGTGGTCCACTAGTCAAAATATTATATTATATATCATGAATTGCCTCTGCAACTGGTAAAATCTAAAATTTAAAAAAGCGTATTAAAATAATAAGACAATAATCATATTTTAAATGGATCGCTTACTAGGTACCATGTTTTAGATACAAATAAAATGTAACTCTTAAATTAATAAACATATTCCAAAAATGTAAGATTCCTTGCGTCATATTAATAAAAATTAAATAAAATTTCTAACGATTTATTTGGTATTTTGTCCCGTAATTCCATGTCTTTTACAGCTCTACCATCAACTAGTTCTGGTAGGGCATATTGCATAAAAAAAATTTGAATTTTATTTTGCATCTTTTCGTCCCAAAAACTGTCATTACGAGGAATTTTCTCCACTTTTGTTCCTCGAGGAGTTTAAATGCACAAAATGCAAAACTTCGTTTTTGTAATTTACAACTAGCCCTGAATTTGAAAATACCAATTGTGGTCCTCCTTAATGGTATTTTAATTTTCCCAAAAAGTGATTTCTCTACTGCATATTCCTTCTTCTACGATCAGCACTGTACCTCCATATGGAAATTTTAACTCTATCATCGAGTTTTGGTTTTGTTTAAAACTCCATCCGGACAGCAACATTAAATTCCGTATCAATAAAAAGTTCATATTTAAAAATAAATAAATAAATTTTCAAATATTATTTCGCTTTGGATTTATTGTCTATGCCATATTGGGTGGCTTTAGCAAAGAATAAAAGATTTTTTAAGATTTTTTAAAGAAGACGTTTCGTTTTTTTATAAATGTCTCCAAATTTTGAAGTAGTAACACGTTTTCGTCTTTCATTGTGCCACAATTCACAAACAGCTTGATCTCGTGTCACATTCATTTTTTTTATCATCTATAGATAATAATAATAATAATAATAATAATATTTATTCAAGAATAACACAAGTTACAAAGTAATAGAACAACAATTTCAAATAAATTAATAATTATTAATACTCAATAAGTGCCAATAAGGCACTTGTTTTGAGAACAATATAAATATAAAAAATATAAATATAAACAAATATATACATATAAAATAAAATTAATGGATTGCAGAAAATATATATATATATATATATATATATATATATATATATATATATATATATATATATATATATATATATATATATATATATATATATATATATACACATTTTAGATAATATTTTAAATAGGAGACAAACATAATCAAAATATCTACACTTAATTAAAAAGACATCGAAACTTTGATCACACAAAACGCAAATAAATATCAGTTAATTGAAAGAATATTATTTATTACCTCCATTTTCTCATTTTTGATAAAAAATTTTAAATTATTTTTAAATATGGACAAAGTATTACATTTTATGTCGACTGGGAGAGTATTATATAATTTTGGACCTAGATACAAATACGATCGTTGTCCTACTGATTTTTGAGTACGAGGCAGGATATGGAGATGTTTTTTCCTTGTGCTATATGGATGATCTGGTAAGTTGAATAGTTTTTTATTTGTATGAAATTTAATATTAATATTATAATAAAAAAATTGTTTTAGATCCATAAAATTTGCCTCAACAAACAATGAGTTAGAAGGATACCTACCTGTAGGGCCTTTTGAGCATGATTTTTAAAAATCTTTTTTGCAGAACGTCAAGTGGTTTTAAATGTGTTTGTAAAGTACAACCCCACACAATGATAGCATATCTCAAATGACTTTCTACTAAGCTATGGTACAATATTTTAAGTTGATGTGGTTGTAGGTAATCTCTTATATTTTTAAATTTATATATTATCATTCTTAATTTCTGGCATATAAAAGTTATGTTTTCTTTCCATTTGAGATATGAATCCATGTAAACCCCTAGATATTTTATCTTGTTTTCAGGGAGAATGGTAAGTGTTTGCCCAGAAGCAGTAAAAGTTACTTTGTCAAATGGAGGTCTTGTTATAATATTATTACTGAATGGTAAGTAGTGGGTTTTATCTACATTTAATGTCAGTAACTTACTGTCAAACCAGTTTTTCAGATTTGGGAGGTCCTGGTCAACTTTTTGCTTCAGTTCTAGCCATGAATTAGCTTTATAAAATATTGAAGTGTCGTCTGCGAATCCCAAAACTTCTCCTGAACTCTCGATAGAAAATAATCCGTTGATGTAAAGATTAAATAGAACAGGACCGAGTACCGTACCTTATGGGATACCGTAAGTTACGGATTCTAGATCACTGTAGACTCCATTTACTCTTGTAACTTGTTGTCGGTTTGTAAGGTAACTTTCAAATAATTTTAGTGATGTGTCCCTTATACCTGCTTCTTCTAAGGTATCCAAAAGTAGACGGTGGCTGACAGCATCGAATGCTTTCGAGAGATCTAGATATACACAGAGACATGGACTGCTTTCATCTAGAGCAGTTATTATTTTGGTAGATAGTGCGATAATAGCAGAGACATGTTTTTTAAAACCATATTGTTTATCAGAAATTTGATGTAAAATTTACTAATCTATTTTTAAGAGCTGTTTCAAAAATCTTTGATAAATGTGTTATTAATGAAATTGGTCTATAATTTGTTACCACTCTCCTTTTTTATATATGGGGACAACAATTGTCTATTTAAATATATTAGGACATACACCAGTATCAAAAGTCAGGTTTATCAAATGATTTAGTGGTGTTACAATAAATTTAGATATATCTTTTAATATATTGGCAAACTTTTTAGAAAATCTTCTTGTGCAACCGTATCAAAGACTGCGACAGATCAAAGCCACTCGTGAAAGCAAGAAAAATGATTTACTTAGTTCGAAAAAATATACATTACTTTGACAGATTAAAGAGTTGTAAACATGCTGGAATTAATTCCTAGAATCAACTCTAGAAGTATTACTACGTTTTACTCAGAAAATGCGAGAACTAATATTCTTTCTAACTTCCCACTTCATAGAATGTGCAACAACTTTAATCATGTGGCAAAGTTATGCGATATTAACTATGATTCACTAACACTAATTTTAGATAAATTCAGTCAATATTTTTATTTAAATTTACTTTCACAATAACTCTTTAACTTTGATTTTTTGTATAATTTTCTGATATTCTAGTTGTTGTTGTTGTTGTTGTTGTTGTTGTTGTTGTTGTTATTGTTGTTTGTTGTTGTTGTTGTTGTTGTTGTTGTTGTTGTTGTTGTTGTTGTTGTTGTTGTTGTTGTTGTTGTTGTTGTTGTTGTTGTTGTTGTTGTTGTTGTTGTTGTTGTTGTTGTTGTTGTTGTTGTTGTTGTTGTTGTTGTTGTTGTTGTTGTTGTTGTTGTTGTAATATAATGTAATGTGAACGAAATAATGTTCATGATTTCGTCTTGTTTTATTTTTCCCTTATATACATTTTTTTTGTAACTTCAATATGTTAAATAGTGTTTGTGTGTGCGTGTGTGCGTGTGTGTGTGTGCGCGCGTGTGTGAGTGTGTGTGTGTGCGCGTGTGTGCGTGTGCGTGTGTGTGTGAGTGCGTGTGTGTGCGTGTGTGTGCGTGTGTGCGTGTGTGCGTGTGTGCGTGTGTGCGTGTGTGTGCGTGTGTGCGTGTGTGCGTGTGTGCGTGTGTGCGTGTGTGCGTGTGTGCGTGTGTGTGTGTGTGTGTGTGTGTGTGTGTGTATGTGTGTGTGTATGTGTGTGTGTGTGTGTGTGTGTGTGTGTGTGTGTGTGTGTGTGTGTGTGTGTGTGTGTATGTGTGTGTGTGTGTGTGTGTGTGTGTGTGTGTGTGTATGTGTGTGTGTGTGTGTGTGTGTGTGTGTGTGTGTGTGTGTGTGTGTGTGTGTGTGTGTGAGTGTGTATAACGCATAACTTATGAACCGATACACAGAAAAACACCAAATTTTAAACTTAGGCTCTGTTTCAGCGTCCAATGCGCTAATTAGATTTTGGGCAGAGTCGGAACATCTGGGGGGGTACTTTATAGATGGTCATTTTTATATTTTTCAGAATATATCTGTTATTTACGTTGGGAGAAGAAAATTCTTCAACTAAAAGTTACTTCTAATATAATTATCTATAATTTTTGTTTTTAATGCAAAATTTTCCTAAAATGGTCCGTATTCGAGAAATTTGACAAAATGTAAAAAAAATAATTTTTTATAAAAATTGTTCAAATAAAAGTTGTTTGTTTTATAATTTTCTATAATTTTTATTCTATACATAATTTCTCTAAAATGGACCGTATTCGAGATATTTGAGAAAATGTGTAAATTTCGAATTTTGAAGAAAACTCAAAAACAGATAAAGAAAAGTCATTAAATTTTAAACTTAAGGTTTATTTCGGCCTGACGTGAAATGATTAGATTTTGGACATAGTCGGAACATCTGGGGGGGTACTTTATGGGAGGCCACTTTTATATTTTATGGAATATATCTGTTATTAATGTTTGGAGAAAAAAATTGTTCAAATAAAAGTTACTTCCAATATTATTGTCTATAATTTTTGTATTATGTAAAAATTTCCTGAAATGGTCCATATTCGAGAAATTTGACAAAATGTGCAAAATTCTGATTTTTATGAAAGTTTTTGAAATAAAAGTTGTTTGCGATATCGATCTCTATAATTTTTGTTTCTACATTATTTTTCTAAAATGAACCGTAATGAAAAAATTGTAGGAAATTTAAATTTTTCAGTATTTTCGTTTTCCATGAATATCTATAGAAAAATGTTTCGAGGTAGATGTATGTGGACAATGTATATATTTAGTTTATTCTCTAAACATTTATAGAGATGCTGCAATATGTTGTACAAAATAACCGGAAAAAGCCTATAATAACTAGATAGGAAAGTCATGTGTTGGACACATCAGATTTTTTGTTTAGGTTTAAGAATCCGGAGTATATTCCACATCCTGAGCCTTGTTTTGTTTTAGAACCGTCGGTGTAGATATGAATCATACCTGCCACTTCCGGCTCTTTTGTTTGTTTTATTATAACTTCATATGGTTTATGGAAGATAAGATAACTCGGTAAGATGGAGTCCATATTCGTTTGAAACAGTGGTAGGCGTATCAAATGCCTCCTGCCAAAAGCGACGTCTCGCTTCACTAGATCCTACATCAAGTTCTTTTCCAATCGTGGGGAGGCGTGTCATTGTCGTCAGAGCAATCTCCTTAATGTAAATATCAAGGAGAGTGAGAATAAGAATGACTTTCATGAGAGACATGCTGTTTTTTGAATTTGTTCTAGTTTACGGATAGCTGTTAATTTTTGGGTTTTTAGTACCCAGACAACTGTACCGTATGTTAGCATAGATCTTATGTTAGCCGTGTAAGTCCATGCGATAACTTTGGGGGAGAAACCCCAGGTGCGCCCCACGTTTCGGCGGCATTATTCATAAGCAATATATGCTCTTTTAACTCTGTTTTCTAAATGCGAGTTCCATGTTAACTTGCTGTCAAAGGTTAGACCTAGGTACTTCACCTCTTTTGGAAAGTTTAGTTTTGTGTTTAGGAGTTCTGGAGGTTTTAATTCTATTTTCATCATTTTCCTTGTGAAAAGGACCATTTCTGTCTTCTTAGGATTGATAGACAGTAAATGGTCCTTGCACCACTGTTCGATAATTTTTAGAGCTACTTGCATACTTTCGCAGAGTATGTTCTCAAAATTCCCTGTTCATAGAATGACCAGATCATCTGCATATACTATTGTGTAGTGACTGTTATTATTGAGGCGTCTGATGCGGGTGTTGAGGACCATATTCTACAATAGAGGTGATAGCACCCCTCCTTGTGGATATTCCCTCGCAACCAAACCTCTTATATTCACATCTTCTACACTTATGTTTACTGCTCGCTTTGAGAGTATGTTATGTATCCACCCACTAACCATTTGTGATATATTTCTTTTGGTTAGTGAGTGTATTATCTTTGGGAAGGAGGTTTTCTTACAAGCATCTTCTATATCTATGAAAACACCCAAGGCGGACTCCTTATTGTCCAAGGATCTATCTATCCGGCCAGCAACTGGACGAAGGGCTTAATCAGTAGATCTGCCTGGGGTGTATGCATGTTGGTTTGGGTGTAGTGGTGTTGTTGTAATCACCGCATCCCTTATGTACCTTCATGGAAAACGATGTCAGACTAATTGGTCAGTATGTTTTTGGGACAGTGTAATTCATCCTTCCAGGTTTGGGTACAAATACCACTTTTAATTCTCTTCTTTTTTGGGGGATATATCTCAGAGCCAACGAGGATCTGAATATACCCACCAGTTGCGGTGTGAGTTTTTCCAGGCCCCACTGAAGTAGGACTGGATAGATATTGGCGATTTAAATGGAGAGAAGCTGGATATTGCCCATCTAATTTTTTCATTGTCTATAATATGTTTGGCAGTTTGTCAATTATAGGCAGATGGATTGTACTCTCGCTCTGCCCAGTCCGCCACGTCTGTGATGACCGAGTCAGGAAAGTGTGTTGACAGCAAAAGTTTGATGCTATCTTCGAGGTAGGCAGTTTCCGTGCCATCTTCTTTGATTAGCGCACCAATGCTTCGGTGTGGATCTTTTGAAACAGTTTTTTGAAGCCTCGTTGCCTGCAGGAAATCTTCGATTTCTTCGCAGTAGGATCTCCATGCATCTCTCTGTTTTTGCCTGACGTTTTTATTGTATTCTCTGAGGTGAGATTTGTAAGTATCTCAGTCTTCTTTGAGTTTTGTGGTTCTTGCCTTATTAAAAGATTCCTGAGGTGATCTAACTCGTGACACCACCATGCGGTAGTCGTCTGATCGTGTTGGATGAGCCTCAGAGGACAGTATTTCTTATAGGCATTGTTTATTGTGCTTTGGATAGTGTTTGCTTACTTTTCCAAAGCAGTATTATTGTTTGGTGTTTCGGCCTCCATCTCTCTCAAAGCATTTTGGAGAAGGTGGGCATAGGTTGCCCTGTCCGTCTTCCTAGGGGTTTGAGATAGCGCGGAGGTCGGCAACATCAAGTTTATCTTGAATATTAACTAGCGGTGGTCTTACATCGAAATGTTATCAGACCCTTGTCAGTTTAAAATTGATTTATAGATACCAGTTGTGGATAAAGTATAATCTGTTAATGTTTGACATGGGTGGTATAGGAGCGAATGTATTGCTAAACTATGGACGCTTTTCTACTCTCAGACAATCAATTATTGTAAAATACATATTATTTTGTGCTATTGTGTAATATTTTTCGGTTCCTTCGCGCGTTAGAGTTTAGAATATGTATCCCTCGTATTTACATGTAATTGTTGAAATTATGAATGAATACTGATTTTGTTTAGTCTTGGAAGTAATATTGTAGTATTTAGGTTCCCTCTTTAAGTTATAATTTTTATTCTTACTAATCTACCGTTGCCCCGCAGGTTTTTCAGTTTGTAATGTAAATTTTCCTCTTAAACATAACATTTAGCAATCAAAGTTGATTTTTTAAATACTCAAGATTAAAATTTTTTGCACTAAATACGCGAACAAAATTGACCTAGTTAGGTATTAATATTATTAAACATACACCCTCAGTTGTCGCCAGCCAAATTTAAACTCCAATGCGTGATTTGTTGTGCTGACACGATAATTTTTGGCCGAAAGCTCCAATCGACCTTCGATTTCAACGTGAACTGAGAATGTTCAGAAATTTCGATTTAATTTTAAATAGCCAGTATTCAAATTGCAATGCACTCTGCGGTGTAATAATAATAATGTTTATTTGCATAGAAATACATAGTACATAATTAATAACAACAAATAATCGGAAATACAATAAATGAGATAAATACCACGAAGTAAAGCAAAGTTACTTGTATGTGGCATACTACACATTTTTTAACATAATAGGTGTAGAAGACTATACATTTTTAGGTATGGTATGACTAAGAAAAGGTAAAATTGAGAAATACTTGGGCATTGCGTTAAAGTCGGTTGGTATAGATGTTCTTAAGATAATCAAGAACAGCTAGAGGATACATACAAGAGTGCTAGATTTTTAAATACTTCTCACTTTTAATTATTTACTCGTGAAAACAATGATTCAGCTTATAGATTAATAAATTAAAGAATCTTGAATTTTCTATTAAAAATATATATTCGGTATAATCGTGATTAATATAGTGATGACTAGACCTAGGAATATATGCACCCAAAAAGTAGTTAAATATGCGCATATATATGCCGCAAAATACTTCAATATATGCGTAAAAAATTGAAAAATATGCAGAGCATATGCAATAAGAGTAATTTGTTATTTGACCAAAATAGTTTATTAATATTTATTATTTGTTTTATTTTACAATACCTAATATAATAATTAATAATTATTTAATTATTAACTAATTTTATTTACAAGTTTATTATAAAACGAATGAACAATTAGATGTTTTTCTAAATTATCTGTATTAAATGATTGTCTCCTATCAGTAAGTATGTACTTGTACAAAGAAAAACTCCTTTCGACATCTACAGAAGTAATAGGTGCAATCTTAAATTTTCCTGAAATATCTGGATGAATAGTATTAATATCTTCAAAGTTACCAGTATAAATATTAGCAAGGTTTCTTAAAACAATAAATCCTTCATTTTTTAAAACTACATTTGAAAATTTATGAAAAATCGTCTTTCCAATATCGCCCTGGACATTTTTACACTCTGATTCAAACGTCTTTATTAAATTTACGGAAGTCACCAAAGGTAAATTTTGGGTACAAATGCATAATTTTTTAAAAACACTAATTGCTTTGGTAATATGTGATTTTGAAACAACTTCTTTGTATTTTAGATATTCCCTTAGATGAATCATCAAAATCAAATATGATTTCTTTAATTTTTTCATAATTATCTGCGTAAAAAAAGGCAGCCTTAAGCCAGGTACCCCACCGAGTAATCACAGGTTCCGGTGGCATCTGTAATTCAGGAAAATTTTCTTTGTGCAATTGAGTTCTTAGAGGAGCTTTAAGAAATATTTTTTTTACATTACTAATTAAATCATTTATTAAAGGAAAGTTAGACCTAATTTCTTCTGCAACTCTGTTAAGACCATGAGCCAAACATGTAACATGGATTAAGTTTTCATAAAACATTTTAAAATTTTGTGCGGCTTTTACCATATACGGGGCAGCATCGGATAACAATAAACATTTTTCTGTTGGAACGGCTTCCGGAAGAAAAAAGGAAGACTATTCTGTCTGGATAAAACGAGTTATTGTCATCTTATTTGTTTTATCTAATTGCTTTGAAGCGATTAGATATGGACCAATTTGCATTTCTTCGCGTAATGAACCTATCATTAAATGGGCTATATATCGACCAAAAGAGTCTGTTGTTTCATCCACAATAATGTAGAAATGGTTAATCTCACGAATTTTTTCACGAGTCTCAATGTACAAACTGTCAATACCACGTTTGCGTAATATACTTTGCTCTGGAATATTAAATTTACAGTATTTTTGCAAAAACGATCGAAAATTTGGATTAGTTCATCGTATTAAAGGGATATTCAAAGTCACTAAAGCTTTGCATAAATCTTCATTCAAAATAGCTTGTTCACTTCTAGACGATCCAGATTCTAAATATTGTTTCAAGGGAAGTTGACTTTGTCTGCGAGTGTCTTTAGATTTCTGCTTTGCTATATGTGAGGGTGTTTTCGCGTGTTGGTCGATTTGAAACTTTTTTTTACATGGAATCTAAAACAAATAAATTCCTGTAGATGTTGAAGTTTTAATTAAATTAAATAAATGCGCACGTTGTAAAAATGCCCTACTTTTTTTTAACTGTGAGTTTAAATAATATTTTACTGTCGTTTGATTTACCATTGTGAAAGGTCAAAATAAAATATAAAATAAAAAAGTACTTACAATTTTAGAACATATTTTACAAAACACCTGGTTATCACCTTCTATAACAAAATCTGAATAAGATTTTACCCACGACTCAATTAATTTTGCCATTTTTCCCACTGGTTAACACAACACAACAATAAAGACTAAAATGAAGTTGAAAGTAAACTGAGTCATTTAGAAATTTGAAGATATTAATACAACTACCTGAAAGGATATTTAGCAAAATTTGTTGGTTTAAGGAGGGTGTTTATAATTTAATCCTCTCAAGTACCTACACCATTAACCGTAATTTATTACAGGGAAAAGTTAATCCTTTAAAATTTTAGGAAATCGACCTGTAAAGGCATTTTATAAAATATTATTTTGGTCCAAAACTCATAATTTTAATATGTCCAGCCAATTAGTACGTCAGATATATGCCAAAAAATTAACAAAATGTCAATATATGCATTCAAAATCAAAAATTGTATATATATGCAACATATGCAAAATATGGCGTTTTGCATATATTCCTAGCTCTAGTGATGACAGTATTTTTACTAAATAATTTATCTTTAAAACCCCTACATGCTAATTTTCATAATATTTAAAATTAATTTATTTACTGAGATCTGGCTAATGGACTGTTTGTATGCAGCACCCTATATGTGACAGTATGAATGTGGGAAAACTTGATCATATTGTTCGAGAAATAATGGAGCGCAAAATAACAAAGCATTAATCAGTGTTAAGGTAAATGCTCAAAGCCTCAACACGGTTACAACATGTCACCCATTCAAGAATGATGCTTTTAATAAATGATCTCTTCGCAGTTCGTTTATCGGCGGCTGACTTCTAAAATTCGCTAAATATAACCCGTTAGCGGTCAAAAATGATCGCCAAATTACTGATGATGGTTTTTAGTAAGCGAATTTATAACTGGAAATACCGTGTATAGTTCATTTTACCGATTTTGACGTTTACCTGGAATGATTTTAAATTTATTCAAAAATAGTAGAGTAAGGTGGGATAAGTGTGTAGAAGTATCATAACTTCTATTCGGTGGTTTATTGTAGCTCCATCTATGAGCAAGTGGTACTACTACATGTTAGGTCATTTTTTAATGTAGAATGTTTGAGCTCAAATAATTCCTAGACACGCAGTGGCACAGACCTTTTAATAGCTAAAAATAAGGCAATAATAAGAGGTACAAGCAAAATATTGAAATAAAATAAAAAAATATTCAAGTATTTTCATTTTTTTAGTTGTGTTAGCAAGAAGACGTATTTTACCATTAAAATTATGTAACAACCTGGAACCCGAAACACTTACACTTTACAATCATGACTGAAAGTTTATCCATTATCTCAAATGTAATGTGGTCACATTAATCCTTCTTCTATGTGGTCACTGATCAATGTATGCCGAAACTAATCGAGACACTACCTATTAAATAAACTTTATGCTGTGGTATTAATTTTGTGCTTTATTTCCATTACTACTCGGTTGCTGATAGCCAGTATAACAATACAGGTTTTTTACGAATTTGTTTTAGAAGCTTGTAACGGTTGTAACCGTTTTCGTTATTTAGTCCCAGACATTGTAACGGTTGTAACCGTTTTCGTTATTTTGAAACCATCATCTCTACACAAACGTCATTTGTCGTTTATGCCTTGTGTCAAAACTCGGGTTGTCATTTCGATTTACCTCTGTCATCGAACAAGTTGATTATTGAATTTTAATTATCTTTTATCGTGTACATCCGATGTACTAATTATCTTAAATATTTTTAATGACCGTCTGATTTTATAAAGGTAAGTTTCGTACCGATATTTTGTTGAAAATATATATTTAGTACAAGAATTTCTTTATTAAAATGTCAAATCTGAAAAATAACCTCAACATTGAATGGCACATGATAATCCGTTTTATATAATTTTATCTATTATTTTGTTAATAAAGACATAATATGCTTTACTATATTTAAATATGTTAAATAAGATTTTTCCTATTCATATTAATTCTAGTCTCTCTGAATCTATTCAAATAATAGTTTAATTTGTTCATTTGATAGTAAAAAGCATCTTATCTGTTTCCTATATACTCTTCCTGATTCCTTTCTTTATATTTTTACCTTTTTTCTTGTAGCCTTGCTGTATATAGATGGTCCTATAGAAGTTATATAGATGGTTCAATAAAAACTATATAGATGGTTCAATATAAGCTGTATCTAGATGAATTTTAGAAATCTGGAAGAACGTGCCTGTTTAGAATACATCAAGAAGTTTAGTTCAACCCCCGAAAGAAGTTAACGAGATTTCACTTTACCTTTGAAAATGTAACAAGAAGGCCTCTACAGTCACTCCTTAAGTGTTACCTCTGATACCACAGATAAGTTATAATAAATCATTTAAATTTGAATAATTAAGTCTCTGTGAATTAGAATTTGTCGCTACCTTATTTAATTATAGTATCATCTTAGATAAAAGAGACCACAGATATAACCTACACCGGTTTTAAACCTGCGCAAATGTTGCCAATTTCTAAAGAAGGGTTAACGGAGTGGGGGAACTGGGCGGCGACACGCGGCGACCCGAACTCTGTGACAGGGACCGGACTTTGTTTATTAGCATCTTAATGAACTATTAGGTTTATTTAAAATGTGTTTAATCGAATTTTATATTATGAAATAAAATTAACGTGATTTTTTAATATCAAACAGATGCCACGACATTTTATGTAAAGAGAAGACCTTTTATAGAATATTTCGTTAGCGTTTATTTACTACGGACTTTTCTGCAAGAGATTACAGTAAAATGTTGAAATAGAATATATTGTTAATAGAGCAAAAAATGTTACTCATTGTCTACGAGTATTATAAAAATAGCATGTGCGCAGACTAATACTGCAAATCTACCCCTATGAGTTGAACATTATATTTTTTCTACGGCTATTACATATTATTAAAAATTAGTCAAAATGAGAAAATGCTGTTTTGTATTGTAACCTAAGAAAAAAGTATATTAAGGCTTCTTTCTTTAAGAATATTAATTATTATGAAGGATGAGTCACATAAAACTCTAGAAATGAATATGTCTGAAACCAGATAACATTTTAAAATTTAAATCTATTAAAAGTCATTTGGTCGCTAAGGATTAGTGATTATCGAAATAAATTATCGATCATTAAAAATAATCGATTATTTTCGATCAATCGATTATTTTCAAACAATATATTTTTTGTCATTTCCTTTAAAATCGACTACTTGATTATCTTTGAAAAATCAAAAATAATCGACTATTTAAAAAGCCAATTAACCGATAAATCAGTGTTTACAAAATATAATATAAATAGAATTATCGTTTATTTTAAATAATCGATTATTTTCAAATAAACCATTTTTTTTCGTCCATGGAAACAGATTATTCGATAATCTTTGAAAAATCGAAAATAATCGATTAATCAAAAATAATCGATTAATTAAAAAGTCGATTAACTTATAAATCGACTTAAAAAAAAACAGAATGATCGATTATTTTAAATAATTGATTATTTTCGATCAATCGATTATTATCAATAATCTATTTTTATTGTATTTCCTTTAAAATCGTTAATTCGATTATCTTTGAAATACCGAAAATAGTCGATAATTCCAAAATAATCGCCTAATCGAAAATAATCAATTAATTAAGAAGCCGATTCTATGATAAATCGATTATTACCAATAATCTATTTTATTGTATTTCAAAAATAATCGATTAATTAAAAAGTCGATTAACTGTCAAATCGATTTTCAAAAAAAAAAACAGAATGATCGATTATTTTAAATAATTGATTATTTTCGATCAATCGATTATTATCAATAATCTATTTTTATTGTATTTCCTTTAAAATCGATAAATCGATTATCTTTGAAATACCAAAAATAATAATTCCAAAATAATCGCCTAATCGAAAATAACCAATTAATTAAGAAGCCGATTCTATGATAAATCGATTTTCCAAAAAATAAAACGAATTATCTATTATTTTCTAATAATCCTTTTTTCATATTTCCTTTGAAATTGATTATTTGATTATCGAAAATAATTGATTATTAAAAAGCTGATTATCCAATAAATCGATAATTTTAAAAAAATAACAAAAATATCGAATTATGTAAAATAACCGTTTATATTCAATCGATTATTTTCATATAATATCTTTGAAAAATCGAAAATAATCAAATAATAAAAAAACCGATTAAACGATAAATCGATTATTTTGAATAAATCTACTTTTTTTGTATTTCCTTTAAAATCGATTAATACATTATCTTAAAAAAAAACGAAAATAATTTATTAAAAACAGCGGATAAATCGATTTTCATTAAAAAATATCAGAATTATCGATAAATCGATTATTTTAGTAACCCCTATCGGTCGCTTGCTTTTATCTGAGCATTTAGCTCCAAAATTTAGAGATTCGGATTTTTTGATCCAGTTATCTTTGAAATCGCATTCGATTGTATAATATATAAATATTGCTAAATTTTGGATTTTTTTTAGTAAACGAAAATTATGTTCGAGTTGTTTAGGGGTTTGTAATGTAACATTTTATTAACGTGACTAAGGGTCGATTCCACCATTGTGTTAAACGAAGTTTAAAATGACATTTTTACATTAACACTGTCATTTTAATCTCCGTTTAACACAACGGTGGAATCGGACCTAACTCCTGTAACTTTAGTATTTTTTTTTTTGCTTATACTAGATTACTTTGTTTTAAGACTGAACATTCAATGTCACTTTCGATTTGACCGCAAATAAGATGAACCTTGAAATTTTAAGTAGATCATCCTGTATTTCATCTAATATTCTTATAAAAATACCTTATAAAAATAAAATTTAGCTAGCAACTATGATTCTTTACCTCTTATTTATCTACCAAAAAGGGCTAAAAACTACCTTTAGAAAACATTCTTATAAAACTACTTTTTAAATACAAAATTTCGTTAGCAATAATGCCTATATATTATTTATTTAAATTAAATGTTCAAAATTTTACCCTTTTGTAAATTTATGTAAGTAATATGAAATCTGATTTCTGATGCTTAATATTTATTGAAACCCCTTAATGCGGATCTGAAGTATTCAGCCCAGAGAATCATGGCGCTTTATGTCAAAACGTTAATAAATATTTACCGCTGAAAACAAATATATTCATAACAGTAGTACTTGTATTATAAGTACATACAATTTTTCAAGATACATCGTGACATTTTGAACTTGAAATTGAATAACTAGAACACTTTAAATTGCTAAAATACCAACACATAAATCAAAAAACAGCTTTCAATGGTGATTAAACTCAGGTGGAGGTGATCGCTGAATGGAAATCGGAGCAATTCGGGTGGCGTCGTGCAACAATGATATTCAATTGGTGGGTTACTTTGGCTTAAAATAGACAACATGCGCAGTGTGCAATGTTACATCTTCGATCTCTTTAATCTAAGAGTATCATAAAGGTTAGTGATTTTCTATATTTTCATCATTAATCGCTTGTCAAGTTTAGAAAGTTTAAATATAGTGGCGTCCAACATTCTTTTTTAAAGTGATACGAGTTAAAAAACCTGACCCACTCCCCAAATAATAAGAGCTTAAAACACTATAAAAATAGATAAAATAACAAGAGAATATTACCAGCTGCACCTAGGTGGTTCATTATAGATTATTCAAACAACAAAAATAGTTTTTTTTTAAATATAAATAATAATATGCTGAAACATTATATCTGATCGTTACATATTATAAAACTAAAGGTACCGTTTCATTTAACTAATGTGAACTTTCTTTCAAAGGGCTTGCATAAGCTTCTTATATAAAATGATGCCGGGCTTTTAAAGGGAATGTATCACGTGTGACACATAAAAAGAAGGTAATTTTTTGGGGAATGCAACATTATGAGTATTAATACCACATTTCAATATTAGGAATTTATTTCTGAATTTTTTTGGTAATTTCTTTTTTTTGTATGAATGCAGGTAAAGCGGGGCTATATTCTCCATTAACACATTTTTGAAAGTTGTAGAAGTTCTGATCATATAGTTCTTATATCATCGTGCATTTTCTAGTTTTTGTTTCTCTGCTGAGAATCGTCTGATTTTTTGTAGCTGGATTTTTTCCAGTTGGATCGATTGTTGAATGTGTGTTGCTCACTTTGCCATTTTTCCTGGAGCTACTTTGATAATACCAACAATCCGGACACATAGAGCACACGCACTATGAATAAACCAACAATGATCGTCGTAGTAAACAAAGCTATAGTTTATTTGAAAATGCATGGCAAAGGTCTATCTATAAATATCTATAAATATTGATACCTTCTTATACGAATTTTCACTAGATTTTGGTCTGACCGCCCCGAAAAACCTCGAATACAATACATTATAAAATGTAAATAAGCAAACCCTAACGGATTAACCAATAATTCTATATCTCAGTGATCAGGAACACGAAATTACTTTAATACACACTACCAAATTTAGACAATATACAAAAATAAATTTTTGCAGAAAGATATTTTCTCATAAAACATTCATATTTCGTTTTCCATATAAATTTGTTTGTTTGTATTTGGAGTACTAGCGTCAATATAAATATAAATAATTAAGTCGTTTTCTTCCGATAGGGAATCGTCATCATCAGTTTTCTCACTTCCCACACAAATAATAATTGGTTCTATTGTTTCCTCTTTTAACATATCAAGTTACCAGAATTTCTCTTTTTCAGCAATGACATGTCTTATAGCGTTTTGCCAATCGTCCGGTGAAATTTTGGATATGAAGTCACATAATAGTTGACCTCTTGAAGTTTAAATGTTGTATTGTTTCTCGCGACATATCTCTTCATTTGAGCCCATATTAGTTCAATGAGGTTTAGTTGACAGTGATAAGGTGGTAACCGCAACACTTTAACACTATGTTCTTTTGCTATTTCATCTACACTATATTTCTTAAATTTTGGTTAATGTTGTTTACTTAACTGCAATAGCTTTTTTTATTTCTTTGGTTATTATTAGCCAATCGGAGAGTTCTTGCTTTTTCCATTTAGTTTATGTAACGGTTCCTTCAATATTGATTGGTAACAGTCATTGTCCATAACTATTACAGAATTGGTCAGTAATAAATCTATCATTTGACTGAAATATTTCTCAAAAACATCAGCAGTCATTTCTTTATGGTAGTCTTTCATAGAACTTGAAACAAATTCTAACAATCTTCTATGAACAAATCCTTTATCTCCTCCAATATGAGTGATAATTAAACAGCAACCTTTACCATTTGGAAACTTTAAGCCAGTACACAAACCTTCTACAAATGCCTGACGAGAATTTGTAACCTGTTTATCTTGCTAATTTTTTTTTACCAAAGTTCTTTATTTATCCATGTTTCATACAAATAAAAAATATTTTTGTCTTCTCTTCTTAATTTTCTAATTTCCCTTAAATATTGCCTTCTCCAGCAAATAATTTCATCTTTCTCAATGAGCGCAGATTTTCTATCGTTCTTCTCCCAAACGAAGTCTAATTCATGTAAAGTTTTCCACACTTTGTCTCTTTTAACGTTGGGCAAAGTTTCTCTCCATTAATTTCTACTAAAACTTTATCCAAAGTGGGTATCTTTTTTTGTAAATAAGACGAATGTACTTTTCTTTGATCAGTTATTTCATAATACCGTATATTTGAATGGGTTTTCTCCCAGTTGACGTTTTAGGTGCTACTGTAATACTTCCATCCTTTCGTTGCTTCAAAAGTCTATAAATGGTTGCTTCTCCAACTTCGGTCATGTTTGAACACTTAGTAACTATACTCCGAACAGTATTATTGAAACTGAAGTTTTCATATGCACAGTTAAATTGCACTTTAATTTCACAGGAGTATAATTAGACGTTTGTGTCATTTTTATTACACAAATACACTTGATCAATATCGCTTTTTATCGCCTATTATTACAGAACTAACAATTATGTGTGTTACAATCACAGTAATATACAAACAGAATTGTAAATCTTAACTAAAATAATTTACAATCTGCATAACACTTTCTGTCGATTAGAAATTTTAATTCTTTCCAAGAAAGTTGAGGGCTATTTAAATTGATCTTGAGTTGTAAATATTTTCTACCTGTAGAGATTACATACTTTCCTTATTTTTGTTGATTAAAATGACTAGAAAATTTAAGACCATAATTTAAATAAACTGGTATTTTTAAAAATTTTAGGAAAAAAAACCAAAGATTAGATTTTGGAACAAATAATGTAACATTTTGTTTTAGAAATTCTTCGTCACTGATTTATGATGTTATATTGCGGTTTATCTCCAGGATCATAAACATTTTTCTTTTCAAATAAACTATAGTAAAATAAAATTCCTGCAAATGTTTTATCTTAATATAATAAACAACATAAAATATGACAACAAAAAAATATTTTTTTTATTTATTAATATTGCAACAAAAATAGAAACAATTTTTTACGAGATTTTTTTAACTAGTGCACAATATACTTCTTTGTGAACATTCGCGAGCATCGTTTTTAAAATCCCAGGTACACAATGGTCATTTACGTTCTGTCAGCTCCTTATACCAAATTATTGACGTCGTAAAAATGTGGTTAAGTTTTATTGCCGAGTTTCACACTCTAAGAACGAGAGCTGAGAACAACAGAATTTACATACGAATTGGACTCGGCTTATATTAATACCAATTGGGTTTATCTACAGTCTACAACGAGCTGTACAAATGCAGGGTTGGATCCAAGTAGTGGGTCACTAAAAAATTTCCGGAACGGTCCGCGCAATCGAAAAATTAATTATCTACACTTACCAACCTAGGTATATATAATAGTTATTTATATACCAAGGGAAGATAACGAAAACCGAAAAAAAATGCATTTGCATTTTTATTAAACATACTACGTTAGTTGGATTATTTAAAATTTCTTTAGGTACCAGTTATACATACATTCTTCTTATGTAATTTTGCCAACACACAAGTTAGAGGCATATGTTATGTATTTTTTATTATACGGAAAGTTAAATAATAATAATAATAATGTTTATTCATCTTTAAAAAAAATATATATACAATTACATAAAAATATAAATATAAATACAAAGGGCGAATAAACATAAATTATCACAAAAGTAGTGAAACCACTTGTATGTGATACAAACAATATAATCAAACAAACAATATAATTAATGCACCTCTTAAACAAAATTTTATAAAAATATGAATTTTTTGTTATAATATTTATTTATCAGCTGTGATACTAACATTCCACAAGGAAAACCTGACTGTAGTCCGTCAATATACAACTGACAAAATTTTAATTTTAGTTCAAGTGTGTTTTGTTTTTTTTTTTGAGGATCTTAAGATGAGTATATAATTTTTTTTTATATTTTTTTTTTAAATAAAGTAATTTTCAATCATTTCATGTATCGTTAGTCGAGAGTATTGTAGTATCCATTTTTTTATCTTTTTCTTGTACAGTCTTTTCGAATTAATAATTTTTATTTCTGTAGGTAGTCTGTTATATAATTTTGGACCCATGTACCAAAAACTTCTCTGGGTATTTGATTTATCGACTTTAGGTAAGATAAAAGTATGGAGCCTAGAACGAGTATTGTAATGGTATTCTTTCTTTTTCAGCTCATTTTTATTGTAATGCTGTCGCATAAGAAGATTTTGACAGAAAAGTTGTCTAACATCAAAGAACTGACTCTCCTCGAAGAGCTGATCTGTCGAGTAGGCATATGGTTTTTTCATTAAAATCTTTATAAGCCATTTTTGCGTAATATTTAATTTATTTATGTGACAATCAAGTGCACCGCCCCAAGCAATAATTGAGTAAGTTATATGGGTTTCAGCAAGAGCATAATATAATATTCTTAGCTCATTCCATTTTAATATTTCTGACAAGAATTTGAATGTATGCAGTAACATTCTTAACTTTTTAGTAACAAAGTTGATATGAATATCCCATTTTAAATGATTGTCTATATATATTCCCAAGTATTTGATATTAGAGACTGCTTTAATTTCTATTCCAATATTGTTGACTTTAATTTCGATTTTGTTATAGTTTGGTAAAGCATTAGCGTATGATGAAAAGGGAACAAAGAATGTCTTACTGAAATTTACCGTAAGTAAGTGTTGCTGAAACCAGTGAAATATATGAGGCAAGTCACTTTCAACTAATAATTTCAAAGATACCCAGTCAGTGCTTTCATAAACAATTGCAGTATCGTCAGCAAAACTGATAATGTTGCCATTGGAATTTAAAGAAAATAAGTTATTAAGGTATATGCTAAATAAAATTGGCCCCAGTACGGTCCCTTGCGGAACGCCATATACCACATTATTAGTTTCACTGACTATATTATCAATAATCACAGATTGTTTTCTATCTGTTAAGTATGAGAGTAGTAAATCATAGCTTCTTCCTCTAAAACCTATATTTTCCAGATTTTCAATCAGTTTCGAATGGCTGACTGTATCAAAAGCTTTGGCGAGGTCTATGAAGATACAGAGCGATGCTTTTTTTTTATCAATATTTTCATAAATGTACTTTGTGAGTTTAGTTATTGCATCTTGTGTAGACCTCCCTTCCCTAAAACCAAATTGATCATCAGAAATAATATTATATTTATTCAGAAAATTGATTATTCTTACTTTCAAAAGTTTTTCATATATTTTCGAAAAAATTGTTATAAGGGATATGGGCCTATAATTAGTCATATTGTCTTTCTCTCCTTTTTTGAATAAAGGTTTAATTATCGCTATTTTAAATGGTGTTGGGAATATTCCGCTCTTAAAAGATTTGTTTATTATATATGCCAAAGGCTTTACGATTTGATTTGTTACTTTTTTAATTATTTCCGCGCGTATACCATCAATACCCGGAGCTTTGTTATTTTTAAGAGAACTGATGACATTTATAATTTCTATCTCACTAGTGTCAGATAGAAAAAACGAATTTGTAATTATTCTTTTATTAAATTTTTTATTAATGGGATTTATTTTTGTTGCTAAATTGGCGCCAATATTAGAAAAGAAAGTACAAAATTCGTTCGCCATTAGTTTTTTATCAGATGTTTGTTGTCTTTTGACAAATACTTTAAACTTAAAAATTAGGAATCAATATTTTATATTAACTAGTGATCGCCCAGTGGTCAAAATTCGGCGATAATCATTATTGAAAATTTGACTAAAACATGCATAAGCATTTGTATCTAACATTTATTTATTCTCATACATTCGTTCAATGTATATCGGTATGTATCTACAATATCTGTTCAGTACCATTATAACTAAATAAAATATATATTCAATAAAATAACAGTAACTCACAATATGAAACCCCTCATTTATTAATATGAAACACATTTTTATTAAATCGATTCTGATTATGGAGTGTAGAGAAAAAGAACTATCTCTGTTCACAAAAAATGTCCCTCAAAATTATGAAAAATTAAAATTCTGCTCTGGGCGGGGCTCGAATAGACGTTCCAACGTCATAACTCCTAGACCACCAGAGCTTGTGTATCTGGTTTCCTAGTTGTTAATTTGAGTATTGATTTCAACGATAATGCCACGTAGGTGATAATTGAAGGGTTGAAGAGTTAAAAAAGATTCTGATGAACTGGGTTGGGATCGAATCTAAATACTTAAATTAATAATAAGGACACCAGATACATAAGCTCTGGTGGTTTGGAAAATATGATGTTGAAATGAAAAATTCAAAGGTCATACTTGGGTCAGGTTTGTTCTTATTGAGATTCATCAGCAAGCATTAGTCAATGTCGACTTCAGTTTCTTCTTGAAATCTGCTTGACGTGTTACCTTTACTCGTGTGCATTAAAAATGGTTAATAAAGAGTAGGTAGCAAACGAATAAAGAATGGTAACACCATCTACACTTAGTAGGCAAAATCAAAAATCGTAGTACCTATAGTTCCTCAGAATAAAGAAGGGCAATAGCCTTAACGGGCGCTTCATTAATGGAAATAATTCCAATTTCTGAAATGTTACCAGTTTTGTAAATAAAATTCAAAATATTCAACTCATTAATTAATTGTTTTTGTTATAGCTAGTGTTTGTGTTAATGATTATTTCAACCCAAACTCAACTACCTCTTTACTCCTGTCTTTCCCATTTTATGTGCTAGTAAGTTTTTGTTTTTCATTTCTTATTCATATTGTTTAGTCATTAATTTTTCTTCATCTAAATTACTATGAATAGATCCTAAGTATATAAATAATTGGTTTTATTACCAGTTCATCATATCTGTAACATCCTAGACCATAATATGATGGTTGGTTACAACACAAATTAAACACATCTAATTTTATATGATGTTTCTTTGTTTATTTTTAAGTCCCAACTGGCAAAACCCCAATCGTGTATTCTGCCGGCTTATCAAGGCATCTTTTTATGTATATAAAGAATTACACCGTGGCCCAAACAAACCAGCTGACAAAATAAATTAATAAATATATCACAATATCTATAATCTAATTTCAAAATTTTCAAATTATTCAAGTTATTTATTTATTACTAATTTTTGGTTTTCCTTTACATTTCAGTTGTCATGTTGGCTAGCTAAATGCCTAAACTGTCATTAAATCCTTTTTTTTACTGGTCTCTATTCTAGTGACCACATAAGTAATAAATATGGATTTTCTTATTTGATCTAAAAATATTCCTTTATTTTTATTTTTTATTTTGACATAATCACTTGTTCGCCCTAGCCCAGAAAAGTAAATCCCCAAGCGCCTTAAGTAAAATAATCTTGACATTGACATATAAGGTAAGTTACAAAGATAGTTGGTAGCAGGGCTGGTATCTATCTATCTGAATTAGGGCGTGGTTCAAAGCCCACTGCTACTGAAGCTCTAGACTTGTTTTACCCCTTACAGTTTCTATTCAATCAGATTGATTTTCTTGATGAATTCGAGAATATGTCTGATGGGGGGCGCTTTCGCGATTTCTTCAGGTTCCGGATATTGTACCCCGACGTACCATTCCCGTTCCAATTTAAGATTCCCACAGTGGCATAGTATGTGAATGGGAGTTTCGCCCTCCTCTTCACATATTCTACATAGGGAGTCATCAGACATCCCTAAGAGATTTAGGTGTCTTCTAAGGCCACAGTGTCCCGTAAGGAGTTCTATTACGGCCTTGAGTTCGCTTCTGCTAAGAGTTAGCATTTGATGTTGTCTGCTCGTGGTTGGCCCCTCTATGAATCTTTTGCACCGTATAAGTCCAGGAAGTTCCAACCAGAGCCTATGGTGTTCTCTATTTATTTGTTTCTTTAACACCCATTTAACATATTGGTATGAGATACCACATGTGGGTTCTGGTCCAATAAGTTTGTTTCGCTCCCTTCCTTGCTAGGCCTGCTCTCTCGTTTCTAAACACTCCCTAATGTCCTGGCAAAAGTGACCTTGTTATGTTCTGCAAGGGCCTGGAGGGACTATTGGCAATCAAATATTGATTTAGATTGTACTTCTACCCTTTTCAGTGCTTTAAGGGCTTCCTGACTGTCTGTCATCATAAAGATCCTCTTATCTCTAAGAGAGTCATTTAGCATGACTTTGGCAGAGGCATATATTGCTGTTACTTCAGACTGGAAGATTGTTGTCAGTGACCCCAGGTTCACATGGTAGACCCCAGCTCCTATGCTGTTTTCCATTTTCGAACCGTCTGTATACTAGATTGATTCGTTTTATTTTTCCCTATTTTCCCGGCTATTGGCCCTTTTTGGTATTTGAATATCAAAAGGTTTCCTGAAGTCGTGAATAATGGGCGTTCTATCCGATGGCATTCTTAGTACCGGATTTTGTTTTAATTTCTCTAATATCACTGTGTGGTGTAGTTTTCTCGAAAGTTCCCATCCAAATCCATTCGTAAACAGCCTGTATGCTGCCGCCATAGCCTCCTTCTCCATCACAAGGCGTAGCGGAGGAAGACCTAACAGTAGCTCCATTGCTGTTGTGGGAGTAGTTCTTAATGTCCCTATTATTATTAGACAGGCTAGTTTTTGCACCTTGTCTAATTTTCTGTTAGCTGCTATGCTTTTAGTCTTTTGCCACCATATGACTGATGAGTAAGTTATAACAGGTACTACAACCATAGTGTAAAGCCAGTGCATCATACTTGGTTTAAGCCTCCATATTTAGTGCCCGCTGCATCCTTTCGGATACAACAGTCCCAAATTTACCGTTTACTACGATGCTTATGTCGTCTGCAAATGCTTGCGTGTATAAGTTTTCTCTCTCTAACTCCCATAAGAGGTCATCAACCACCAAGGTCCACATAAGAGGAGATAACACTCCTTCCTGCGGGCATCCCTTGTTAACTAAGACCTCTCTTGTTGTGTTAAGGAGATTACTGGTAATCGTTCTATGATTAAACATGAACTCAACCCACCTCGTAATGCAGTGGGCTACTCCACGCCTGTGCATAGATCCCAGTATTGAATTGTATGAAGCCGAGTCAAACGCTCCTTCTATATTTAGACTCCTAGTGCTATTTCTTTGCTTTCCAATGCTTGTTAAGCCTGTTGAGCTAGCCTATGTATGGCTGCATTACAAGACTTTCCAGATTGGTAGGCAAACTGGTATCGATGTATCAGTTTATCCCGTAAAACATCATTCCGTATATATCTATCGATCAATTTCTCAATGTTTTTAGGACAAACGATGTTAGGCTGATTGGTCTAAAAGATTTGGTCTCCTCGTAAGACGCTTTCACGGGTTTGGAAATGAAGACCACTCTTGCACACCTCCAGCTTTGTGGTATATATCCGAGGGCTACGCTAGCTCGGAATAGTTTACACAGTGGTCCCTCCAGTACTTCCTGGTCGTTTTATAGAAGTGCCGGGATTATACCATCAGGTTCAGCTATTTTGTATAGTTAAAAGGAATTTATTGCACACACAAGTTTTGTTCTGTTTACTATTGAGTTTGCAAGAGACCAAGTTTGTTTTTGAGGCTGGCACATTCTGGAAGGCTTTCAATGCCGTCACAGAATTTCTTCCAGGAAATTTCTTTGGCTTTCCTAATGGCATAGCCATATTCTCTTTGGTATGCCTTATAGGCTTCCCATTTCCCCGACCTTTTGGACAGATTTAAGGGTTTACGAACTTCTGCTCTTTTTTCGGAAAGGTCTCGATTTCACCATGCTGCGTCTCGATCCTCTTTCCTAATTTTTAAAGGGCAATTTCCACTGCATTCTTCAGTATCAAAGGACAGTCCTCCAGTTCCTGTTTGAATTCTTCATTGGAAGCTCCCCAGTTACAGGTCCTAGGATTACGATATGTCTTCTCACCCGATGTTTTTGTACCCAGCTTAAACAGATTATGTCTATGGTCGAAAAGTGACGCTTCTTATGAGACGTGCCACTTCCCCACCAATGAACATGCTTGTTGTGTACCTAGGGTTATATCAATTACCTTTCTTCGCACAGATGTTACGAAGGTTGGTTCATTTCCAACGTTTGCAACTTCTAGTTTATTGGAAGTAATAAATTCAAGAAGAGCTTCTCCTCGGTTATTAATATCAGTACTCCTTTATACTATATGGTGAGCATTGGCATCACACCCTAGAAGAAGTTCGATTTTGTTTTTTTCACAATGACTATCTAGTTCTCTTACCTTCTTGGTGAGGGGTGGAGCCCATGTTGGTCATATGCCAGATATACGGATCCAACAATCAGATTAGTTCCTCCGTCTAGCTTTAGGGATATTGTCACTAGGTCATTTGTACAAAATTTCCATAGTAGAAACACCTTCAAGCTTTTATTTGCAATAATGCAGGTTTTTGGGTGTCCAGACGCTGAATGAATCATGTCATAGTCCCCTGATATAAGCAACCCTCTAATTCGCCCCTTGTATGTAAAGATGTTCTTGGATTAGAACAAGATCAATATCTTGTTTTATTATTCATCGTTGTAGGACAGTTGTTGCCGCCCAACAGAGATGTATATTTGCTTGGATTACCTTCAGCAGGGCTGGTATATCTAAGGTGGTCGCGACTTAGTGTCACTCTGGGACGCAATTTTTTCCGAAATAGTAGTAGCCAGGTCTGCCAATACAAAAAAGTACAGATTTTTTTTAAATGTCGTTTTCATTATAAAATGCCCAAATTTTTTACCATAAAATATTTAAATTTAAACAGTTATTAATAATTTCACATGTACATAGAATTCGTCGTGAAAAGTAGATCACTTTTAATTTTGTGTTGTTTTGGTTTAGTTTAATTTAAAAGGTAATATGAAGAGATGAAAACAATTTTCTTATGGCTTTCTTTTTTAGGGCTCCAGTCCCCGAAGTCTATTTATTTTAGGTCTTTTTAAATTGTTGGTAGGTATTATTCATTTCATTTGTATGTTTTTATTTAGTTTAAATAATAATTTTGTGTAATATCTTATGATTTGTTTTCTATACATTTTAGACTATATTTGTTTGTTACATCTTATAAAGGATGGATTTGAATTACCTTTACAACAGAGGTACTTTTCTAAAACTGACCGAAATTTAAAAACGATTGCAGTTCCTGCAGAAAATATCCAGTAAAAAAAGAAACATTTGTATGTATGTATGCATCTTTCTATACAAATTTACAAATGGTCGATGAAAATGAACAAACTATTACTAATGCTGATCTACTCAAACTTTTAAATAATTTGATATCTAGTAACGAAGAAATTAAAAAACAAAATAGCGAGATAAAAAATTAAATTCTTAATTTAAAGAAAGAATATAACAAAGAAATTGATAATTTGAAAAGCGAAAATAGTTACTTAAAAACAGAACTAACTAATATAAAAATAAGAACATTGAAAAATGAAAGAAAATCAAAAAAATATAATGTAATTGTATATGGAATTAAAGAAAATAATGGTAGCGATGAATTAGAAGATATTAATACTATCCTTGAATTAATAAATACTCAACTCGATATTGATTGTAAGTTCCATGACATTAGGGATTTATATAGAATAGGAAACTCAAACCAAAATTTAAAAAATCCGAGACCGCTACTTGTTGAATTCATCCATTACAAATTATTGCAAAACATCCTAGAAAACCAGGCATATTTAAAATCGTCAGAAATTTCCATATCAAAAGACTACACCCCAGAAGATTAACAAGATCGCAAATTATTACACAAATATTTAAAACTAGCAAGACTCAACCACCAAGAAGAAGAATCAACTCTATGTCAACAACAAACAATTTACGGCAGAAGGACTAAGAAATCTCACCGAGGATGTCTTTGCTACTGAAATAGCTAAAACATCTACAAAACCAAAAATTCAAGAAGCACCAAATACGGTTGAAGCTCCAATTAAAAGGGTTACTAGATTAGCCAGCCAAAATTCCCAACAACACTAATTACACATTTATTTATATTATCATTTCAATATATTCTAAGTTTTGTGATTATACTTTAAAAATGTGGTGCAGTTGTCTCACCTTGCCCATTTCTGCTTGTCGTGCTATTAAAATTGTATTAGATATTTGTTAAAATTTGTTTATTTTTTTTTGTTTCTTATTTTATTACCAGGTACATAAAAATGAATCCATATATACGATATACGATATATCCATATATACTTCTATAAATACAATAGAAATGAATGACATCGATGAATTAAATGCAATTATGAGCCAACATGAAAATTAAAAAAAAGTTTAATTTCAGTCTTTTTCATCAGAACATTAGGAGTATAAGTAAAAATTTAGACGAATTAAGTATACATTTAAATCAAATTTCTTTTAACGTAGATTGTATATGTCTGACTGAAACATTGCAAATTCCAACAACTTCGCTGTTTACTCTACCCGGATATGATATATTATACAATGAGGGAGATGTAAATAGGAATGATGTAGTTGTTGTAAATATCAAGAAAACGCTGAAGTACTCATGGAAAATTGTTCCAATCAACATATTTAAAGCACTACAAATTGAAATTATTGATGAATATAACAACTCCACATTGGTAACTGTCGTATATAGATCACATCGACGAATGAAGCCGTATTCATTGAAGGATTGAAAAATTACTTAGCAGAAACTCAAAATGTCCAAGAAAAATATCACATTCTCGCAGGGACATTAATATAAACATTGAGGTGGAAAACGAAATATCATTAGAATATTTGGACTCCATTAGTGAAAATGCCTTTATCTCTCTCATCAATAAAAGTACTCGTATTCAGGGTGAAACAAAGAGTTGTATAGATCATATATTCGTCAAAGGTATCCTTGATCCCGAAACAAATTGTATATCAGCAGTACTAGATCTGAATGTAACTGATCATAAAGTTACATTTATTACTCTCCCAGCTAAAAGAGTTAAAAACCCACCTGAACGCATGATATGGCAAATAAATAACAAAAAAATTAAAGCCAAATTACAAACTTATGATTGGAGCTATATGAACAACTCCGTGGATGTAGAATATCTCACAGAAACTTTCACGAGTGATCTAAAAAATTTAATAAATAAAAATACTAAGTTAATAAAACAAAAAAGAAATGAAATTAAAAGAAATGTATGGATAACTCAAGGGATTATTAATTCAATTAAAAGTAAAAATGAATTATATAGAGCCTATAAACAAAATATTAATAATATGCAAATAAAAAGTACTTTTGTAAAATATAGAAATAAATTAACGAAACTGATAACAGAAGCGAAAAAAAAAATATTACCAAAAAGAAATAAGTAAACATAAAAATAATTCAAAGGGTTTGTGGGATACAATCAAACAAATCAATAAAAACAATAAAACATTAGAGATTGAAGAAATATCTAATGATGAACATGGTATGGAAAAAGATAACAAAAATGTGGCAAATATATTTAACAGTTATTTTGCAAATGTCGGCGAGATATACGCAAAACGCATTGTAAAACAAAACATATCAAATCCACGTCCCGTTTTTAATCCTTACAACTTTTTCCTAGAATCCGTAGACGAAATAGAATTTAAAAATATAATAAATTCACTGAAACCTCATAAGGCACCAGGTTCAGATAATATTAAGATTGATACCATAAAGCACATTGCCGATGAGATAAAACTACCCCTAACATTTCTAATTAACAAAATCTTTCAAACGGGCATATGCCCCTCCCACTTTAAGCAGTCAATAGTAATACCAATTTATAAAAAAGGAGATCGGAAAAAGGTATGCAATTACAGGCTTACAATATTTTTGAATCATCTTTAAATGATAGGCTAAATAGATTCATTAAAAAACACAGTTTAATTTCCCATAAACAATATGGTTTTAGAAAAGGTATATCAACAGTAGACGCCATAACTAATTTGACTTCAAAAATTTATAAATTAATAGATACAGGTACCCCCACAATAGGTATATTCCTAGATTTGGCCAAGGCGTTTGACACGGTGTCACACACTCAGTTGTTGGAAACCTTGGAAAATATACGAATAAGAGGCATACCGCACCAACTAATGACAAGTTATCTTGAACAACGAACTCAAATGGTAAAAATTAGCAACCAATTTAGTGATCTAACTAACGTAACGTATGGTGTGCCTCAAGGAACTATTTTGGGTCCACTGTTATTTTCAGTTTATGTAAATAGTTTGCTAAATTTAGAAATATCTGGAGAAATTACTTGTTTTGCTGACGACACAGTTATTCTGTACAGTTCAAACACATGGCAAGATCTAAAACGGAACATTGAAGCGGATATGGTAAAAATAATTGAATGGTTTAATAATAAGTTTTTAACAGTTAACTTCGACAAAACTCTTTTTATACCTTTTGCGTCATATGCTAACAGCATGCCTGACTATCAAACACTAACGATAAAAAGTACTAATGCTGATATTAATATAAACAAAACGAGTTATATCAAATATTTAGGGGTTACTATAGATGGTAATTTAAAGTGGGAAAGGCATATTCAAAATATCACAAAAACCTTAAGATGTCTACTTTTTAAATTTAAATATTTTAGTTCAATTTTGAGTATAAATTACCTAAAAATAATTTACTACTCACTTGTTGAGTCTAGACTGCAGTATGGAATACTAGCATGGGGAGGGATATATCAAGTTCATCTAAGGACATTAGAAATAATCCAGAAGCGTATACTGAAAATTATGCTCAAAAAATCTAACATTTTCTCAACAGATTTACTTTTTGAAGAATCTCAAGTTCTTGATATTCGCCAACTATTCGCCTATTCAATTTTAATTTCAACATTTAAAAATAGAAATAAAGTATTACACGATATTGACCACATATATAGTACTAGACAAAAAACTTTCCTGTTCGTCAAAATCTCGTCGTCAAGAAAGACTCTAGGACAAAGGTGTTTTACTTACTTAGCACCAAGGATTTTTAATTCACTACCCGAAATGTATAAAATATACCTTAAAACAATTAATTCAATAATTTTCATTAAAAATGTTTTCAAAAAATTCTTAGCTAATACGAACAGAAAATATATATATAATTTGATAGATTCAAAATAATCATATATATGCACAATAGGTAGGTAAATACTTTTTATTTTATTTTTTTATTATTCTCATGTTGCTCTTATTTTGCCACTATGTAACCGAATCTCTAGAATGCATCTTACTAATTACGTATTGTCATATCATTTAAATTTTGTATTTTTAATTGAGTTAATATATTTTTATTTCATTTTTTTTTCTTACTAATCTTCACTAGCTGCAAATAAACAAGTCCAACCCGTGCACAACCATTGGTTTTTACGGGCTCACCATTGTTTATTTACATCTACACCCTTAAAAAAAAATTATTTTGTAATAATTTATATTTTTTGTTTCTTGTAAATAAACATTATTATTATTAATTATTATTAGAATAACAGTAGAGTAGGTTAAAAAAGCTGACAAACCTTTGTCTAGCTTCTAGGGCTTTTGGGCTTCTACTTCAATATTAACTATATAGACAAATTTATTTACAAAAAGTAGTTACTTACCAACACAAAAAAAGACGCGAACTATTAGATATTCAACACGAACACAACACCCGGCATAAATTAAGAATGAAAACAAAAACAATAAAAGTTTACAAATCAGCAACCCAAAAAAGTTTGTTATATATAGCGCCTCACATATATCGCTTTGTGCCTGAAAAAATTAAAGAAATAAAAAATTCCAAAAGCTTTGGTAAAAATGTTAAGTTTTGGTTAAAAAACTATCCGCGAAAAAAGTTTAAATATTTATTTGAATGAAAATTAATCCTGTCATCAATATTTTTGTTCACACACTTTTTCTAATTACTTAAATAATTAATTTGATTTATTTGTATGTACATATTTAGGTAAGCTTAAAAAGATATATATATATATTTTTAGTTTTTAGGAATATAATCTATTAAATTGTAATAATTAACTTTTCTTTTAAAAGAGAAGGAAAATATAATTTTTTCCCACGTACTAGTCGTAAGACTTCAGTGGAGATATTTATTTTCCATCTTCATTTGGAAAAGATATGTATAAAAAAAAATTTGTATGTAAATTGTAGAATTTGGGAAATAAAATTATTATTATTATTATATTATTACATACATATGCATTTTATAGTATTAAGTAAGATTCAGATCAAATGTACCAACAATTCATAAACATTATTAAATGAAAGTAAACCAATTTCAAATAACACCTGTTTTTTATTTAAATAAAACAGGTTAAATTATGTTCTTGTTAAATACATAAATTAGTCTCAACCACACATTTTTTTTTTACTTATAGTTTCAAAGTCTATATTCAAAAGTGACTGTACTAATTCACAGTCTTTCACGTTTATTATTTAAGGAGACCAGCTACTACAAAATATCCTATTGACGATAACTAATGGATTATATATGCAGTCACAAAATTCAATCACACACACACACAACAAATTTTTTTCTAATAATGGTTTTGCATTTATCAACATTTTACAACACTTTGTTTATATAAAACATCTCTCTAGCTATTTTAATTAAATCATATATATTTACAACATTTAAATCAATTAATTGCATTTTCATATAGACCAGGGTCGATAATTTTTGAAACAAAAAAAAATAATAGTAAGATGAAACACGTTAAAAAAGGACGAGAATATAACAAAAATGGAAGAAAAAATAATTTACGGGCGATCTGAGGTCGGGAAGTGAAAGGGGTGAGTTTTTAAGGGTAAAAAACGGTGTATCTCGATTTCCGGGAAAAAATTATGGAAAAAATTAAATAACAGGGTTGTAGGTAATAAAGAGACCTACAACTTTTGTGATTACACTTTTCTTACATAACCTCAAAATTTATGTGAAAAATTCAAATAATCAAGTTTTTGGTTTTTTATTTTTATCTTATGCAAAAAAAAAATTTTTCTCGAAATTTGGTAGAAACTTACTTTTTTATGTCCTAAAGACACTGTAATTTTTTTTATTTGAAATATTTATTTTTTCACCTTATTTTGACTTTATGGAAAAAACACCCTAATTTTCAATCGAAAATTCTGGCGTCAAAATATCAGCTTTTTAAAAAAAGTCGGGGAGTTTTTTGTTCGTTGAAATCTCTTCTTTCTGATAATGTAAAAAAATATATACATAAATGTTCTCAGAAAATGCAAAGAAAAGAAAACAACTCGATTCCGAATTTTTTTTTTAATCACTATGTATAATTTTGAGCTATTTAGTAAAATTGACACTTTAATTACTTGAAAAACGTCAGATTCTATGTTACATTGATAAATAAAAAAATTACAAATCCATAAATCATAACAATTGCAAGAAACATGCGAAAATAGTTCTAAATATTAAAGATAGGATTTAAAGGGGGGATTTCAATTAAAAAATATGATTGCTGCAATTGATTTTAGTAAAAAAGTTGATTTATTAAATTTTAATTACATTTATGTCATAGAAAATCTCATAATATATGAATAGAAATGTAAATCGTACTATTGAATTTAGATACTTTATACTGATTATTATTACTCATAACAATATTTTAAAATGAATTAATCTTCTTATTTATAAATCTTATCTTGAACCCTAATCACTTATCCATTACTTTTTAGATTCGGCAAACCTTCCCGATTCTAGTAGATCTTCGAAATCTTCAAGACCATGACCGTCTTCGTAACCAATATTATTTTTAGTCTGAATTGATCCTTCATCCACAATTTCATCTGAATCACTAACTTCCTTGTAGGTTTTTTTCCCACATTGGTGCATTTTTCAGAATCATTACAATTTGAGCATAATTTTGTGCATTTTATGCCATGTTTTCGGCAGCCACATTTTAAACTGTTACATCCAGTTTCACAGCTGCAACAAATAGTTTTGAGCAATATTTCCGGAATTAACTCCTTCTCTGTAAATTTGGGCATAATCTTACATTGATGTTGCTTCCAGCCTCAATCTGTTGCTGTCACTTCGTTACCTAGCCAAATTTGAAGTTGATAATATGTCCTGTAACAATGTTGTTCTGCTGCACCTTCTGTGGGTGGGAGATTTGCCAATATGAAAGATGATTTAATTTTTGCCAATTGATATTTATGAAATCTTAATTGATTCAGTGTTATATTATCATTTTTATATTTATAAATAGATTTGATTAATTGTAATCCATTTTTTTCGATATATTTTTTGTTTGCATCTTTTTTACAAAAAATATTGACCAAATTTGACACATTTTTATCGTCTAACAATGAATTTACAATACTCTTCTTTCCTTTTCCGGCAAATCCAGATGTTGTATCGCAACCAGAAATGCAACGATATTTTTAAAGCATTCATATTTGAAACTATTAGACGTGAAAAATAAATCTTTTACATTTGAGAAAATAAATGTCATGATTATTTGAAGTTAATTGATTCAAAAGGACCAAAAGATTAATATCTTGACCCACAACAATGACAGTTTTATTAGTATCTCTGGCAATTTCTATCGAAGTTTTAATAATGTCTGCATCAGCATCTTTTTCTGCTTGTTTACAGGACAATTCTTGTGACTGTAATCTTTTCATTAACGTTTTTATTTTGTCCTTGTTTTTCTCGTTAGATAAAAATTTTTCTTGCAGAAATGGTATTTTTGTATGGTTTTGATAATCAAACTCTGGAATATTGTCTGAGGTTTTTTTACGACTACGTTCTTCTTTTTTAGTTGAAGTAGCTGCTGGTACTGTTGTCACAGTGATTGATTTTTTAATTTCGGGGTACCCATCAAAAACGATATAGCTGTTTGCTGCGTAATGTTTTTCTACATAGCGAAAATATTTATTCATGATTTCTTCCAACATTTCATTTCCATTGCCAAATTACTTTGTGCAGTAAAAATCCACCGTCGACGACATGCACAATGCCGTCAGAATGCGTTGGTCCATTCGCACTCACAAATAAATCGTAAAGTTGAGATTTAACATTTTTTCTGAGGCCATTTTCTGTAAAAAGTGACAATGGATAAGGTGCAAGCTCGTATTGTAAATAAGATTCCATATCTTTTTACTGTCAATTGTTAACGATATTCTTTGGAATAACAATAATGGATCGATAGTTATAATATCTTTGTTTACTTTAACGAAAGATTGAACCGTTTTTAGAGACAAGACTTTGTTTTTCCTTTTAAATTTGACACTGCCAAAATTCATTCCAACAATAGCTTGCAAAGATTTTTTCCCTTCTTCAAACGCTTCGTAGCAATTTACAGAATTACTGCCAATAATTCCAGAAAATATTGACATAATGTTATCAGTCTCTGGAAAAGGATCATACCTGTTAAAAAAATTTTTTAATATTTGTAAATCAGCTATTTCTCTTTTTATTCGGTATTCCCTGGAATCAATGTGTTGCTCTGTAGTTGCGAAAGAAACTTTACAAAAATCTTCCATTTGTATTTTTTTGTTTATCAATGTAACATAGAATCTTACGTTTTTCAAGTAATTAAAGTGTAAATTTTACTAAATAGCTCAAAATTGTACATAGTGATTAAAAAAAAATTTCGGATTCGAGTTTTTTTCTTTTCTTTGCATTTTCTAAGAACATTTACCATAGTAATGTATATATTTTTTTACATTATCAGAAAGAAGAGATTTCAACGAACAAAAAACTTCTCTTCTTTTTTTAAAAAGCTAATATTTTGACGCAAGAATTTTCGATTGAAAATTAGGGTGTTTTTTCGATATTAAATCAAAATAAGGTGAAAAAATAAATATTTCAAATCAAAAAAATTACAGTGTCCTCAGGACATAAAAAGGTACGTTTTCACCAAATTTCGTGAGAAAACAAAAAAAAATTTGCATAAGATAAAAATAAAAAATCTGATGTGTCCAACACATGACTTTCCTATCTAGTTATTACATGCTTTTTCCGATTATTTTGTACAACCTATTGCAGCACCTCCATAAATGTTTAGAGGATAAAATAAATATATACATTTTCCACATACATCTACCTCGAAACATTTTTCTATATTCATTGAAAATGAAAATACTGAAAAATTTAAATTTAGCACTTTTCCTACAATTTTTCCATTACGGTCCATTTTAGAAAAATAATATAAAAACAAAAATTATAGAGATCGATATCGCAAACAACTTTTATTTCAACAATTTTCATAAAAATCAGAATTTTGCACATTTTGTCAAATTTCTCAAATACGGACCATTTCAGGAAATTTTAACATGAGGCAAAAATTATAGATAATAATATAAGAAATAACTTTTATTTGAACAATTTTTTTCTCCAAACATAAATAACAGATATATTCCATAAAATATAAAAACGGCCCCCCATAAAGTACCCCCCAGATGTTCCGACTTTGTCCAAAATCTAATCATTGCACTTGAGGCCGAAATAAAACTTAAGTTTAAAATTTAATCTTTTTTTCTTCATCAGTTTTTGAGTTTTCTTCAAATTTCGAAATTTACACATTTTCTTAAATATCTCGAATACGGTCTATTTTAGAGAAATTATGTAAGGGATAAAAATTATAGAGAATTATATAACAAACAACTTTTGTTTGAACAATTTTTATAAAAAAATATTTTTTTACATTTTATCAAATTTCTCGAATACGGACCATTTTAGGAAAATTTTGTATAAAACAAAAATTTTAGATAATGATATAAGAAGTAACTTTTATTTAAAGAATTTTCTTCCACAAACGTAAATAACAGATATATTAGTAAAATATAAAAATGACTACCTATAAAGTACCCCCTCCCCCCAGATGTTCCGACACTGCCCAAAATCTAATCAGCACATTGGACACTAGAACAAAGCTTAAGTTTGAAATTTGGTGTTTTTATGTGTATCGGTTCATGAGTTATGCGACACACAGACACACACACAGACATCATCGCGAAAATAGTCAAAACGGATTCAGGAGACCTCAAAACGTAAAAATCCATCGAAAACTCGGGGTCGAAAAAAATCATGATTCCTATACTTTCCTTATATCTGTATACAGATAGGAAAGTAAAAACCAAAAACTTGATTCTTTGAATTTTTCACATAAATTTTGAGGTTATGCAAAAAAAGTGTAATTACAAAAGTTGTAGGTCTCTTTATTACCTACAACTTTGTTATTTAATTTTTTTCCATAGGATTTGTAGTTTTTGCCGGAAATCGAGATACACCGTTTTTTACCCTTAAAAACTCACCTCCTTCCACTTCCCGACCTCAGATCGCCCGTAAATTATTTTTCCTTTTATTTTTGTTATATTCTCGTCATTTTTTAACGGGTTTCATCCTACTATAATTTTTTTTCACTTTTTACCATTTTCAAGATTATCGACCCTGGTTTAATATTCCACTTATGTATTTTTAAAGTTTCTTATTGGTACTTAGTCACATAAAAATGTTGAAAGAGAATGTCATGAAGATAAAATTCCTTCCTCTGCGGTGTTGTTCATGCAATTTTAGGTTCTAAACATTTTTTACAATTTATAATAGTAACACTATTAAAGATTTAAATCCTGGATTTACAACTTACAGCATCCAGTTTTGAGATTGATGAGAGAAGTGCAGTTACAATGCAGTTTTAGAGATAATTTTCACATGAACACTTATTTACCCAAAAATAAATGCATATACTTATTCGTGTAGTATAAAATGGAATTAATTTGCTAAATTTGGTACATAAAAACTACAAAATGTTTTTACTTTTATTCCACTACGAGAAAAACATTGGTTCATTCCACACTTGTACCATATTGACATTGTGCACATTAAAAGTAGAGCTGTCTCTGTTTTTTTACTATTATTGCAGGACAAACGATAACCATGGATTTCGTCAAACGAACATCAGAAGTGTTGCTAACTTAAGCTGACTACTATTTCCCCCTAACCTGACTACTATTTCCCCCTAGCCTCAATCACCCCCTCATCTATTAACTGGGTCTATGTCACGACCCCCTTGGATATACTAGCCCTCGTAGGTAGTATGAAAATTAGTAAAATGGCATGTTGAATTAAAATTCAAATGTATCCGTTAGGATGACCAATTTTAATAAAACACTCTGTATTGGTAGAAAAAAATGAAGCTATATGATGATTATTAAATGAAATTTCAAGACGGCATTATTTTGACTAGCGTTTCTTGACTTAACGGTTAAAGATTGCCCGTCTTGTATAGCTTATATCTTATCTATAACCAGAATAATAATTTTTTTAAAAATTAATTAAATTGAATTCAAGGATCGTTCAGAACTTACAGACCTACCTATTTAAAAATCTTATTTATTAAGATGTTAAAAAACTGTCATTAAATCGAAACGCTAATATTTATTTCTTTTTTTAATAGCTTACTTAATCTCTCTCATAGTTCATTACAAACACCATAATTTTTAACTATGTATTTGTTATTTTGTTCGTTTAAGTTTTTTCTCGATAATTTTATAACTCGAAAAACGGGTTGTTTGAAAACTGAAGATCGACTTTTACGTCTTTTTTATATTCTTTTATAATCAGAAATATTATTTTATAGCCTGTTTGAAATAAAAGAGTTAGATATGCAAAAAGTATTTCGAAATACCTACATAAAATATATTTTAATATTTCTTATGTAATCAAGTTAAAATTTAGAGATTTTATACAGAGTGGAAGATAAGTCTGCAAATGGATTATCAGAAATCTACAAAATTTTATATCTAGAGTTTTAAGAACCTGTCGATTCTTGTTTTGCTTTAACCTACGAGAGATGTATGTAATGAAATAAATTAAAAAAAATTATTATGTATTAACATGCTGAATGTAGGGTTAGATTCATGAAACTCGAAGTACCTATGCTATAGTCTGTTTGCTATACTTGCGCGGGTTTCGGATTTAAAATTTTATGAGTATTTCCAGGTAAGTACCCGAAAGTTTGACCTGTTCTTTGGGGAAATATCAACTGGTTAAATGAAATGAAAAATAATGTACGACTTTTTAATTAAATAATAATGGAGAATCTTCTGTATAATTGAGAACAAAATTAACCTTCTTCATTAATGGAGTCTAATGTGGCTATTATAAACCTAATAATAATTTTATATTACACTTCACACAGAAAATATGGTCTATGTATAATAAGAGGGTTATTTAGCTCAAATAAAATATTCTCTAACAAAAATTTATTCCATGTAGAGAATTTCAAATGAAAAATAAAAAAATTGAACTTGCCAACAAAAATGAAAATCAGTCATTATCATCCAAAATATCATAATCGTCATCATCATTACTGTCATCACCATTAATTGTTATTATGATTGGACTTATTTCGTTTATTTTATTTCCACCAATCTTCTATTAGTTTCTCGCACTTGGATATACAGTTCCGCCACACTTCTGGAGTTGCAATTAAAAGTGCTTTTCGCCAAGTTTCCCGAACTGCGTCGTCACTATAACCATTTGTAACGGTTGAAACCGTTTTCGTTATTTAGACCCAAACATTGTAACGATTGGAACCGTTTTCGTTATTCCGACACAACCATATCTACTGAAATGTCATTTGTCGTCTTCTTCTTTTTATTCGCGTTGCGAGAATTACTTTCGATTTCGATGTCAACGAATGAAGTTGATTTTAATTTTTTAATTATCTGGATCATCCGATGTACTAAATAAAGTTTATCTATCGTATAGGCCGTCTGATTTTATATGGTAAGCTTTTATACCGATATATTGTTGAAAATATATATTTTGTACAAGAATTTCTAATTAAAATGTCGAATTTGAAACATAACCTCAACATGAAAAACACAAGGATCACATGTTTTATATAATTTTATCTATTATTTTGTTAGGAAAGAGATACTATGCTTAACTATATTTAAATATGTTAAATAAGATTTTTCCTTTCGTATTAATTTTAGTCTCTGTGAAACTATTCACTTAATAGTTTAAATTGTTCAATTATTAGTTAAAAACATTTTATGTTTCCTGTACAAATTTCCTAGTCCCTTTCGAAATGTTACCTTTTCCTTGTAGCCTGGCTGTATCTAGATGGTTTAGAAGTTATAGAAGTTATAGAAGTTATAGAAGTTAGTTATAGAAGTTATAGAAGTTATAGAAGTTATAGAAGTTATAGAAGTTATAGAAGTTATAGAAGTTATAGAAGTTATAGAAGTTATAGAAGTTATAGAAGTTATAGAAGTTATAGAAGTTATAGAAGTTATAGAAGTTATAGAAGTTATAGAAGTTATAGAAGTTATAGAAGTTATAGAAGTTATAGAAGTTATAGAAGTTATAGAAGTTATAGAAGTTATAGAAGTTATAGAAGTTATAGAAGTTATAGAAGTTATAGAAGTTATAGAAGTTATAGAAGTTATAGAAGTTATAGAAGTTATAGAAGTTATAGAAGTTATAGAAGTTATAGAAGTTATAGAAGTTATAGAAGTTATAGAAGTTATAGAAGTTATAGAAGTGTTAGAAGTTATAGAAGTTATAGAAGTTATAGAAGTTATAGAAGTTATAGAAGTTATAGAAGTTATAGAAGTTATAGAAGTTATAGAAGTTATAGAAGTTATAGAAGTTATAGAAGTTATAGAAGTTATAGAAGTTATAGAAGTTATAGAAGTTATAGAAGTTATAGAAGTTATAGAAGTTATAGAAGTTATAGAAGTTATAGAAGTTATAGAAGTTATAGAAGTTATAGAAGTTATAGAAGTTATAGAAGTTATAGAAGTTATAGAAGTTATAGAAGTTATAGAAGTTATAGAAGTTATAGAAGTTATAGAAGTTATAGAAGTTATAGAAGTTATAGAAGTTATAGAAGTTATAGAAGTTATAGAAGTTATAGAAGTTATAGAAGTTATAGAAGTTATAGAAGTTATAGAAGTTATAGAAGTTATAGAAGTTATAGAAGTTATAGAAGTTATAGAAGTTATAGAAGTTATAGAAGTTATAGAAGTTATAGAAGTTATAGAAGTTATAGAAGTTATAGAAGTTATAGAAGTTATAGAAGTTATAGAAGTTATAGAAGTTATAGAAGTTATAGAAGTTATAGAAGTTATAGAAGTTATAGAAGTTATAGAAGTTATAGAAGTTATAGAAGTTATAGAAGTTATAGAAGTTATAGAAGTTATAGAAGTTATAGAAGTTATAAAAGTTATAGAAGTTATAAAAGTTATAGAAGTTATAAAAGTTATAGAAGTTATAGAAGTTATAAAAGTTATAGAAGTTATAAAAGTTATAAAAGTTATAGAAGTTATAGAAGTTATAAAAGTTATAGAAGTTATAGAAGTTATAAAAGTTATAAAAGTTATAGAAGTTATAGAAGTTATAGAAGTTATAGAAGTTATAGAAGTTATAGAAGTTATAGAAGTTATAGAAGTTATAGAAGTTATAGAAGTTATAGAAGTTATAGAAGTTATAGAAGTTATAGAAGTTATAGAAGTTATAGAAGTTATAGAAGTTATAGAAGTTATAGAAGTTATAGAAGTTATAGAAATATAGAAGTTTTAGAAGATTTAGAAGTTTAGTTCAAACTGCATCTAAGGAAGTTTATTTTAAGTATATCAAGAGGTTCGTTCGAGTCATCTAAAGAAGTTTATGAAATTTAAGTTTGGTGCTGTCCGAAGAGTATCGTACGAGTCCCTTTGAAGAAGACCTCTACTAGTCACTCCTTATTTACTACCTCTTGTCCAACAGATAAGTATCTTTTGAATAAATCGTCTAAATTTGAATAAGTAAATATCTGTGAATTAGAATTTGTTACTACCTTATCTAAAGCTTTATTTAATTATAATATCTTAATGGTTAGTGATTTTCTATATTTTTATCACTAATCGATACTCAAGTTTAGTAAGTTTTAAATATAGTGGCGCTCAACATTCTTTTTCAAAGTAATACGAGTTATTTAATAACCTGACCCACTCCCAAAATCATTAGAGCTTAAAACACTATTAAAAAAATAGATAAAATAACAAGTATCATGTTAGAAGTTTCAAGTTTCCCGAACTGCGTCGTTACTATAACCATTAGGCCTAATATGGTTGTCATAATATTGTTTTGCTATTCCCCATATATAATTGATGGAATTAAACTGGCAATGATACGGTGGCAGATGTAAAACTTGATGAGCGTAATTTTTAATAATCTGATCCACAACAAAGGTTTTTGGTTTTGCGTGTATATTTGCTAAGCATAATAATTCTGATTTTAATATATATTGAGGAAATGGTATATGTTCCTTTTTCAACCATTATTTGATTTTATCAACAGTCCAAGAATTCGTTGGACCTTTGTTTAATACTTCAGAATGGTAAGGTGCATTGTCTAAAATAATTATGCTGGGCTCACTTAAACCTGGGAGAAGTTTTTCATGCAACCGTTTTACAAACATATTATCATATTATCGTGATAGTCACTGGATTTTAATTTAGTAGAAAACATTAAATCAGCACCTTCTATAAAACCCGATTTCCCTCCTGAATGTAAAATTATGTGTCGCTTCCCTTCTCTATCGGTATGTTTAATGGACTTTACGTTATCATCTTGCCATATTCTCTTGGTTGCACCCCTAGAAAATATCCATGTTTCGTCTAAATATATAAAATTTGCCCCTACTTCTTTAAATGTAGAATATTTTCTTAGAAATTTAATTCTCTTGTGCATGACAGAACTTCTTTTACAAAGGGCCTTTCTATTATCCTCCTTTTGAATTTTGAAACCCAAGTTATGTATCACTTGCCATAGACTTGTTCTGCCAATGTCGTCAAATTTTCTATCTATTAATTCCGAGAGAATTGTATTTAAGGTCACATGTTCCTTGTTGGCCCTCATTCGATAAATGGTATCACGAATTTCAAATTTCTTTCCATCTGGAATATCTTTCGTTTTTAATGATGGGCGAGTTTTGCGATGATCTTCTTTCGGCAGTTCACTATTGTGATTTTGTAATACTCCTCTTAATTTGGTTTCACTAATTCCTAGAGCATCGGTTATGCGTTGTTGTACAGACATTATCGATTTTAAAGGACCGCCATTTTCTTTTTTATCCGTAAAATACTTATGTACACTACAAATTAGACTATCTACATCTAACACACGTCTAGGCATTTTTAAAATTTTCACTAAATTTACAATATACATACAATGTCAACACTTGCAAAGTATCAATCCAACTGCAATATTTGTAACGAATTTAGTACCTACCCTAATGTTATTTTAATTTAAATATGACCATTAGGGCAATTTTACCTAATTTCTTTGTAAGAGGCTTATTGGAACTGGTTGTCAATGACTAATTTGGATAATTTTGTTAATCCGAAACCCGCGTAAGTATAGCGAACAGACTGTATATAAAGTATATAAATATTATACATTTCAGATAATTGGAGGTGCCTAATAGTCTAGTTAACAAGTGCTTTTTGGATCAAACTTTTTTTCTCCGGCTCCGAAAAATATGAACGAGGTGTCATTCGATTCGGAATAGCGTGCAGATGGTCAAAAATTGCAAAAGTTATAAAAAACTAACTAAAAAAGAAATTGGGTTTGTCTCTTTGAAAATATCTCAAAAACTATTTGATATTTTCCAAATTTCAAAAAAGATTCAGAGAGAAAAGGAAATTTCCCCAAAAAAAGTCCTATCACCCGAAACTGTAGGATCAATATTTATATTTTTCCAGAGGGTTGAAAATACGGCCGAAAACTGAGACCCTGCTTTGCGTTATTAAGGTGATTACAGCACCCCCTTATAATTTTCGGACAGGGATATCTCAAAAAGTAATTTTTTTAAAAAATGAAAATTTTGGCAAAATATATTAGGCAATAATATCTAGAATATGCATATATTTTAAAGTTTTAATTCCTTCCAGTTTCCGAGAAAAAAAAAATCAAAGGACTTTAAATTTTGAAATATTATAATGAAAATAAATGCATTCCTCAACAGCACTATTCTTAATATAATCCCTAAATTTAAGCTCTTAATCTTTTGTTAATGATTTTTTAAAATTCGCCGAAATTAGTGGCTAAAACGCCTTATTAAGTGCTATTTTCTGGTTTAAACTGGTGTAAACTGGTGTAAATCGTTGCAAGAAACGAATGATGACTCAGAGTGTACGATACGATAGTTACAGACGCGTTACACTAGAAAGAAGCACTTAGCGAGGCGTTTTAGCCACTAATTTCGGCGAATTTTAAAAAATCATTAACAAGAGATTAAAAACCTAAATTTGGGGATTATATTAAGAATACTACTGTTGAGGAATGCATTTATTTTCGTTATGATATTTCAAAATTTAAAGCCCTTTGATTTTTTCTCGGAAACTAGAAGGAATTAAAACTTTAAAAAATATGCATATTCTAGATATTATTGCCTAATTTATTTTGTTCAAATTTAAATTTTCTTAAAAAATACTGTTTGAGATATCCTTGTCCGAAAATTATAAGGGGGTGCTGTAATCACCTTAGAGAGAAAAATAAAAAAAAGTGGTTCCTTAATAATAGTTACAAGTGGTAAAAAAAAATTGTTAATTAACAAATCCGTATTTAAGCAATAAAAATTTTTTTAAGGGAACGATTTTTATTTTGAAAATCATAATTTGCATCAAAGATTACGTTTCCAAAAAAAATTTAAATTATCTTATAAACAACGCATTTATAACAATTTTTTAAACAAAAGGAAATAAAAAATTAAAAAAATCATTTTCATGTGGCGATAAAAAAGTGATCAATAGTAATATATATAAAAAAATTTTTTTCAATGATTAATCAAGTTTTTTAATTTTTAACCTGAGTAAATTGTTAATAACAAACTAAAAAAATTAGATTTTGTTAATTTTTCCAACGGGAATCTCTTATTAGAATGTTCAAAAATTGATCAAAAAAAAAATCTCAGATTTTTTATTTAATAATTATCGCAATTGCAATGTTAATGTTCAAGTAAGATAAAATTGTTAATTAACTAATGCGTAATTGCTAATAACCTTAGTAGTTGATGCCGATGACACTAAATAAAAAAAAATAGAAAAATCATCTATCCAGTAGATTATTGAATTTTTTCAATTCGTAATTTTCATATTTAATAAGTTTAAATAATATTTATTCATTAAAAGTCCACAGTGGGCGAAGCTTACGCAAATCAGAGTCTCCATTTTTGGCCGTAATTTCAACCCTCTGGGAAAATTATAAATATTGGTCCTACATTTCCGGGTGATAGAACTTCTTTGGGGAAATTTTTTCCTCTTTTTGAATCTTTTTTAAATTTGGAAAATGTCAAATAGTTTTTGAGATATTTTCAAAAACCAGATCCAATTTTTTTTTTCAGTTAATCCTTTATAACTTTTGCAATTTTTGCAAGCGGCTCTTGAATTTTTTCAAAAATCATCTACACTCTATTTCAAATCGAATGACACATCGTTCATATTTTTCGGAGACTATAACAACTAAGTCTTACAACGGTGAATCGTATTTTTACCTACTTAATGCACTTAGTAACTTCCAGAGGGAAATTAGACAAAATTAAACTAAACAAAAATAACTTTGCCAATAACATTTTTACATAAATTTCGGTTGTTCTAGTGTCAACCTTCGGGCCTTCGACGTCGTTCAAACGGTAGCTAGGGGGTGGATACCTTATACGAATTCCAGTATAATATTTAGACAAATCTGGTACACAACAAAAACATTCTGGTAACACTGTTCCAAACCAAACGATTATTCCTCTATGAAACAATCTTAATAAAAAATAAAACCTGATAATACTATTTTATTTGTGCTCATTTAAAAAAAATGTGTTTAATTAAGAACTGCGACTTCAATAAATTGGAAGTATATGTGTCAATTCAACGATTGTTCCCGAAAAATATCTTTAAGACAAGGTAAATAAAAGTATTATTGAGGTTATGTTGTTCTATTTACATATAATTTAGATTTACGACTCTAATTTATGTTTTATATTTAGTTTCAGTGTTTAAGACCATTCTAAGACTACTTCAAAATAGTCATGTATTTTGTACCCAACTGTAAATACTATGAAGTAAGCAAAAAATTGGTTAATTTTTGTGTTTCTCACAAATGCCTTTAAATGGAAAAAGTGGATTTTTCTGATAAATAAATAAATATGGAAACGTACAATAAAAGTTGGATATAGGAGATAAAATAAAGAAACAAATGGTTTTTCACTTTACCAACGTCAATCAGAAAAATTAATCAACTATTTGAATTTAATATACTCATAATGAAAAACTTTACCTAAGAAACGGTATGTACATTTAAATATACAGAGTGGCCCAAAAGTCTGGAAACGGCCAATTATCTCGTAAATTGCTAGTCCTAATTGTACAAAATTTGGGGTACACCTATTTTGGGATACGGTGATTCCAGATTTGATATTTGCAATGTTGTCAGATTTGCAGTTTCTTTTAAATTATTAGTCACTTTGGTTTTTCAAATTCATCACCCTGTATATTCAGTCATTATTCCATATATTCCATACGAGTTCAACCATATGTAACACTTTATAATTTTATGTAGTCAAAATATGTATTTATTCGTTCACTAATAGTTGTAGTGCTTGAAAACAGTATGATTTTAATAATAATAACTACATTTAATTCAAACTCCAATAATAAAAAAAAAACAGCGATATTGGCTCTTGTACAAAGTTTTGAACTAAACTTACAAATTATAAAATTATTGGACAAAGTGAACACCCATTTTAAATTACCACAAGCTGTTACTGCCCACAAACCAGTAAATGAGAAAATAAATAAAAGACAAACCTCAAACTTATGTTCCCTTATAATAAATTTACCCAATTGATCCCAATAAAGAAAAAAATTACCATTTTTAAATTATTTAAAACTATTATTCTTATTAACTTACTGAAAATACAATTTTTAAATTGTTCAAGTACTTCATTAAAAATTATCCTACAGCTCGTGATAAATTCATAACTAAATAAACTAAGTATCTAGATAAAGTACGAAATTAACTCATATATATTATATGCATAAATCCAAAAAGAATAATAAATTCACTAATAGATGGCACGGTCAGGCATCAGCATGGTACCAGGCGAAGGACGATTTGCGCAAGATGTTAAGCAAAATATTGTAAAATATTAATTTCTACCTTTTTAAATTCTACACTACACCATAAAATCAAAATTATAAATCACCAATAAATTGAATAACAGGAAAACTCTACTTTTCGTTAACATTTTATAGCTGTTAATACTCAGCGGTTGAGTGCCAACTGAGCGCTTCTCCGGGTGGTGGATAGGAGAATGACCAAGTTTTATAAGTAGAGTGCGAGAGCCTAAAAACCCTCAAAATCTTTTGCGAAGGCTACCGCCGCGAACCAACTCCTCAATCTAAGGTGTAAGGTAACGTGCCGACGGATCAATTATCGCAGGGGTAGATGCGGCAGCTAACGCTCCCCTGAGAGAACATGGCGACACCCTCTGGTATCTAGCCTTGCCAGCCCATGAGTGGCTCTGCGTCGGTCGACCTTTCCTTCCCTAGCTACTCGTGGGAACCATATGGATTCAACAATACAAAATCCCGAAGAGGCTGAACGTCAACGCTCACCTCCAGCAAAGGAGACTGAACGATTAAGTCCAACTCCGGCGCAGAAGGCTGGACAACGACGATCACCTCAAAAAAAGGAAGATTCCTGGACAACAAAGTTCAGCTCCTGCACAGGAGGTTGGACAGCGACGCCTACCTCCAAAATAGGAGGATGGAAATAGTAGTTTACCTCCAACTAACAGGCCCCGGAGAGACAAAAGAATTTTTGGGTCTGAAGCAAAGAGGAGGAAGAGGGATAAGTTACAGACAGGCAGTGCTACGGCAATCGCCACCCACAGCAAACGCCAGGATCACGACGCAACCAGGGACAAGAAAATTCCGCGATCTTACTCCTCTTTTGAGGTAACACCCTGGAAATGGGAAACATCCAGACAGGACCACAAAGTTCTGTCTGGGATAAGCTACAAGGATGCAGCTACGATCCACTTGAAAGTGGCTATAACAGACAAGGGTAACTCTTACGGTAAGATAACTACCGAAAGAGAAATCTTTGTCAAAAAGACATTGATGGAAGAGCTAAACAAAACAATTTTGTCCGCCTCCTGCAGCAAAACAAAGCTACCCACCTTCAGGTCTTGAACGCACTCTGGTAAAATCATCAAAGTAACTTGCAACGATGACCTGACATTGGAATGGCTAAAAACCAAGGTACCAACCTTAAAAACATGGGAAGGAGCAACACTTGCTGTTTTAGAGGAGCTCAACAAAGCCTTTCTCTGGATCCCAGGGAAGCGCAAGCTGACCTTGATGAGAAGGAGTTGTGCTCAGGCGACTTAAGGGGCAAAACCTAAGCTCTCTCAAAAGATCCACACCAAAGCATTGGTGCGCTAATCAAAGAGGATGGCACGAAAACTATCAACCTCGAAGATAGCATCAAACTTCTGCTGACTCGGTCATCACAGACGTGGCCTACTGGGCAGAAAAAGAATACAATCCATCTGTCTATGATTGGCAAACTGCCAAACACATTGTAGACGATAAAAAAATTTGATAGGCAATATCCAGTTTCTCTCCATTTAAATGGCCAGGACCTGACGGTATCTATCCAGCAATACTTCAGTGGGGTCTGGAAGAACTCACACCGCACCTGGCGAGTATATTCAGATCCTTGTTGGCTCTGAGGTATATCCCCAAAAAACTGGAGAGAGGTTAAAGTGGTATTTATACCCAAACCTGGAAGGATTGATTACACTGTCCCAAAAACATACCGGCCAATTAGTCTCACATCTCCTTGAGAAAATAGGATTGGAAGGGTCGCTATAGGCATTGAGACATTTCCTTAGTGCAGTGGCGACAGAAGGGGGCACAATAGATCTTTTAGGTCGCAGTGTATTAACACCCCATTATCAACATAACATAGTCTCACATCGTTTTCCATGAAGACATTAAGAAGACTATGCAAAAGGTACATAAGGGATGCGGTGATTACAACACCATTTTACTCAAACCAACATGCATACACCCCAGGCAATCTACTGATTCAGACCTTCATCTAGTTGCTGGCCGGATAGAAAGATTCCTGGACAATAAGGAGTCCGCCTTAAGTGTTTTCATAGACATAGAAGGTGCTTTTGATAAAACCACCTTTCCAAAGATAAAACACTCACTAACCAACAGGAATGTTCCACAAATGGTTAGTGGGTAGATACATGTTATAACATGATCTCAAAGCGAGCTGTAAACATAGGTGTAGAAGATGAATATAAGTATAAGGTTTGGCTGCGAGGGGATGTCCACAGGGAGTGGTGCTATAACCTCTACTGTGGTCCTCGACATCCTCATCAGCCGCCTCAATAATGACAGTCGTTACACAATAGCATATGCAGATGACCTGGTCATTCTGCAAACAGGGATTTTTGAGAACATACTCTGCGAAAGAATGCAAGTAGCTCTAAAAATTATAGAATAGTGGTGCAAGGACCATTTACTATCTATCAATCCTAAGAAGACAGAAATAGTCCTTTTCACAAGGAATAGGATGAAAATAGAATAAAAACCTTCACAACTCCTAAACCCAAAACTAAACTTTGCAACAGAGGTGAAGTAACTAGGCCTCACCTTTGACAGTAAGTTAACATGGAACTCGCATTTAGAAAACAGAGATAAAAGAGCATACATTGCTCATGAGCAATGCCACCGAACCATGGGGCGCACCTGGTATTTCTACCCCAGAGTCGTCGCATGGACTTACACGGCTATCATAAGACCTATGCTAACGTACGGTGCAGTTGTCTGGGTACCGAAAACTCAAAAACTGACAGCTATCCGTAAACTCAACATAACAGGAGCCTTGAAAACAACACCGACCAGAGCGATGGAAGTCATCAAGTATGTGCTCTGACGACAATGACACGCCTTCGCACGGTTGGAATAGAACCTGATGTAGAATCTGGTGAGGCCAGACGTCGCTTTTGGCACGAGGCGCTCGATACGCTCCCACTGCTTCAAGCGAACAGGAACTCCATCACACCGAAATATATTTTCCATAAGCCATATAAAGTTATAATTGAACAAATAGAAGAGCCAGAAGTGGCAGGTACGATTCATATCTAAATCGACGGTTCTAAAACAAAACAAGGCTCAGGATGTGGAATATATTCCAGATTCTTAAACCTTAACATAAAATGGGCTGTGAGCAATAATGCCAGTGTAGTTCAAACAGAGCTAACGGGGATTCTCATAGCAGCAAAAGAAATAACCAGAAAAAATATCACTGGAAGGAACATGCTCATCTATACAGATAGTAGACAAGCACTACTCACCCTGAACAGACCACGAATTTACTCAGGGTTAATACTAGAATCTCACGACGCTTTGGCCGAAGTGTCCATCAACAATGTGGTCACCTTAAAATGGATCAAAGGTCACGCCACATCGAAAGGTAACCATCTTGCTGATTCACTAGCCAAGAAAGCAGCCAACCAAATACTTTTTGGACCTGGCCCTTCTATTGGCCTGACAAAATCGGTAGTAACATACCTAATTAAAGAACATTCCCTTGTGAAATTTAAGGAAAGATGGGATGAAACAAGAAACTGCAGAGTTGCCAGTAAGCACTAAAATTATCCTGACAACATTGCAGCAAACAAATATTTGACTATGACTAGACAGAATCTGCGCCTAGTCACAGGCATTCTGAATGGTCATTTCCAAGTACGGAAGCATCTCCATGTCTTGGTGCTGTCACAATCCGCACTCTGCAGAGGGTGCGAACAAGAAGATGAGACCATCGAGCATATCCTTTACGATTGCTCGACGCTCTCATTTATTAGAAGAATTGTGTTCGGTGAGAACGGCTAATACAGGCCGATATAAGAGAAGCACCTCTTGGCGACGTTGTCAACTACATTAAATCTGTAGGCTGGCTCACAAGCTAGGAGGTGCCTATCATCTTAGGAGGATACACAATGGGCCTAATGAGGCCTAAGTGCCGTGCAAGTAACCCACCCTCTACACGTTACAGATACAGATAGCTGTTAATAAATCATTTACTGGCCATAACGACAGATGGAAACAAGTGCTCAAAAATAAAAATACATTTTTAAACAATTAATCATTTGTAGGAATAAACCACCAGGAGTACATTAAGCTGATAAACGTGAGCAAAACAACATGTATATAAGTTACTTCGACTATCTCCTTACCATTTTATATTCAACCCTATTGAACATATTTGGGGCATCACTAAAAATTTACATAGCAATAATATGGAAAAAATAGTATTTCAGTAGAAAAAGCACTACATAAAAAGAACCTTTAGAAAAAGCAACTGCTGATATTTTGTTGAGAACAATACACAGAGATAATCAAAGATGTAACCAAGAATGCGTATTTTAAATTTAGCATGACTCTAATTCTTAATTGAAGTAAAATATTATTTATTTGAATCCTGGTATTGCCGTGTTCAATTTTTGAATCAAAAGCTATACATAACCACCAACGTTTTTAGTTTCAAAACAAATCAACGATTTTTAGCATGCGTACTTAAAAATATCTTAAATAAAGATTGTATCATGCTGGGCTCAAAAGCAACCCCAAAAATATCTATTTTTTGCTTAAAATGAGCATGAATTTATCTCTGTGCATACTAAAAAAACAATACAGAATTGGTGGGAGAGGAAAGTGGTATTTGATAGGGAAGATGTGCCTTCACCGCTAGATTCTTTTGATGTTGCTGTAAAAGCGAAACAGCAGAAAAATAGCCTAAATTATACAGGGTGTTTCTAAATTCATGTGACAAAATTCAGGAGGTGATTGCTCGTATGAAACAACATTTTCTCAGCTCACCCCTTTCCGAGTTATCATTCTTAAAAGGTGGTAACTAAAATTGAGTTTTTTTTTTTTAATTTCAGTAAAGCTAGAAACCCTTATTTTATTTCATATCAAAACTTTTTTTCGAGATGAAGTTTTATGAAATAAAATTATAACTTGAAATCCAAAACCAATAGCTGTAGAGAAAAAAAAAATAAACACCATAATTTATAATTTTTTTAATAAATGTAGTAGAAAACAGTAAAGATGTAAAATGTAATACGATTCATAATAAATGCTGGAAATGACCACCTCTAGCCAAAATACACAAGTTTCTAGCTTTACTGAAATTTTAGAAAAAAACTTAATTTTAGTCACCACATTTTAAGGGTGATATCTCGGAAAGGGGTGGGCTGAGGAAATTTTGTTATAGGAAAGACCCATCTTAATTTCATACGAGCAATCACCTCCTGAATTTTGTCGCATAAATTTAGAAACAACCTGTATATTAGGCACTTAACTTTCTAACATTTGATAACTACCTTTTGTATAAAATGTACAATGCACGTCAATGAATATGTATAAAAAAAGATCATTAATCTATTATTATATAAAAAATATATATTTACTTTTATCAATTTTATATTTTTTTATAAATGCTTTAGAAAAAGGGTACCTACTATAAGCATTTAAGTCGACCATGCTCGTCTACACGATTACGATCAAACAAACGTGTGTGGTTTCTGTTCTATGCACTAATATCGGTCTCCGGCTATTAACCTATCCCAAAGCCCGAAAATCGGTTTTGTTCCAATTTATCTATTCTCCGACAGACACCTCTTAGTGTTTGTTCTCGATATCCACAGCACAGTGGTGCGTTCTTTTAATCAACACCGCGTCCTCGTGTTTTACAAATTCCTTCTCGGCTCTAGGTGATTTATTACAAGCCGCCTATTGTTTAGAGCGGCGGGGAGCAGGTAAATGTAGGTTTCCTGATCGACCAGGTGTACAAAAATGAGGTGTGAAAGAACTGCACGTTTATATTAAATTTATTCTACAAATTTAATATAGTTATTCATGAAAAAATATTGAAAAAACGACAAACAAAACTTAACGTAGCAGAGTTTTATTTTACAATTTTTAATTACTTTTTTTTATAACAGATTTTTATTTGAACAAATTCAGTTCGTTTGAACTAAAGGGGAAAATACAAAGCTTTTTAAATCATCTCGAAACAGCCGAATTAAATAATATTCCTGCTTGTCGAAAAGTAGGTACAAGGGTGTTTCAAAAAATAGGTCACTATTTTTAATGTCTTATTTGGATAGAGGTTGAGGTCAAAACAATTCGAGGGTTAATACAAATTAAGCAATTGTTTTTGCTTAAAAATTGATAACGAGTAAATAAAATGTATGGCTAAACTTGGGAAACACGAATTATTTGATAAAGCTTCTGAGAACATTAGGCAAGGGACAGATATTTAATTTGTGGAATAATAAGTCCTATTTGTTGGGTTTAGGACATTTCGGCGTGGCCATTTCGGCGTGGCCATTTGGACGTCAGGCCATTTCGCCGTTGGCCGTTTCGGCGTCGGCCGTTTCGGCGTCGGGAATACTATTTTTTAGTATGTATGTTAAAACCGCTGTAAGTTTAATTATAAAATAAGTAAAGTATTGAAATAAGTGAGGTATTGCATAGGAATAGGATAAATGTTTTAATCTGTTTTTCAAGTACCTATCAGAATTATAATAGTAGTGTAATTAATATTTTATATGAACATTAGTATAATAATAGTGAAGTAAAGAAATTGTTCCAAATTTGCAAACCAGAGTAATATATTGCGATTTTGAACAGGCGTTACTATAAATGGTTGTTTTTTTCACTTGACCCAAAATATGAGGAAACAAGTGGTTTCTATGGGACATACGAGAGAGTACAATTCTGATCTATAATTCTCTCTAAATGGCAGAACGGTGATATCTTTGGCATTTGTTCCAACGATCATTTAGATTATGCCTTTGATGTTCTAGCGGAAGACCTACCTGCCGAACAGCAATAGTATATGGACATTTTATTTTAGTCATCCTTTCGACACGAAAACAGTTTTATTATTTAATTATAATAAACCTAATTATAATAAATATAACAATTATTTAAAATTTATAAAAATGATATTGTTAAGGTTGCCAAAACTTCCAACGCCGAAATGGCCAACGTCGAAATGGCCGGCGTCGAAATGGCCGACGTCCAAACGGCCACGTCAAAACGGCCACGCCGAACCACGCCGAAACGTCCCATTCCCCTATTTGTTACCTATTTTTAAATAAAAATAATTAGTTCATTTTTATTTATGTAAAAATGATTAGCAAATCCAACACACATCAATTTTTTTTAACACTACACAATGTTATACACAAATAATTAAGTTTTGCAAAAAGAACGAATAAACTCCAAAACAGATCAATCATAAAACACAATGAAACCATTAGCTAAAATTATTTAACTTAGCAATTAAACTTGTTAGGTATTTAGTAAAAACTTTTTTATATAGTCCCGTGGGGATTTGCAAAGAGAATTTCCAAACGAAACAGATATTAAACTTAAGCCCTCTCATTTTTCAATTTATATAAACACTCTATATATGGTTAAAGGACAATTAGCGATATTTAGGTACCTTTTCGTATCTTTAATTACACAGCATCATTTATTTGATAAAACGGGTATTTAGATTATATTCCGAAGATCAGAATACGAATTTAAAATTGTTTGTAAATTTACCTATCTATGTTAGAAATAGTCAGAACTTTAGGATTAAATATAGGAATATGAGAAATACCTAAAACTAAAAACCAAACAATATACAAAAAATAGAGGAACAAGAATAAGCTAATAAAACGTTTCCAATTAAATTAAATATTATAATCTTCAGTATCAAGGAGAAGTTGGAATTAAAAACTATGGCATCTTTCAATTTTGTCAAGTTTTACATAGATATAATTTATATTTATAGATATAGAACATCAAAAAAATGACAAAAAGTATGAAAACAAAACAAAACAGCATAGAATAGAATATATAAAAGATGGAAATAACTATTAAAAGAATTGCTTTGGATGAATATAAAGTAAGAAGAGAAAGAAAAGAAAGAAGAGAAAGAAGAGAAAGAAGAGAAAGAAGAGAAAGAAGAGAAAGAAGAGAAAGAAGAGAAAGAAGAGAAAGAAGAGAAAGAAGAGAAAGAAGAGAAAGAAGAGAAAGAAGAGAAAGAAGAGAAAGAAGAGAAAGAAGAGAAAGAAGAGAAAGAAGAGAAAGAAGAGAAAGAAGAGAAAGAAGAGAAAGAAGAGAAAGAAGAGAAAGAAGAGAAAGAAGAGAAAGAAGAGAAAGAAGAGAAAGAAGAGAAAGAAGAGAAAGAAGAGAAAGAAGAGAAAGAAGAGAAAGAAGAGAAAGAAGAGAAAGAAGAGAAAGAAGAGAAAGAAGAGAAAGAAGAGAAAGAAGAGAAAGAAGAGAAAGAAGAGAAAGAAGAGAAAGAAGAGAAAGAAGAGAAAGAAGAGAAAGAAGAGAAAGAAGAGAAAGAAGAGAAAGAAGAGAAAGAAGAGAAAGAAGAGAAAGAAGAGAAAGAAGAGAAAGAAGAGAAAGAAGAGAAAGAAGAGAAAGAAGAGAAAGAAGAGAAAGAAGAGAAAGAAGAGAAAGAAGAGAAAGAAGAGAAAGAAGAGAAAGAAGAGAAAGAAGAGAAAGAAGAGAAAGAAGAGAAAGAAGAGAAAGAAGAGAAAGAAGAGAAAGAAGAGAAAGAAGAGAAAGAAGAGAAAGAAGAGAAAGAAGAGAAAGAAGAGAAAGAAGAGAAAGAAGAGAAAGAAGAGAAAGAAGAGAAAGAAGAGAAAGAAGAGAAAGAAGAGAAAGAAGAGAAAGAAGAGAAAGAAGAGAAAGAAGAGAAAGAAGAGAAAGAAGAGAAAGAAGAGAAAGAAGAGAAAGAAGAGAAAGAAGAGAAAGAAGAGAAAGAAGAGAAAGAAGAGAAAGAAGAGAAAGAAGAGAAAGAAGAGAAAGAAGAGAAAGAAGAGAAAGAAGAGAAAGAAGAGAAAGAAGAGAAAGAAGAGAAAGAAGAGAAAGAAGAGAAAGAAGAGAAAGAAGAGAAAGAAGAGAAAGAAGAGAAAGAAGAGAAAGAAGAGAAAGAAGAGAAAGAAGAGAAAGAAGAGAAAGAAGAGAAAGAAGAGAAAGAAGAGAAAGAAGAGAAAGAAGAGAAAGAAGAGAAAGAAGAGAAAGAAGAGAAAGAAGAGAAAGAAGAGAAAGAAGAGAAAGAAGAGAAAGAAGAGAAAGAAGAGAAAGAAGAGAAAGAAGAGAAAGAAGAGAAAGAAGAGAAAGAAGAGAAAGAAGAGAAAGAAGAGAAAGAAGAGAAAGAAGAGAAAGAAGAGAAAGAAGAGAAAGAAGAGAAAGAAGAGAAAGAAGAGAAAGAAGAGAAAGAAGAGAAAGAAGAGAAAGAAGAGAAAGAAGAGAAAGAAGAGAAAGAAGAGAAAGAAGAGAAAGAAGAGAAAGAAGAGAAAGAAGAGAAAGAAGAGAAAGAAGAGAAAGAAGAGAAAGAAGAGAAAGAAGAGAAAGAAGAGAAAGAAGAGAAAGAAGAGAAAGAAGAGAAAGAAGAGAAAGAAGAGAAAGAAGAGAAAGAAGAGAAAGAAGAGAAAGAAGAGAAAGAAGAGAAAGAAGAGAAAGAAGAGAAAGAAGAGAAAGAAGAGAAAGAAGAGAAAGAAGAGAAAGAAGAGAAAGAAGAGAAAGAAGAGAAAGAAGAGAAAGAAGAGAAAGAAGAGAAAGAAGAGAAAGAAGAGAAAGAAGAGAAAGAAGAGAAAGAAGAGAAAGAAGAGAAAGAAGAGAAAGAAGAGAAAGAAGAGAAAGAAGAGAAAGAAGAGAAAGAAGAGAAAGAAGAGAAAGAAGAGAAAGAAGAGAAAGAAGAGAAAGAAGAGAAAGAAGAGAAAGAAGAGAAAGAAGAGAAAGAAGAGAAAGAAGAGAAAGAAGAGAAAGAAGAGAAAGAAGAGAAAGAAGAGAAAGAAGAGAAAGAAGAGAAAGAAGAGAAAGAAGAGAAAGAAGAGAAAGAAGAGAAAGAAGAGAAAGAAGAGAAAGAAGAGAAAGAAGAGAAAGAAGAGAAAGAAGAGAAAGAAGAGAAAGAAGAGAAAGAAGAGAAAGAAGAGAAAGAAGAGAAAGAAGAGAAAGAAGAGAAAGAAGAGAAAGAAGAGAAAGAAGAGAAAGAAGAGAAAGAAGAGAAAGAAGAGAAAGAAGAGAAAGAAGAGAAAGAAGAGAAAGAAGAGAAAGAAGAGAAAGAAGAGAAAGAAGAGAAAGAAGAGAAAGAAGAGAAAGAAGAGAAAGAAGAGAAAGAAGAGAAAGAAGAGAAAGAAGAGAAAGAAGAGAAAGAAGAGAAAGAAGAGAAAGAAGAGAAAGAAGAGAAAGAAGAGAAAGAAGAGAAAGAAGAGAAAGAAGAGAAAGAAGAGAAAGAAGAGAAAGAAGAGAAAGAAGAGAAAGAAGAGAAAGAAGAGAAAGAAGAGAAAGAAGAGAAAGAAGAGAAAGAAGAGAAAGAAGAGAAAGAAGAGAAAGAAGAGAAAGAAGAGAAAGAAGAGAAAGAAGAGAAGAGAAAGAAGAGAAAGAAGAGAAACAAATAAAATAAAAAGCTGAGGGGTTACATAATAAACCAAATAAATGTAAAAGAATATAAGAAGAAATTGAATTGAAATATTAATATATGTTCTATATTAGCACCTCAGAGGTAAAGTGTGTGGTCACCAAATCTACACTTGTCACGAGAGGCACATTAAAGTTCACTTTGCGAAAGTAAATTGTTTGGTCAATTTATTTCGATTTTTTGTTGATAGTTTTACTTTTTCCTAAAATTTTGACTTCGAAGTGACTTATTATTACCTCCAAATATGTAATACTTAGTTTACGACTTGTCGAATGATCCGTCATTTTTTGCGAAATGATTCAACTAGGGAGTTTAATCTGTTTTCTACTAGATAGAATTTGGTCGTTGTCGCGTGGTCGTTGTCGCGGTGAAACCTCCTATGTACATTTCATCAAAATTTTCAGTAGATATAAAAACGTAACAATTTTGTTCTGATGCCTTATACGTATTACGCACAAGGGAGGTCTAAAATCACAATATTTTAAAAGAAAATTACATGGGAGGTTTCGCTAAACTGTACAGAATGTTAGTTTCTATAAACTGATACAAAAATCTAAAAATGTGATAAAATATCACATAGGAGGTTTCACAGCGGCAACGACGATTTGTTGTAAAATATTATAAAAAATTTCGGCGTATAATCGACGAAAGGAGGTCTCTCTGTCGCCGATATTATCAATTCTAATTCTCTTTCTTTCAGGTTTTAAGTCAATGTTTTGAATCTTATTCATTTTATTTTTAAAATCATCAATTTGTTTAATGCAAAAGCCAATGTAATTTGACTTTGTCTGTAAAATGTCGAATAAATGTCAGTAAAAGGGAAAATTTTTGCAAAATGTTGGGCAAAAAATTGAAATCAAAGTTTTGTTTGAGCCAATGCAAATACCCTTTAGCAGCAGTAACAGTTTTAGCATCTGATGTTTCCCAAACGTCTTGAAAAAAGTGTATTAAAGAATCACGGTATTGAAACACTGTTTGCACTAAACGTCCCCTGTAGTTTTATCGCGTCTGAGCAACTTTTGGAAACCTCTTTTGAACGTGAATGTCCAAAGCGCGAGTTCTTTTCGATGACTTCTTTTCGATGGCCAATCATTACGACAGCACCATCGTAGCTCTGCGCAACAAGCTTAGAACCACATTTTAAACTTGAAATAATGTCACAAACAATTTTAAAGAATGCATCTGCCGTTCATTTGCTAGGGACGTCCAAAAATCCTGAGAATCGTTCTTGAGGAATGTCATCCAATACATATCGCACAATGGATAATTGACTTAAGTTTGCTACATCTCATGGGTGGTGCGTGCGTTTACACATTACACCAATGAATTGTTAGTATATTTACGAAGTTTACGTAATGTCCTATAGTTTAATCAGCAACTAGTTACTTTCAACTTTACTCAGAGGTGAAAAGACTGGCTCTAAATGTAATATATTTTATGGGTTTAAAGTAGATTCGTAGGTTCCAAATCTGCTTAATATTTATTGCAAATAACCATTTAAGTTTAAATTATATTGATATGAAAGGATCCTAGTGTGAAATATTTCAAATGAGAAAACTATTTTTAATATCTATCGTTTTTGCAAAGGAACTCTTATTTGTTTTAGACAGTGACAAACCTATTTAAAGAACATTCTCTTGTGGAATTCAAGGAAATACGGGATCCAATAAAAAGCTGCCGAGTTGCCAGCTAGACAGGAATCTGCGCTTGTCCACAAGCATTCTGACCGGACATTGCCAATTACGGAAGCATCTCCATATCATGGGGCTGTCAGAATCCGTACTCTGCAGGGGTGCGAACGAGAAGATGAGACCGTTGAGTATATCCTCTATGATTGCCTTACGCTCTTATTTATTAGAATATTTATATTCGGCGAGAATTGGCTAACACCGGCCGACATAAGAGAAGCACCTCTTGACGACGTTATCAACTACATTAAATATGTAGGTTGGCTCACGAGCTGAGGTGCCTATCTACTAAAAAGGATGCACAATGAGCCCAGTGAGGCCTAATTGCCGTGGGTTAACTCACCCTTCATACGTTAGGAGAAATGCCTTTAAAAAACATTCAGGAACATAAGTGGAAGGAAGAAGATATGAAGAATGCTGTAGATGGAGTACAAACTTACACAATCTGATTTAAAAAAATTAGTTAAAGGGATTTTTTAAAAGACATGGTTTTAAAATTATCATAAGAAGGCTAACAGGAACATCGGTTGCCAGAGCTGCTGGATTTATTAAACAAATTATGCACAATTTTTTTGCCTTGCTTGAAAATGGCATGGAAGAAAATAATTTTGTTTCTAGGCTCGTCTAATCTAGATGTCCCCAAATTTTAGCAACAAAAGACAAAAGTCAAATTGAATCACTTATATCTCCAGAAAGGGAATCCCTAATAACCGTTTTGATGTGCATTAGCGTAGATGGAACATTTATTCCACCAATGATTATATTCGCAAGAATTTTAGTGAACAACTGAAAAACGGGCTATGTAACTGTTGGACACATGAAAAGTATGCAGGACCTGAAAAAAATCTGTATTTGTGGCTTCTGTCATAAGTTGTGTTAGTTTCAATTTTTTTTTTGGATTTTTGTTTTAATTTGTATCTGTAATTTTTAAACAAATTTGCTATTCCAATTTCGTTACTTTCTTAAAAAGGAACAGTCTTTTTTTATGAAAAATGTATAATGAATGCTATTTTCCACTTGAGATATAGGTATTCCACATCAGGAATCTATTTTTGAAAATCTAAAAAAGGTTCTTTTTAAATTTTTAGTTTTTTTTACTATTTTTATGAGCCATAAACCATAAACGATGTATCACTTAAAGTCTTTCTACAGGTTTACAAAATTTATAAAAATAATATTCAAACTTATATAATTTTTTTACTAATAATTTTTTAAATAAAAGAAAATGTTATTCTACATTAGATGATTTTACTCTCTAATAAAAGAACTCGTTTCTTGAGTTGGGACGCTCAGAAATTCTCACATATATAATTCTTTTTATTCTTTTTTGGTGTAGATTAAAATTGTAAATTTTGGTGCAGTTGTTCCGCGTTAATCGAAAAACATACCGCAAAAGACAACATTAGTGATGTTTTCTCTGTTGTCTGTTCGGACTGTGAACAGAACGCCCCGCTATGCCGATATCAGACGGTGTTGCCATGTGGGCGTATTCACTGCCAACTTCGATATTGGTTGTAGAACATGCTGTGCGCAGATACGAATGTTATTTTACTACATACAATATGTAATGTAATGTGCAAAGCACTTTCGCTATGTGACACTGTGTGTACGTACCATAAATTTTATGATAATTTATTTTCTGGAGTAAAGGTTTGATTTATTATTAGTGAAAATAAATAGTTATCTATACATAGACAGATATATACACAATGTTTTTGAGTTGGTTTTTTATTTTTAAAAGAATATTTTCTTAGGTTATATTGAACTTAGATTTCATGTTTTAAAAATTAAAAAATTAAAAACTCAAAAATGAGGTCTCCTACTCTGACCTTTTGTGTTTAGTACGGGCCTGTAAGTATAGGTAAGTGACTAAGCTACAGAAAGTGTTTGATGTTTACAATTGTGGTGCAGCAGTAGTTTCAACCGCAGTCACCATACATTAAGACCATGTCCACTAATTCTTTGTCCTATAACATGTGTTGGTATTATTTTCACTTAAATATAAGTTATAAAAGTAATTTTAAAAATTTAACTTCAAAATCGTTTATTGATTTTTTCATAAATCCCATCATTAGATTTTGACCAAATGTATAAGACACCACCCTCGATGTATCCCCTTTCTAACAAAAAAACGAAACATGAACATCGGACAACGTGGTAAATAATTATCGCTGAACATATATTAAAAAAAATATTCCGACGACTTGAGAACCTCCTTCTTTTTTTAAAGTCGGTTAAAAAATATTCCGACGAATTGAGAACCTCCTCCTTTTTTTTGAAATCGTTTAAAAACATTAGCCATCACTTATATAGGGTCGCACTAAGCAACCGAACGATCTATGATCAATATCTGTTATTTTTGCGTACCTACCTCTTGAAAAAAATTGTATTTGAAGAAAAAGTAATTATTAGTTTCATACAAAACAAAAACGAATCTTTAAAAATGTTACAAAAAAGTAGAATTTACTGAAAAAAAAAAGGTTTATATTCTCTGGCTATGCCTATTTAGGTATATCGCACTATGAGTACAAGACCACCATAACTCAAAAAACAATCAACTGAGAAAATGGCGTTTGTAGTTTTCAGATTTTTTGTTTTACAGTTTTTTAATTGCTATCTATTAAATTTTTATTTATTTGTATTTCATAATTCTTTAAACCCTTATTTATGACCTTCTCTTTAGTTATTAAGCAAAATTTTATTGACAAATTGTAAGAAATTGTCAGAAAATAGAGTTATGTTGTTATTGCACTAACTTTATTCGTGCTATTGTGGAATATTTGCCAAATAAGGCAGCTTGACTGTGGGGTTTCTGAAACTATTTAACAGAGCTGGCTAATCAGACACTTGAAATGTGACAAATTGCTTTGGAAAGACATTATACAGAATGTCTCTAAACGTCAATCAGATTTACTAGGGATTAAACATTTTAAGAAACCGACAAAAGTAAACAAAAAACAAACAAAAAATTAGTGAAGCCGCGAGACGAGAGATTCTCGTCTCTCGTTTCGTCTTGTCTCGTCTCGAACGAAACGAGAGAGGCATTTTCTCTCGAAAACAGATTCGAGACGAGACGAGAGAGTGTCATCTCTCGACGAGAATTTCTCGTTTCTCTCGAGTTCTCTCGGGCTCTCTCGAACAATTTTCTCTTTGCTTATTTGAAATTTTCAATTGCTTATCGTAACTAATTTTAACATATTAGATTTCGAGATAGTCAAAAAGTTAACTATAACACACCTATTCTATATATATTAAATGGTAACAAATGATACATGTATTATTAGGATTTTATAAATAGTGATTGATAAGTAAAAATATTTCTCATTTTATTTATTTAAAATTTATACAATAATTTCTTATATTTAATAAATTCTGCTTTTCTGAGGTTACCTTTGAAAATAAATTGGAAATTTTTAAGCGTTTTTTCGAAAAACTGTAAAAGAAAAGGTAATACAAACGAATGTATTATACGAGTATACAGTGAGGAAAGTTGTATTCTCCTCTATTTTAACTTCTAAATGAAAAAAGATAATGACAAAACGAAAACGAGGTAAAACTCAAGACATATTATATTTTTGTTATAACGAGATGCACTTTACATAAGACACGTAAGATAGAGGGAGTTACTAGCTTTAAATTTTCTAATGGAAAGTAGGGTCATGTGATACCTCATTTGAAAAATATTTTCTATATTTTTACGTTCATGTAAACAGATTTAGGTTTCTATATTTTTACAGAAATTACATTAAATAAGTTCATATAGTAGGTTAAATTCTTTTTTTTATTTACCTCTTCAACCTCAAAGGATCATTACCGGAGGTATAATACCTTATAAATGGTGTTTTTATACAATAGTATACAATGGATAATTAGCATTTTGGCTAGTACAGAGTAAATGTCAGTATCTTTTATAAATTTAAGTAATTTTTTACTGTTATAGGGATTTAAACCTGCACAAACGGCATTTTTTGTAGCTGGTACTTTGTTCTTGTACAGACATGTTCTGGGCCTTTACTAATAAGTTACTTTCTTGATAACTCTCGTATTAACAATTATTGTTTACTACTAAGGAAACGCTTCTTGCATTTACTAAAAGAAATTAATTAAGAATATCAAAGATAATTTAAAAACCACTTGACGTATTAAATTTTTTATAACTTCTTAGCAAAAAAATGCTAATTAAAAAATTATCTTCTAACATTATCTAACATTTCTAGGATTATTGCGATACACGAGGATTATCAAGAATGTAATTTTTGTAAAAACAAAAAAAATTAAAACTGTTTGCTTGGACGTAAATATAATCAAAATATCTTTCAAATGAGGTAATACATGACTTTACTTTCCATTAGAAAATTTAAAGATAGTAACGCCCTCTATTTTACGTCTCAAGTAAAGTGCATCTCATTATAACAAAAATATCATAATGTTTCTCTAATTTCATTCGTTCGTTTTTGTTTTAAGAGTATGTCTCTATCTTCTTGCATTTTTAAAACATACTACAAAATGCTTTAATTTGACATCGCAGGATTGCATTAGAAAAATTCTAACTTTCAATTTAACCTCTTCCCCCCCTCCCCAACTGACTTACAAGACAAAGTATTTTCGTTTTTAGTTAACGCCTAATCTGGGCCACTTATTGCTTCAAATTTTAATTATTGTAAAACGACTGTGACAGACGGAAAGACAGAGAGATATAAGTGTTTGTTATTGCTAAATTTGGGTACTAATGCGCAAATTACTGAAAAATTCTTTGTTTTTGTCTTACAAATTTTATCGTTTTTTCATGTTTTGTCTTTTTCAAATTCAAATTTGATATTGTTTTATCACGAGAGAAACGAGACGAGACGAGACAAGACGACAGAAAGGCTCTCTCTAGTGATAGAAGCGCTTTCTCGTCGAGACGAGAGGACAGTTTTCTCTTGCCCTACGAGAGGAGACGAGAGAGGCCACTCTCTCGTCTCGTCTTGTCTCGCGGTATCACTAAAAAAAATAGAAGTTTAATTTTTTTTCAAATTATCAAATACAGAATAAGAAAATATTTTTTATTTAATTTTTTACGTGATACTGAAGACGAAGACTTCTTCTGAAGTGGCACCAGACTTCTTCTGAGGTGGCAACAAAGACTTTTTCAAATAATGCAATTGAAACTTGCTGTTTTGATCAAATTTACATTTTATTTATTTATTTACAGGTATCAGTTATTTAAATTGTGTTTTTCAGATTATTTTCTGTACCTTGGTGATCTGTAAATTACTTGTATTCTCCAATTTTTATAGATATTTTAACTGAACGCATAATTACAGGTAAAGCTCAACTGTAATTTGCAGTTATAAGTTGCTGACAACCATGTAGTTTACACGTAATATTTCTCTGATTTTCATATTCCCGTATGTATAACTTACATTTGTTTTTAAACAACCTTGAAATTTACAAAAATATAAATAAATCAGTTATTTAACAACTACAGATTACATTTAAATGTAATTCTTTAAATTATCACAAGGTGTCGAATAAGGAGTAAACAGTGATTTGTATTGTTAATGAACACGCTGTATTTTAAAACTATTAAAGTGATTTTAGTTTACAACAATTTTAGTTAATAAGAAGAATGGCTGATAAGCGAGTTAGAGATATACTAAAATAATTTGAAGTAATTTTGTTGAGACCTATTCGCGAAGGTAAGCCATGTGCTTTTTCTTAACCTTAGTGCTTAATTAATTAATTACTAGTTTCGGTAGACGTCTGTGGCAAAATCACACCATGAGTAGATATTATGTTTATATGTAATTTTAACCATTTTGTTTTCCATTTTAAGCCTAAATAGTTCTATGGGTGCTCTACAAAAAGATCTACCCCATATTCTTCACCCTGGTAAACCAGCATTTCCAAAACACACAGAGATGATCGAACTGTAGAGACCACGTGTGTCAGGAACGAAAATCCTCGTGAGTCAAGATGAGATTCGCCAGTATGTTCAGATTTTAACATTTTTCTTTATATTTACATACTAAATTAACATCCTGCATATGAAATAAATTCCATTTAATTAAAATGTTTATTTTCATATGCAGGTACTATAAACTATTCCAATTTCAATGTAAATCGTAATAACAAAAATGCTGAATTGTTATCTTAAAATCATTTCAAAACATTGAACTGGGATCGAAATTCGAATAATAATTTTTTTCTAATGTACATTTAAGCAATTAAATAATATTAATTGTTATTGTATATTGTTTATTCTGTGATATTATAAATGTAGGTGCAAATAAGGAATAAAGAGATTGACTAACAACATGTGGTAGTATACTGTACAAAATTATCTCTGAAATGAGATTCATGAAAACCATCTAGTAGTATCACTTACAAAATTTATCTTTGAAATCTATTCATTGAGTATTATTTCGGTATTTAAGTACTTTACAAAATGTTTTTTGAGTTATTTGCAATTGTTATGTAAATGGTAGAGTTATCTGAATTATTTGAATGTTCCAGTTGTGTATTAATAACGTTCCTTATAAAACCCAAATAAAACAGAAAAGTGCACATAAAATTTTGAAATATATACTAAACGACGCCGAATTGAAAACATCAAAATGAGTACTTAGAAATTAAGAATAAATGCTCCATAGTGCATTTATTTATATATTTAAGCATAATTCTATAGTGAAAACCTTAAGAAATCAACAAAAACTACTATCTTGTCGATTGCCGATAGCAGATCATTGCAATTGTCTGCTCGCCAAAAGCAAAAGTGAATGATTTGACGAATTCTAAATTATAAAGCCAAATTAAATTAATGTTTGAAAAAAAAATGGAATTTTAAAAGAAGATATAAAAGAAGAAATAAAAAAGTAAATGACGTAGTAAATTGCAAAGTGCAGAAATTAGAGAATCATATCGAGTAGAACAGATTAGGATAAGTTATTTAGACAGAGCCAATAAAAAGAATAACATTGCTATTTTTGAAATTAAGGCAGAAAATAGTAATTTACTAAAAATAACTTTAAATAGGCAACTCAGAACCCATTATTATACAATTCATTTCTTTCTTTCAAAAACAAAAACTATTTAAAGGACTACATACGCTTAAAGATACGAGAATATCCATTTCAAATGATCTAAGCCCAAAGGACCAGAGTAAGCAAAGGTTAATCGTATATTTTCTAAAGAAAGCGAAAGCTGGAAAACAGAAGGCTTAAATCAAAAACTTTATTCTATATGTGAATGATATACCCCAGGACATACAAGATTTAGAAAAAAAAATACGCTGCAGAACAAAGCAGTGAATTTAAAATTGCACTTTCCCCCAACATTTGTAGTGCACTACTCTCTACACCAATAAATTAAGAGGATCTCCAAAAGCAACTTCGACCGTCAAATGTAAGAAGCCAATAGTCGGTATAGTGGTAACGATAGCAAGACTAACAAAGATAACAAGGCTAAAGAAACCCATCAGAGACTTACGAGAAATCAGAAGAAATCCGTGTCCGAAAGAAGGTAAGTTTATATTATTTTACCAAAAAAAACTTAAATTGTAGGTAATAGTCAATTTATGTTTCAATACGTTTAATCTATTTTTTTTTTATTTTATTAAACTTCTTTAAATTAATTTTATATTTGCGTAATAGCTGTTAGTCTGTAATAATTAATAATTTTAAGATTTTACTCTATAAGCGCCTCCACTAATACTTTTTAATACTATATGTGCAAATTCGTAAGTTATAAATTCCAAAATGGAACTTTTATTTTAAAAAATTTTATTAAGTTAAAATACACTTAAATGGATATCTGTCTTAAAGCTATTTCAATTAACGGCTTCAAATAACAAAATAACAACAATAATAAGGTTCTACTATTTATAAAGTAAAACTGATTATTAATCAAAGATAATATATAAAAGAGTCTATTATATTCTCAATATATAACTCGTATATTGTTTTTGTATGTACAATGGATAGGTATATATAGGATTTTAAGATACAGAAAACGAATGTAAACAATTCTTAAATGTCAGTAATAAAGACAATAATTTTAAAATAATACATAACAATATCAGTAATGTAAACGCTAATATCGATGAATTTAAAATTATTTTAATGAATATAGATATTTCTTTTGACTGTATAGTATTCACTGAAACTTGGAAGCTTCTAGACTACACTTTATATAGCTTACCAGGTTATAACATAATATATAATGAGGGTGATTTTAATAAAAATTATGAGGTCTTAATGTATATTAAACAGGATTATGATTTTGAAAATGAAATTATAAAAATTCAAAATGTAAAATTTTTGCAATGTAGAATTAACTTTAGTGGCCAAAATATTGTCATCACAGCGGTATATAGATTACCAGCTTCGGCAATTAGAAAATTTACGGAGGTACTTCAATCATACTTAGATAGTGATAAAGAAAAAGATGATCTCCACCTTTTTATTAGAGACATGAACATTAACATTTTAGCTCATGATAAATACAGTACTGAATATCTGAACATCCTAAATGAATTTGGCTTCTTATAAGAAGCCAAATATATCTACAATCAATGAACCAACTCGACTAAAAAACTGTATTGATCATATTTTTTTCAAATCTAAACAAAATATAATGAATAATATGCCAATAGTACTTAAAAGTAATACAACAGATCACTCAACAACTATAGTACAACTAATCTTTAATAAAGATCTAATAAAAAGTCCCAAAAAGATAAAGTACTTAAATCATAGTAAACAGATAAAGAAAATAAAACAGGTAGATTGGGAAATAATACTTACGCAAAAAAATATAAATATAGCAATAAATAAACTTATAACAACAATATCTGATCTCATAAATGAATCTACAAATGTAAAAAAATATAAAAGAAAAATATCAAAGATTGCATGGATCACAGGTTCGATATTAACAAGCATAAACAAAAAAAAAGATCTTTTTAAAAAACTGAAAAATGACTCAAATAATGAAATTTTAAAAAGTAAATATAAATCGTTTAGAAATTTAATTACATACTATAAAAAGTCTAAAGCCAATAATTACAAAAAAAAAATGAACTAAATTCCGGTGATCCAAAACAACTCTGGGGCGTGATTCAAGAGTTGAGTGGTTCGAGCAATAAAAGTAATAAAATTAATATAATAAAAAATGAAAACTAATATGCGAAAAAAAAAGGAAATCGCCATTAAATTCAATAAACCTTTTGTTGAAATTGGGCAACTGCTCGCGGAAAAAATAAAAAAAAATCAAATTTCCCGAAAACCTTCAAGAAACTTTCTAATTCAATAATTTTATTACCAGCGCACTCTAACTAAATAAAAAAATTTATTTGCGAACTTAAAAATAAAAAATCTACGGGAATAGATGAAATCAAAGCGGAATCTATTAAGTTGCTCTCTAACTACATTATCGAACCATTACAATACATTATAAATAAATGTTTTCAAAATGGAATATGTCCAGAGGCATTCAAAAAACCATGGTAGTTCCTATTTTGAAAAAAGGTGATAAAACACTAGTTACTAATAATAATAAAGACAGTTCTAAAACGTAAACGATCCCCGCATGCTCAGATGTCAAAATGAGAGCTAATAGCATTGTATAATGCTAATAGTAACTGACCATAAGTGAACTTACAATAACTGAATCTTATTTGGTGTTTTAATCTACTAATACACATATAAAAAAATAATTCCGAAGAAATCTAAAAATCAGATAATCTCAATTAACTCAAACAAATGCACCAGTTGTAACAAAATTTAAAAATAATCTACCATAAACCAACTTCTTTTAGCCGTGTTTACCTCGAAATGAACACCGCTGATTAATGAGGTGGGTTCCAATTTGTAGGTAGCTTAATATTATTATGGTTCCTAATGTGCTCCGAAATAAAACGCATCACCTCACCATAAAAAGTCAATTTGCGGCTTTAAGAACCTATAAAAGAGAAAAATCTCTCTAGAATATGTTAAACGTTGGGTTGGTCGAGCTTTGATCACAAAATTTTAATTGGTTACGGTGAAGAGAACGTAGCCTGGTTCTTTCAGGTACCACGATGCTAAATTGAAACGTTTATTTTATTATCGTGTGTATAGGTGTTTGGCAACAGTTTACAAAAATAAAATAATAACTTGTTTCTTAGATATACAAATTTATTTTGATCCATTGCATTTAATGTTGAATTGCTGAAACCGTTTTTCTATTGCTATCATATATAGGGTGTCCTGTTAGTGCGTACTTGTTCGATAATAATTCAATTTGTGTTATAGACACGCAAAACAAGTTTCAAATAAAAGTTTTATGGATTTGAAAAGGCATACCTACACTATTGTACTAGTTCACAAATCTAATGAGTTCAACACATGACTTTCCTGTCTAGTTATTACAGGATTTTCCGGTTATTTTGTACAACCTATTGAATCACCCCTGTAAATATTCATTGCCAACGAAAATAATGAAAAATGAAAATTTTATACTTTTCCTTAAATTTTTCCATTACGGTTTATTTTATAGAAATCATAATATGGAATAAAATTATAGAATAGAGATTTAGAAAGGCCACGAACACTTGGAGCATTTGTACCATTTGTAGCATTTGTCTAGCCCGTCACAAAACATTGGTCGATGTCTTGTCCACTGCCCTTGAATATGAGGCAGCTACACAGGTCTCTGGTGGATACAATAAAGTGAGGACCATTAAAGAGGAAGGTAAACTCGATCAACTGGTGAATATGATAAAGGGCCTTACTGACAGAAAGAATAAGACGAAGACTATCAGGTGCTGGAATTGTGGTGAACTAGGACATGTACGCAGTTCATGCAAACGTCTAAGGGTCACAACGAATTAAGAAAACACGCCGCAGGAAAACTAGAGCGGTTCGGCCTAGAGGGGGCAGCTTCGACCCGAAACCGTTCCAAAGATCCTCTCATACTGATAGCCTCTTTGAAATGTTGCGATGATAGTGTATACGTAGACGGCGAAGTAAATGGCAAAAAGTATACACTGTTTGTGGATACTGGAGCAACTAGGACTATATTACACGACCAACAACTATAAATAACCGTAAGAAACTTCTACCAACAAGATTGCGATCACGGACTGCCACAGGTGAAAGTGCCAACATTCATGGGAAAATTCAGGTTCAGTTGGGAATTGGTACAGAAAGGTTCACTCAAACTGTTATTGTCGCTGATATCGAAGAAGATGTTATTCTTGGAATGGATGTAATGAACTTACATGGTTTCCAGTTGGACTTTAAAAACAGAGTGATCAAAGTTGGTGCCGAAGAGGTATTCCTACATCCATATGGGGACAGTACCGTGCCAGTTGCTGTACAGGAGGATACGGTGGTACCTGGCAGAAGTGAAACCGTTATAGTAGCACAGCTTCAAGAAACTCTGGAAGAAGGAACACCTGTTATGATGGAACCTTGGAACCACGATGAAGAGGTTGGACGAGGAATTCTGATCGGAAAGGGGTTGGTTACGACTGCTAAGAAGATTTCAGTTCGTCTTATAAACGTTAATGATCACCCAATTACCATCAAGAAAGAGACCAGAATCGGAACGTGTGTACCAGTAACTTCCATAATTCGTCAGACAACAACTTCTGATGAATGATGATTCATTTATTGCAACGATTTACACCAGTTTACACCAGTTTAAACCAGAAAATAGCACTTAACGAGGCGTTTTAGCCACTAATTTCGGCGAATTTTAAAAAATCATTAAAAAGATATTAAGAGCCTAAATTTGCGAATTATATTAAGATTACTGCTGTTGAGGAATGCATTTATTTTCATTATGATATTTCAAAATTTAAAGCCCTTTGATTTTTTTTCTTAGAAACTGGAAATAATTAAAACTTTAAAATATAAGCATGTTCTAGATATTATTGCCTTATTTATTTTGCCAAAATTTTAATTTAAAAAAAATACTTTTTGAGATATGCTTGTCTGAAAATTATATGGGGGTGCTGTAATTACCTTAAAAATTTAAACATTTTTTGAAATGGAGTCACATAATAGTTGACAAACATCTTGAAGTTTAAATATTGTATTGTTTCTCGCAACATAGCCTTTCATTTGAGCCCAGATGAGTTTAATGAGGTTAAGTTTACAGTGATAAGGTGGTAACTAGCCATTGTCAAGGAATCAATTTGACACCAATTATCTAACCGACCACTAATAAATCCCTGCCCCATTGTTATTAACAAGTCAACATGGCAACCCGAAAAACCACTCTGTTTGCCATCAAAATAGAGACTATAGTCTAGAGAAGGAGTGCACTAATTTAATTTACAGAGCGTAGTACAGGTTCAAGAGGTAGACATTTTATTTATACCTCATGCTTATTTGTAGTTAAAATGAAAATTTTAATACATCTGATCGGCCTAATAAACGTTTTCGTTTATATTTAATTATGTTTCCATGGTTTTAACTGTAATAAATCTTTTCTTTTGACAAATAAGTCAGACTTTATTTATCGATAGCGTTCAACTAAACGAATATATTTCATATCCATCCTAGGTAGTGAGAACAGTGCAAAAAAACAAAATTTACTTACCACAGTTCATATTTTGGCACCCAACTATTATTATTTTTAAAATTTTAATTCAGTGACAATTCTGTCAAATTAATTCTCTTTATATTTTTTAGTTATTGAGATTAAATATACATTAAAATGAGTTATTTAAAAAAAAAACAATAAATTTTAATCAAACTATATGAAATTTAATTACGAGTATTAAAACTAAAATCTTAAAAATGGCGGTAGAGCTGAGGACAGTACATCTACCTCCCACGCGATTAGCCCAGGTTCGAATCTGGACTGGGGACTATTTTATTTTTATTTTATAAATTGATAAAATTCATAAATTAAGTTAAAATTAGTTATTTTGTCGAGACGAGATTTTGCAATTCTCGTTCTCGATCTCGATCTCGTAAAATCTCGTACTCCAAATTTCGATCTCGACTTTCAGAGAATCTCGACCGGACAATCTCGAAATCTTGCAGAGATCATTAAAAGATAATATTCTTGGAAAATACAAAACTATCCTTTCAAATATATAATAAATATTCATAAAAGAACCCCGCACAAATCTTATGGAAATTGGCTCCCAGTCAAATTGGCTGAAATTTGGATATATTGTTCATTTCAGCATCCTGAGCAAAAGTCTCTTTGGACATAAAGTTTAATTTTGCTTATTTTGGTTCCTACGGAGCTCCAAAGCTCCACGTATTGACCATTACTACCTAAAAAGGCAATCTCCTCGAAAGTTTAATATTTGCTAGATGTCTTTGCTGAGTTCAAAACTAATGTCAAAAAGACGATATTGACAGTTAACAGCTGTCAACTAACTGTCAAACAGCATGTGACAATCAAAATTAATCAAATCCACATGTAAATATATGTTTCTGAGGAAGCTGAGTTCAAAACTGATATATTGACAGTTGACAGCTGTTAACTGTCAATATCGTCTTTTTGACATTAGTTTTGAACTCAGCAAAGACATCTATTTACTCCTGAATGTTGTCAATTTTGATTGTCACATACTGTTTGACAGTTAGTTGACAGCTGTCAACTGTCAATATCGAGTTGTTAACATCAGTTTTGAGCTTACCGACCTCAAAAACAGATATTTACAGATATGTGGAATTTATCAATTTTGATTATTGCTGGTTATTTGACAGCTAGTTGACAGCTGTCAACTGTCAATATTATTAGCATTGGATTTGAATGCAGCGACCCCGAAAACATAAGAAGGTACTTCTTTCTTAACGCAGCAAGTATTAAACTTTCGAGGAGATTGCCTGTTTAAGTAGTAAATAATGGTCAATTTGTGAAGCTTTCGAGCTCCGTAGGAGCCAAAATCAGCAAAATTGCGCTTTGTGTCCATGAAGACTTTTTCTCAGGATGCCGAAACGAACAACATATCCAAATTTCAACCAATTTGTCTGGGAGCCAATTTCCATAAGATTTGTGCGTGGTTCTTTATCGAATCATAAAAAAATATTATTTTTTTTGAATAATTTATATTAAAAATATTATAATAACTTTGAGGTAAACCATGAATTGAGGCATATAAGAGATTTGACGGAATCAGCTGTTAACTGGCTCTAATCGGGTATGAATTAAAAGATTAAAATAAAACCTGTGTTTATATGTAAATATCTAACAATATCTGAAAAAAACTAAATAAGGAGAATTCCGCAATATTACTCTCTAGTAGTAATCGAAACACGTGAGAAAATTAAATTTTATGATAAATGTGTATTGATAAATATTTTTAAATTAAATACATTTTTGTAATAAATATTTATAATCTAGTCGTATAAATGAGATTTGAAGTAAATACTTTCTTCATGCTGAACATAAACGGTATTATTATTATTAAATGGTCTAATAAAATACACGAGCTTTCTTTATTCCGTTTCAAAAATAAATGTAGGTAATAAATATTCTTCGGTAACTAATTGTACCTTGGCATGTATATGTATAGGTACCTTGAAAGTGCAACTAACCATACATAAAACCACTATTACAACTATAAAGCATCCGACAAGACTTTCAACTTTAGCCGCAGCTTCTATGCACCACTGATTTATGTGCCTTGGGGGATGTTTTGACACTCCCCTATGCTTAGTTGACAAAATATTGGGTCAGAATTACATTCTATTAATGACAACAATTGAACATCGCGCGTTACTAATTGATACGTTATGGACTTTCATTGAAAACTAATATAGTGTCGGGCATTAGTCATGATCTTGCGTATCCATATGGGAAACATTATTTTTCTTACGGTGTGTGCGTTTGCGACCGTGTGGGGACGGTCGACAATAGTCGGACTTTTTTAGCATTGATGAGCGTGAAAGGAAGGCAGCGAATCGCTTTTCGGGATGACAAATTGCATTACTACTGTGTGAAATGTAATTCGAGTAAATAGAATTTTAAACAGACGCATGGGATGAAAATGTAAACGAAGGACGTGTCAAAATCTTTTAGAAATTCGCACGTTCTGCAAGCAGTGTCAAGATTAACGACATCCAAGAAGTTAGCACTACTACTTACCACTTTGAAAATATTATTATTTTTTTAATATTGAATAATTTGTTATTTTAAATTTGTCATCATTTTGTTTAATTTTGTAAAAACTGCTCATAAATAATTACAATTATTATTATTATTAGGTATTGAATTTGTATTTAAATAAACTAATTATACTATTGAATTTACCATCTTTAGTTTAGATTTCTATCTTCAAAAAGGTATGCTATCTTCGAATGGGTATTTACATGAAACCTAATTAGTTTTATTTTTATGACCTCGCAAGGAATAAGGAATTGTTGAAAATATAAGATCAATGTACATATTTGTTTTTCTAATTAAAGAAGCCCTTAATTTTTATGTTTAATGAAAAATGATTGCCATAAACGGCACATAATATGTAACATTATCATGAAAGTCCACAGTTTGCCTTCGACCTTACCTAAGCTAGGCAAATCGTAGTCACGCAAGGAACCTATGATTAATAATATTAATAATAATATTAATAATAATATTAATAATAATATTAATAATAATATTAATAATAATATTAATAATAATATTAATAATAATATTAATAATAATATTAATAATAATATTAATAATAATATTAATAATAATATTAATAATAATGTTGAAGTTGCAAAATTACATTTTGATTTGTATTTTATTTCAGATATACTGTATATGAAATGTGTATTGTCAGTTTTGAGTTTATACAAAAAGTCAGTCTGGTTTTGGATATATTTTCGCTGTAGTGATTTCCAAATAAAAACTTTGTATTTCCTGTTCAAATTATTCATTGGTTTCTTCAGTCACAACCTTATAAATTTACCAGGTTATGTGCCCAAGTCACGTTAGATCCTGAGGTGTGTGACGTAACGAAGTTTTTAATTTTGGGTTTCATACAAGTATCCTTTAAGATGGAGTTCAAACCGCACATCGATAAATTAGAAGAAGCGTCGAAGTGGACGACATGGCTTCGCCAAATTGAGTTGCTATTGTGTCACCAAGAAGTGCTTGAGTTAGTCATAGGTGATACCAAGATTCCTGATGAACCAAATGGGAATGCAACTGCTAAAGTTCGAGAAAAATATGAAACTGAACTGAGAACGTTTAAAAAACGTGATGCATTTGCTCAATTAATACTTGTTGGTAGCATGAATGAAGAAAATGTACAGTTAACTTCAACGTGTGATAGTGCAAATTCAATTTGGGAAAACCACATTTCTCATCTTCAGAGAAATTTTACGGAGCTCAATGACGAATTAGAAAGATTAGTTAAGACTGTTCTGCCAGATTTACTGTTAATGAGTAGAGTTATGTCTACACTACCAGCGCAATACTTTGAGTTTAAATCCGTTTGTGAGTAGATCCCAATTGATGAAAGAAATATCAATAAGCTTACTGAACGTCTGCGTCTGATAGAGATGAGGTTACCTGAAAAATCTTCACAAGCAGAGTCATCATCTGCTTTGGATATAAAAAAAGACTGCAAATCATAATAAGGAAACTAAAAAGTGGCGAAAACGTGTCATAAAATGTTATAAATGTCACGAAATAGGTCATTTTGCTAAGAATTGTCCAAATAAATCCTTAAAAGAAACTACTAAACTAGATGGAGACGCATTTCCATGTGTAGAGAAAAATAAATATGAGAATATTTCTGAATCTGAGCAATGGTTGGCTGATTCTGAATCATCGGCACACATGATCAGTAATAGAAATTATTTTAATACATATGAGCCATTTATTGCACCAAAAGAAATACAAGTTGGAAATGGCGATGTTATTTTGGCATTTGGACATGGATCAGTCAATGTCCAAATGAAAATTTTAAACGGATGGCAGAAAAACCACCTTGAAAACGTATGGTACGTTCCAGATGTAGGTAGAAACTTGTTTTCTGTGGGACAAACCATTAGTAAAGGTTTTCAGTTTCAAGCAGATTGTAATGGATGTGCAGTTATGAAAGATGGTTTAACAAGAATAGCTGGAAGACGAACATCGAAGAGACTATATGTTTTAGACATGAAGGCTTGTGTTGCCTCAGTTCTTGCGAAATTATGTGTATTATGTCTTTGGAAAATATTCAGTTATGGCACGAAAGGCTTTTCCATCAAAATAAAAAGCATACTAAGGAAATTTTGAAAAGATATGATATACGAAAATGCTGATGATTACTGTGAAGGGTGAATTTTGGGTAAACAGCATAGGTTGCCATTCAAAGATCGTATATCTCGACCTACGAAGGCAGGTGATCTGATTTATGCAGACGTCTGCGGGCCCATGCAAGAGCTATCTTTGGGTGGAGCTAAGTACTATGTTGTTTTCAAGGATAACTTCTCAAAATTTCGTAGGGTGTTCTTCATTAAAACAAAGTCTGAGGTAGTATATTGCCTTCGAACTTTTTTAAAAGAAGCCGAGACAGCAAATAAAAAAATTAAAATTAAAAATTAAATAACGCGGAGGTAGAAGCAGTTCTTCATTCTTTTGGAATACATTTTAGAGTCACTATGCCATTTTCGCCCCAACAAAACGGCTTAGCAGAACGCGAAAATATGACCCTTGTAGAATGCGTAAGAACCATGTTACATACTAAGAAGTTGCCTATCAAACTCTGGGCTGAGGGTATAAATACAGCTGCATATGTTCTTAACAGAACAAGACCAACACCAGTAACGAACAAATCTCCAATTGAGCTGTGGCAAGGTAAAATTGTTAAAATTGATTACTTCCGAATATTTGGAACAAGATGTTTTATACATATACCTAAACAGTGTCGAAAAAAGCTTGACAAGAAAAGTGTAGGAGGTTTTCTTGTTGGATACTGTGGTGACAAAGACGGTTACAGTGTTTGGTTGCCTTACGAAAATAAGGTTATTACGAGTAGAGATGTAATTTTAACACAAGAAAGTATTGTAGAGCATAGAGTAATGGACAACATTTTGCAAGAAAATACTAATGAAAAAGTTGAACTAGACAAAGAGAACGAAAGTGATATAGTAACAATACAATATGAGTCTGATGAGTTTGAGTCTAAGTCCAAGAATCATGATTTGGACAATATTGAACACCACCATTACAACCTTCGTAGTAAGAATCAACTTTTAACTTGTATTGATGACTATTTACTCTTTGCCGAGTGTGAAGCTCCAAACTCTTATACTGCAGCAATTCAGTCTAGTGAAGAAGAACAGTGGAAAACAGCCATCAAAAAAGAAATGGATTCTTCGGCTGAAAATAATACCTGGGACCTAGTAACTAGTTATAGCCAGAAATTTGGAATAGATTATGATGAAACTTTTAGTCCTGTGGCAAGATATGATACAGTCAGAACAATCCTTAGTGTAGTTGCATCTAAATGTCTAAAACTGTTACAATTTGACGTGAAGACAGCGTTTTTGTATGGTCAACTAATAGAGGAAATTTATATGAAGCAGCCAGAGGGATTTGATGATCATATAGGAAGAGTGTGTAAACTGAAACGTAGCTTGTATGGCTTAAAACAGTCTCCACGTTGTTGGAACAAGCGGTTTGTAGATTTCATCAGAAATGAACAAATGATAAATAGTTCAGCTAACCCATGTTTGTTTCTACGTATGAAGAATAACCAGATATCAACTGTAGTAATTTATGATGGACTCGTGGCTTACAGTAACGAGTGTGAGATGATGAAATTTATCAACGACCTAAAGGAAAATTTTAAAATTATTATTGGTTCATTGGATAGTTTTCTCAGTTTGCAAATAAAACAAATGGCTGAAGGTATTTTTGTGAATCAAAGTGCATATATAGCAAAAATTTTAACTCGTTTTAATATGCAAGATTCAAATTCTGTGAAAACTCCTTGCGAGATTAAAAATATATCTATTGCTGATGAAAATGTAAATGAAAATATATCTTATCGCGAGGCTATTGGAAGTCTGATGTTTTTAATGGTTGCTTCACGTCCAGATATAGCGTATGGAGTAAGTGTTTTATCCGAGAGACTTAATTTGCCTAAAATATCCGATTGGCGTGGCACTATTGACTTGTTTTATAAAGCAAATTCAGCAGAACCGAATGTTTTAAATATCTTTTGTGATGCAGATTACGGAGGTGATCCAGAAACTAGACGTTTACAAACTGATGTGGTTGCAAAGTTTTCGGACTGTGCTATAAAGTGGTTTACTCAGAAGCAGAAAAGTACCTCTCTTTCGACCACAGAAGCAAAGTACATAGCCGCTAGTGAAGCTACAAAATAATTAATATGGCTTCATAGATTGTTAAAAGAAATCGGAGGAAGTTCTTCAAACATGCGACCAACTTTGTATATAGATAATGCTAGTACAATAAAATTAATAAGAAACCCGCAGTTTCATAAACGCTCGAAGCACATCGAGAGCAGATACCACTTTATTCGAGAAAAATACCAGGAGGGTCTTATGGAAATTCAGCATATTAGCAGTTCAAATCAGGTTGCTGTTGTGATGACAAAGGCCATTCCAATGAAAATATTTTTTGAAATGAGAAAAATGTTAGGGCTCGTTACCCTGAAATAATAAAAGTAATGAAATGTTAATTCTGGGTGGAAATGTTTAAGTTGCAAAATTACATTTAATTTGTATTTTATTTCAGACATACTGCATATAAAATGTGTATTGTCAGTTTTGAGTTTATATAAAAAGTCAGTCAGGTTTTGGATATATTTTCGTTGTAGTGATTTCCAAAAAAAAACTTCGTATTTCCTGTTCAAATTATTCATTAGTTTCTTCATTCACAACCTTATAAGTTCAACAAATAATAATATTATTAATAATAATATTAATAATAATATAACGAAAATTATTAGCCGAAACAAAGATAAATCAAATAATATCAGAGGTACCACGAGATCAACAGCAACCTAAAGTGATAGAAGAAATAGCGAAATCGGCTACAAATAACGGGAATCCAAGCCAGGATAATGAAGTCGAGCAAGAACCAGGACTTATTTTTCAAAATGCCGAGGTACATAATAATGTCATTACCGAAGAAGATTTTTTAATTACCCAAACAAGGGAGAAGATCCAGCAAACAGTAGCACTGCTAAAAGAAACGAATCCTACAAAATGGCCTTATATACCAAAGCATCAAGGAAGCTAGGAATGTTTACAGGAAAAACTAACAAAGTACTAAATAAAGAATTGCAAGGATGTAGAGAATTTCCACATTTCCTAGTAACGATATACCCAGCTGCAAGGACTATTGCAAAACTAAATGGAGCAAAGATGGTAGATGAATAAGTAGAAAAGGAAATCAAATTAAAAGTACCGAGATGGCTAACAAAAAGTATAGTATGCAGTAAGTCCACTAAGGTTTTGTTTAGCTCTAAACCACCTTAGTACTATCCTTAATAAAAGCAAAGGTTTTCAAATCAAAAGTGAACAAAACAACAAATATGGTATATTATTTATGGATGATATTAAACTTTATGCAGGCACAGACCAACAACTAGAATGCTTGCTCAGAATAGTAGAAAAGTTTTCCAACGATATTAAAATGAGCTTTGGTCTAGACAAATGCAAGACGCAGAAAATCCATCAAGGCAAGCTTGAGGTGATGATGGAGGAAGCATAGAAGAAATAAAAGAAGGAGACAAATACTTTAAATTTGAACAAGCTAGACTAACCAAGCACCCCGAAATAAAAAGAAGCTCAAAGAAAAACTAACACTAAGAACAACGGAAATATGCAAGTCATCTCTTAATAGTCGTAATCTCTTCATTGCGCTCAACACAAGGGCTGTATCCATACTAACGTACTCTTTTGGTTTTATTAAATGGACAGAAACTGACCTAAAAGAAATGTAAATGAAGTAAAATTCCGCGATTACGAAAAACCGTTACGCACACCCCAATAGTGCACTGGAGCGATTACGATTAACAAGAAAAGAAGGCTGAAGGAGATTACTATCAATAACAAACCTCCACAATACACAAGTAAATAAAATGAGAGAGTACTTTTTTACCCAAACGCAACAATCTAACTTACACCAAGCAATAGTGCATGCAGATAGTCAGTACACCCCGCTAAATCTTAAAGACCGAGATGACAATAGAAAAATCAAACTACAGGAAGACTTGATCAATGAATGGAAAGAAAAACCGCTACATGGAAGATTCCCAACAGATCTTGATGACCAGAATGTCGACAAAAAAGCGTCGTACGATTGGTTATGCTGTGGAAATCTATACCCAGAGACGGAAGGTTTTATGATAGCAATTCAAGATCAAGTCATCAGAACACGGTATTATGTGCAACACATTCTAAAAGATCGAACGGTTCCTGATGATCTGTGTAGAAGCTGTAAACGTGCAAAAGAAACTATTCACCATATAACAACGGGGTGTCAGTCAATAGTACAAGCAGATTATAAGGTCAGACATGACCAGGTGGCAAAGATAATAGCACTAAATTTCTTATTATCCCAAGAAAACACCCCTTATTATAAATATACTCCTTATAGGGTCATGGAAAACGACATCGTTGTATTAGACTATAGTCTATTTTTATGTATGAGAGAGTATTAAAATAATAAAGCGTTCGTAATCCATAGGCGTATCACTTCTTTTAGTGGACAGTTAAAATATTTTTTGAAGTTATTCCTCGAGTATACACTTATATTTTCACCTAATTAACCTGCTTATAACTTCTAAACAGCTGAAGGTAAAAAAGTGCAATTTTTTCTAAAATGTTTTATTTTTCCACAAGGTATGTTAAGAATATTGTGTCAAACGGGTTATGTAGGTATAAGGGTTTAAACTTTGACTTTTAAACAACGTTATGTTCATAAATAATAATTTTAATATAAAAACTACTTCTTACCTACAAATCCAAATCAGAATCGAAATCAGAAGATGAACTGTCGCAACCAATATTTACAATGAGTGGCTCGATCATTTCATCAGTAATATTGTCCAACTTCCACATTTTCTCTTCTTCTTTAATCGTATGATTTACTGCTTTTTCCCAGTTTTCAGGCTTTACATTATTTACAGCCTCCAAAAACAACTGTTTAACATCACTCATTTTAAAAGAATTATTTTTTCTTGAAACTTCTCCCTTTATCTGTGCCCATATCAGTTCAATCGGGTTTACTTTGCAATGATATGGTGGTGATCTAACCACCGTCATCCCACGATTTTTGCAATTTCATTAATTTCTTATTTTTTTAATTTCTCTTTATGAAGGGAAAACAAATGATACAGTTCTTTTCTCACAGAACCGGGATGGAACTTAATATTCTTTGAATTTAGCCAATTCTGTAAATCTTTTTTTAACCACTTGGTTGTGGGCATTTTTTTTATAAGTCTCGAGTGATAACTTGCATTATCCATTACTATTATACAGTTCTGAGGAAGAAGATCTATAATTTGTTCGAACCACTCTTTAAAGACATCAGCATTCATGTCCTCATGGTAGTCACCAGTACGAGTAGATTTAAAAGTCAATAAACCACCTTTAACAAAACCGTTTGAACTACCGATGTGTACTATTATTAGTCTGCGCCCCTTTCCTGATGGTGGATTTAAACCAGTAGATAAATTATTTAAAAAAGCCTGTCTTCGACTTGTAACAGTTTCATCTTGCCAACATTTATTTGGTTTATGTCCCTCGTTGATCCATGTTTCATCTAAATAAAATATATTTCTTCTTTGGTTTCTTATTTCTTTTATAGTCCTTAGGTAATTTCTTCTCCATACTACAATATCGCTTCTTTCTATTAAAATAGACTTTCTGGAATGCTTTTTCCATAGAAAACCTATTTGTTTTAAAAGTTTCCATAGTGTGCTTCATTTCAGGGTAATCCTTATGATCTCGAACCGTGGCAAGAACTTTGTCTACTGTCGGAAATTCTTTTCTAAAGAAGAAGGCATGCACTTTCCTTCAAAGTCTTTCTTTCAAAAGATTTTTTAATTGAAATTTTGGTTTTCCTGGAGCTTTACGTGCTGTTTGAAACTCGCCACATTTCTCTTCTTTAACAACTCTGTAAATCGTAGATTTCTCAACACCAAGCGTACTACTAACTAATTCCACTGTGTCATCAACACTTTTACATAAATGTTTGTCTGTAAATGATTTAAAACAATTAAATATTAATGTTTTTTCATTAACTGTTAAAGGACCGATTTTTTGTCGTTTACGCGGCCCTTCCAAATTTTCCATGATCACACTAGAATTCACACTGCACCTTGCAAGTTGCAACTAAACGACATTTAGTAAACTGTCAAGAATACACAACTTGGACCTTCTTACTAAATGGAAAACATATAATCGCATTTTCGGGGAAATTTGTTGGGATGGTATTTATCTACTTATATTTCGATTACTGTAAGAAATTCTTTGAATTAAAATAAAATAAATTGGCAAATAGGTACTTATTAAAAATAATCTTAAGATACAGCTGTGTAATCTTTAATACACAGGGCTTTTGACCTGTCCAAACCTTTTTCTATTATTCTGTACAGCTTATGTTTATAAAGGACCAATAAAAGACCCAAAACTTGTAATAGCTCAGGTACATTTATTACAATTTTAGGAAATATTTAGATTATTCTGTAAAAATATTTAAAATGACCGTACTAAGTTTTGCATTAGAAATGCTGTTTTATTATTCTCTCATACATAAAAATAGACTATAGGACAGAACGCTACTTACTGATCGTACTGTTCATAAGTGTTCAAGCAAATAGACCAGATATAACTTTATTAAATAAAATAGAAAAATGGGCATTCTTAATAGACGTAGCCGTACCCAATACGAATACCCTTCAGGATATACATAATACAAAAATAAGCAAATATAGAGAACTAGCAGTAGAAATAAAAGAACAATGGGGTCTCAATAAAGTTACAATTTTACCAGCGGTTCTCTCAGCAACCGGAATTATACCACCTTAAATGCATTAACAATGCCAGCTGTCATATTATCCACATGTAATATAACAAAAATTTTTCTAAATACTCAATGCGCTGGTTCAGTGTGATGTCATTTTGGTTCCACTGACATTTAAGTCTAACCAAACTTTTAACAAAAACATCAATAAATTTGACATATACGTTTTTACTGTTTTTAGTTTATTTCTAAATATTGTTTATAGGTCATAAAAAATAGTTTAAAGGTATGTAATTGGTAACTAAACGATTGTATATTTGATGAACGTTATCTACTTACTTTAGGAATATATTTATAAAAGTGAAAAAACGATATAATTTAGGTAAACAAAACGAACAAAACGCACTCAAAAAATCTACTGTCACTTTAATTGTTAGTGGAACCATAATTACATCATCACTGAACTAGCGCATAACCATTTGATTAACATACTTTCGACTTATTATCTATGTATGCTTAAATATCAGCCCGCAGACAGCTACCAACCACCGGTATATTAGTATTTTTAAAATTATTACTACTTTATATAAAACAATTTTAGCTTCCATTTCCAAGATATGTTAATATTTTCCACAATCCCATTTTAAAAATGATTCTCTTTCCTTAGCTACAAATAAAAAATCCAGCCCCAATTCCCACAAACCAGAAATGTTCAGTGCTTTATGGGCAATTCGCATGTCCAATAATTCACCGAGAACGCGGATTTCCTGTTGTTCTTCAAACTAGAAGCATCGGAGCTGTCATTAATTAGTTACAACAATAGGAAGGAAATCTGAATACCATAAAGAGATCTATCGACAACTCAAATTGCCGGGTATGGCGATAAATTTAACTAAAACGTAAATCTGTTGGCAGCTCTTTATCTGCTTGAAGTGTGCTGCACAATTATTTCTATTCTTAGCAAATGCTCATAAATATGTATGTATATGTACATACATACATACATAAGGAATAGGTAAGGTACTTTTTACATGGCTTTAATTTAAGAATAGAAACTTTAGATGTTATTCAAATTTATTTAAAGTACAAACAGAAAAAGTGTGAGAATTACAATTATTTTTCTTGCAGGAGTATTTTCTTCAGTTGCTTTTGAAATTGTTTTTCATATACCTATGTAAAAAGTTTCTTTTTCCTATATGGACCGGGGATCGGTCAAAGTCAAAGTGCTATTTAAATACAGTTTTATATTTGTAGCTATTTATTGTATCTTTCATTATTATTTGTTTTATATTTGAAACACTTTTATTTTGATACAAGGCATTGTTGTATATCTATCGAAAAATATTTTATGGAATATTTCACACCTCTACTTTTCAATCAATAAGATGCCAAATTTGACTAGTTACCATGGCAACTAAATTAGTTTCCGAAAATTTTTTCGTTGCGCCACGATATTTAAGTGGAAATTTGACGACAGTTGAAAAGGTAAACATATGATCTACAACCATTAAATAATGTAGATATACCTGTGAATAATGCAAAATTTCTATAAGAATTAACATTATTATTTATTATTGGCTATAAAGTTTCATTAAACAGAAAATACAAATTTGTTTAATTATTATGCACTAACAATTTATATTTCAAAAAACGTAGGATGTATAAACAGCAACATTTAAATGTTGCGTGAATTCTAACCCATCCTCTCTTCTTAATGGTAAATAGGAAGGTGACGAATTAACTAGATACCTGTGTTTTAAGACATGTATGTAATATTTTGAAACAATTTTGTTCAAATCTCTTTTAGGCAAAAGGCCATATTTACTTGACATCTTCTGCAGACTTTCTTGGATTTTCGTAAACAAACCACTCGACTCTTAAGCTTCCTGGTCGCAATCTTCCATTAAATTTGTTAAATATATTAATTTTGGATGACATATTTGCACTTCACTCAACTCTTTGCAGTATTTACATAAATTGTACTTTTCAAAGCATTCCATTTCAAAAAAGGAGAAGGTTCTCAATTCATCGTAATATTTTTTTTATGTATGTTCATCGATAATTTTTTAACACGGTATCCGATTTCAATGATTCTTTTTTGTTAGTAAGGGGGTACCTCAGGGGTGGTCCCATATAAATTTGGTTAATATGTGGTAATGGCATCTACACGATTTTGAAGTCGGTTTTTTTAAAATTACTCTTAATACTTGTTTTTAATTTCTTTAACGCAAATGCTTACAAGAATTGTTTTAAATAGGAATATCTTTGTTTGCTCGTTTACTATACAGTAACTCAATGTAGTTTACCAATATAAACGTCATCTGTCAAAAGCATGGCCGCCCATTTATCACGGCCACCTACTGCAACAAAGCATGTTAATATTATATTTTTTACATTAGAAGTGTTATGGATTACTAACTTTAACAAAAAATACACTTTTTCTACCACCTTTAGTGACCTAAAATTATGAAAGGACGATAGACTGAACTAATACCCATGTGAGTTTTATCATTTGGTGTAACTAAAGTTGGCAATTTTTTTTTTATTTAAGAGGAAAAGTTACATTACAAACTGAAAGAACTGCGGGGCAACGGTAGTTTAGTAGGTATACAAATTACAACTTGAGGGTGGAGCCTAAATACTACAAACTTACTTACGATGAGTCTAAACAAAATCCGCATTCATTCATAATTTTAAGAATTGCATGTAGATACGAGGGATACATATTCTAAACTCTAACGCGCGAAGTTGAGACAAAGGAACCGAAAAATCCTACCACGGCTGCCGACGTTCATCAGTTATTGAGTGTGAGAGAGAGAGAGAGAGAGAGAGAGAGAGAGAGAGAGAGAGAGATATATGCTTTATTGTCGTAAAAAAAATTACAAAAATGTTATAGACAAAGCGTGTAACTTAAATACTAAACATATTATAAAAATAACTAAACAGCAGAAAAAACAAACAGAAACAAACAGACAAAATAGGAATAACAATTGCAATGGATATGCAATATCCGTCATTATAATTATTCTAATTTAATTTTTAAATTTAAATTTAAATTTAAATTTAAATTTAAATTTAAATTTAAATTTAAATTTAAATTTAAATTTAAATTTAAATTTAAATTTAAATTTAAATTTAAATTTAAATTTAAATTTAAATTTAAATTTAAATTTAAATTTAAATTTAAATTTAAACTTTAATATTTAATTATTTAATTAATGCCATTGTATGTGGAACTCAAATGTCTAAGGTACGTTATAAAATTCTGCTACTGTGTAATATGGTCTTTCTAGAAGAAAAGTTTTAGCCAGTCTTCGGAACTTATCGTATGTATTTATAGATTTTAATTGCATCGGAAGGTTATTATATAATTTTTTGGCATTGTAGGTAATGGAATGTTTTAATAGGTCAGAAGTGGGCATTGTTAAATAAACATCAGTCTCTAAATATCTTGTAGGATATCTACGAGTCGGTCTTTCGGATAAATTTTGAATGTGCTTGCGAACTAAGCAGACGGATTCGAAAATAAATAGAGTAGGAAGGGTTAGAATTTTGAAATTTTTGAAGTAATTTTCGCAATGTGTCCTACTACTTAAACCAAATACATAGCGGATTGCTCTTTTTTGCAGTTTAAAAATAGATTCGAAAAGGTATAAGCTACAAGAACCCCAGAAAGGTAAACCATAGCGAAGGTGAGATTCGAATAAGGAAAAGTAGGTTATTAATGCAGTAGAAGGAGTCAGCTCTTTAGAAACCGATTTAATGGCAAAACATGCGGAGGATAATTTTTTTGCTAAGGTATCTATATGAGCAGACCATTTTAGAGAATCGTCTATATAAAGACCTAAAAACTTGATTGAAGTCACCGTTTGGATCAGATTATTGTTTAAAGTTATAGGTTGTAAAGTACCTCTGTAAGACAATGCTACAGTTTTACTGGTGTTGAAACAAAGTCCATTCGAATCAGACCAGGACTTAATAGTCACTAGATCTTCACTTATGATAGATTGTAATGTCTGCATGTTAGAATTATTCCAGGTTACACTGGTGTCATCAGCAAATAAAGTAATTCTACCACTTATTCTTAAGTCTGTGATGTCGTTGATGAATAATAAAAACAAAATTGGACCTAATACTGATCCTTGAGGTACTCCACTGCTTATTGCTAGATTTGTAGAATCCTCACCATTCGGCCGCACCTGTTGATTTCTATTTTCTAGGTAAGTTTTAAACCATTGTAAAGGAGAACCCCGTATGCCATAAATTTGTAACTTATTAATTAAAATATCATGATTTACACAATCGAAGGCCTTTGCGAAGTCACAAAATACTGAAGCGGTGAAAAGTTTATCATTAAGTGATGTGTATATTTCATTAAGAACGGAAAACATTGCGTCGCTAGTGCATTTTTTAGGTAGAAAGCCATACTGATGAGCTGTGAGGATGTTATGCTTGAAAAGAAAGGGCAAAAGACGGTTTTTCATTAGCCGTTCTACTATCTTCGATAAGATAGGCAATAACGCGATAGGTCTATAGTTACAGGTTTTGGTTTTGTCGCCACCTTTATGAAGTGGGATTATTATAGCTTTTAGACAGTTAGGAAAGAGACCAATTTCAAAGGATTCATTAATCAGTGAAGTTAAAATGTTGATTACTACATCCGGTATATTTAGAAATATTTTGGTGGACAGGCCATCAATTCCACAGGAAAATTTATTTTGGATGTTGTTTATGGTTTGCACTAGTTCATGCTTGTCTACTGGTCTTAGGAAGAAACTTTCAGTGATCCTTTTAGTAGGTAGGAGGAAGGAGAGAGCATCCTGACTCGGAGCTATGTTAGATTTGATATTTTTACTTACATTTACGAAATAATTGTTTAGTTCATCTGGGCTAGGATTTACACTGTTTGAAGAACGGGTTTTATTCCTTGAGTGAGTCAGAGTTACCTAAATTAGAGAAACCAGAATCGTATTTGTTTTTCTTGCTGCATTGTGGGATATTGTTATAACGCAGTTCGATTTATTAGACGGTTTTACATTATTTTTATATTTTAATTTAGTGAATAGCTTAAGTTAGATTAAATTACATTTAGAAGCATAGAGTTGTAAAAGATGGGCAAACTAAAACCAATATACAAATAAGGAAAAAATAGACGATTGTTTCGAATAAGGTAATATCAATTATTAAAAGGTATTTATTGATTGAGTGCCGATACAACAAAATATCAAAAGCAATTTCAATAAACTTTTGGTTTTTATTTTTTTACGCGAAAAGGTTGCGTCGACGAAAGTACATCTAAAAACCAAATTTGCTCCAAAATAAATAAGGATTTTAAAGAAAATTTTGGTTTTTAGAAAAAGCAGTGGCGTACCTTATTTTTTTTCAAAAATATTCAGTTCAAACCCGGTACGGACGTCACTGGTAAAAATTTTAAAAAGACTTTTACGACAAAAAGGCGGTATTTAAGTGAAAGTTTAGTCCGTTGGTACATAATATACTATATTTATATATCTATTTTCATTATTACGCTGTATGTGACATGGCTTTTTTGTTTGCCTTTTTAAGATTAACAAAATATTATTTTAATTAAAATAAGCTGCCAGTAATAATAAAAATAATTATCTGTACCTAAACATATACAAAGTGAAATCATAAAACGATGAATCAAGAAAGCACCAAATTATTAAACTTTTTTAATCTAAGTACCAAGTATTAAATGTAATTTTAAAAAACCGACTTCAAAATCGTGCAGATGCCATCACTACATCTTAACCAAATTTATATGGGAACATCCCTGTGGTATCCCCTTACTAACAAAAAAAAAGAATCATAGAAATCGGACAAGGTGGTAAAGAATTATCGCTAAACATACATCAAAATTTAAGAGTTTGAGGAATTTCTCATGGACCTAATTATTAGATTTTGACACCCCTGAAGTACCCCCTTTCCAGCAAAAAATCCTTGAAATCGAAAGCCGTGTTAAAGAATTATCGCTGAACATAAGTAAACTATATTAATTGTATTAACTAAAAACTACTATATGGGATTATATACATTTTTTAAATTAATTTTGTATGTAAAAATATGGGTTCGGTTTCTAGAAGAGTACCTAGTTCACTGCGCAGCCAAATTTATATTTATGGTACAGAATTTTTTAAATAAATAAAGTTTTAGGTTTAATTAAACATCAAGTTTTATCAGGAATGACATTTTCTGAAAAAAGTAACAAGAAAAAGTTTTCCATATCAAAAACAGACTGCGAGCCACTATATATATTTTAGAGGGCAATCCATATTATATTGGAAAATTAAATAAAATTTTTGTATAATCACAAAAATGTGAATTATCTTTTAGAATATTGTATATGTTTATAAAAGTTTACTATATTTTATAAATAACGAATTATATTCTTCAAAATATTTCTTAAATTTTTTAACAGGTACAAAATACCTTAATCCGTTTATAGTTATCGATTTTAAACAAGAGGGAGACCGGATATCGTCGAAGAGAAACAGCGAAATTAGTAAAGAATTGTAATTCGATTAAAAAACGTTTTTCTCTTTCCATTTGCTAAAAAAAACTAATAGACCTTTTTGAAATCGGTTTTCGGTGACTTTTCTTCTAATTTATTGCCTTGAAAATGATATGATTTACAAAAAAAACAAAAAAGTCACCTATTATTTTTTTAAAATAAAAATATGTTGTTATTTTTATAATTTTCGACTGTTATCTGTTTCCAAAAAAGAAACACGATGTTGTCAAGCAAGTTCTTCTGTAGATATTAACACATTCTTTAATTGGCTTTTTAAATTTTTTTAGTATTTTCATAATTTGGGAAACTCCTATACTCGAAAAATTGTAAGTACGCTCTTAATTAATTGTCTGTTTTTTTTATCTCACAATGTCGGGTATAAGAATTTATATAGACAAAGTTAGTATTCAATATCATCTAGACAAAAAACAAAAACATGTTGAAATGAATATATTAAATAAATTATGTCCATTCTTTAACAGAGATATATTTATTTGTATTATGAAAATAAAGTTTATGTCAATTTGTAAAGATAACTCTTGTTTAATGAAATATTAATATTTAAAGGTTTTAAATAAGAACTTGAAGATATCACAGTTCGAAATTCCTTTTATTGACCATAATACTTTTTTTGGAATGGAAGCATTAGTTCCCGTTTTTCGGTTAGGCTCCTTAAATCAATTCATATTTTAATCTGAACGCTTCTTAAGTGCAATAAAGTTGCAACAACTAAAAAATATAGTGAACTTTTCGAAAATTTCTAAGTTAAAATAAAAATCAATTTATATTTAAAATTAAATAAGTTTGCTAAAATTTTTGACCATATGAAGGTATTAAAGTTATAAATAATTACATTTTAAAGATTCATATGTAAATTTTCAATTTCTATTGATGTGATAGTTACTCATCTGCGTTTTACAATATCAATATATTGTAACGGTCAATAAAATCTATAAGTTGAAATTAAAGAAAATTAACGCAAAATCATGTATAATTAAGAAATAATTGAAGTTATGAATCACCTGGTATATCAAACCGCAAAGTAACAATAATTAATAAATAATGTGCATCATTTTTAGTCAAATGAATTAGTTTGACCAGAAGAAAAGACGAAATAAGTCTCAAATAATGAGAATAATTATGAATAAAATAATAATACATACAAAATTTTTTACTAATAACGTAATACAATTTTGCTTTAACAGGTTTATGAAGTACAAATAAAACAATAATTTGCAACCTGTAAATGAGTCCTTGAGAATATTGCATACAAATAAGACTGATCTCACTGGTAGTATCATAGTATCAGTCAAGCCGTTAAAAAAATCCACAGGAAACAGTTTTCTCCAAATAAGTGCAGGAAATCTACAAAGAATAAAGTTTATAACATTAAATAATTAAGAAAAAAAATGATAAATAGATAGAAGCATGTAGGTTAACGATGAATAAACAAACTAAACTAATAAACTCAACTTAATAAGAGAAAATTAAGAAACTTTATGCCTGACAACAAAACACATATTTTATTGAGTTTGTAAATACTTGTAAATAGTTTTAAGAAGTAGAATAAGTGTTTAAATGATTCATTTACATTTAAAAAAGTGATAACAAAACAAGAAACACTTTTATTAATGAAAGCCAAGAAAAAGACAATACTTTTGTTTCCCCCTGTATATAACCTGACATTTTAATTATTAAAATTAAGACATCAACTTACCTGACAAAAGTGACTTGATTAGGGAATATGTGAGAGTTTTCGGTTCGGTTTCCATGGAAACTGTTTGAACAATTGGGACAGTGTGGTGGAAGAAAAAAAAATCAGAATTTAAAAAAAAATCTCTTCTGAAAATTGGGTAGAAAATTACCTATTTTCCATTCTACAAGTGCTTTTCGTTGCAAAATCACATCACAGAGTCTAGTTTTTCCTTCACAAACGTTGCTGTGGTGCTTTGAACCAGAAAGGGCACACATTTCTACAAGACTGGACATAGGATTCTCCAAGCTGTGCATAAAAGTGATATTCTTGCGCTAAAACATTAAAAATGAGATCTCAGGTAACAAAAACTTAAATATTTTGCAAAATATTAACAATATGAAAGGCCTATAAACTTTGATAAAAGTTCTATTTTAAAAAAGAATTGAATCTTAATTTTAGTAGTGAATAATTTTTTTTGTAATGAATTTTAACATTTAACTTGAATGACAAATAAATATCTCCTTATTTGAGCAATTTAGATTTTGTTAAAATCAAATTGAACGAAATAGACAGCTCAAGTAAGAAATTTATATGTCATTCGGAATTTTAATTTAAATAGAAAAGGAATCATATGGTTTCGTCTCGCAGCTAAAAGTAATCAAAATGAATAATTTAAAATCTAAATATTAACAGTGAATCAACTAGCTATTACTACGAACCTTGTGAATGAAACCTAATGATTTCTTGGAAGAATCTTATAAAATATTTCATTGTTGTTAGGTACAAACAAAATATAAAAATGTACTTATCTGGTATAACCTCAAATTTCCATGCCTCGTAAATTATTTTTTAATACACTTTAATATTTAATTGTTCCTTGTGTTTTGGCAGAACTTGTTAGATTGCGTTTGTTTCTTCCTTATAAATAAATGTTCTTTGTTTGCACTTATATTCGCTTTTCTTTTGGTTTAAACTTTACATAAGCATAAATAACAAGTGACCATATTGGTAAAATCGGACGAGCTCGTATCGCAGCGCCGTCTGGCGTGAAACAAATAAATCTCTGCAACCACAGAGTCGGACCTACCCCTGAGAAATATTTAGTAATTGTGGATGATGAATGGTTTTATAAAACAAATATTTTAATAATTCGATTTAAATTAAAGGTAGTTATAAACAAGTGATTTGAATTTAATTAATTTTGTTATTCTAACAATGGCGCCCAACAATCGGTTAATAGCAACTCTTGCTAGAATTAGACCATATCCACTCTCGTAACCGCCTCAATATGACTTGGTTTTGGCAAAAAACTCTGTATAGTAAAACTTCTAATCCGAATTAAATTCTTGAAATTATGATTTGGGGACTTAAAAACGTGGTCCACTAGTTGGTGTAGCCTTTTAAAACATTGGGTATAATAATAATAATTGTACTTTACTTCTGGGCTCCAATATATCCATAATATGTAGTATACTCTCGATTGATCGAAGTGTACGATTATTTCACAACATTTTTAAAGATACTAAAAATTTTAGGGTACGCCGCTGCCGCATTCCATGCTTATCATCGACGACCCGATATACCTCATTATTCTTTGTTATGTTGAAGTGTACGTATCAATTTTTGGGAAAAATGCTGAAACAAAAATGCGACAAAGAAAAATATAGGAAAATAAAAAGAAAAATGCGAAAACTGCAAGTCATGTTGGAAACAAACCATACTACAGACTCCAGTTTAGACAGTAAGTACAAATAATGTATATAACCGCTAAAAAGTCATGAATCATGTTTTTTGTCGGCTAAAAAACTATTTCGGAGAATTAAAATTGAATGTGATGTTTGTGCTGCTTTATGCGAATAATTTCATATCATTGAACGAAATAATATTTTGATTTAGTCAAAAATACTAGGTATCTGTCCTGCTTTATAGAAACGATATCACAATGACCATTTTTTTTGTAGAAAACAATATTTGCCCTGCTTTATGCCAGTAATGTCGAGTATATACGTTTTTTGTGTGAGTTGTAAAACTGTTGTTTATAATTCACATGCCTACAAAATTATTTCGTTTACGCTAGAATTAAATTGAATGTGATTTTTATCCTTTCTTCATGCGAATAATTTCAGATCATTGAACGAAATAAGATTTTGATTTAGTCAAAAATACTTGGTATCTGTCCTGCTTCATGCGAACGATATCACAATGACCATTTTTTTTAGTAGAAAACAATATTTGCCCTGCTTTGTGCCAGTAATGTCGAGTATATACGTTTTTGTGAGTTGTAAAACTGTTGTTTATAATTCACATGCCTACAAAATTATTTCGTTTACGCTAGAATTAAATTGAATGTGATTTTTATCCTGCTTTATGCGAATAATTTCAGATCATTGAACGAAATATGATTTTGATTTAGTCAAAAATATTTGGTGGTATCTGTCCTGCTTCATGCGAACGATATCACAATGACCATATTTTTAGTAGAAAACAATATTTGCCCTGCTTTTTATGCCAGTAATGTCGAGTATATACGTTTTTTGTGAGTTGTAAAACTGTTGTTTATAATTCACATGCCTACGAAATTATTTCGTTTACGCTAGAATTAAATTGAATGTGATTTTTATCCTGCTTTATGCGAATAATTTCAGATCATTGAACGAAATATGATTTTGATTTAGTCAAAAATATTTGGTGGTATCTGTCCTGCTTTATGCGAACGATATCACAATGACCATTTTTTTAGTAGAAAACAATATTTTCCCTGCTTTTTATGCCAGTAATGTCGAGTATATACGTTTTTTTTCAGTTTTAAAACTGTTGTTTATAATTCACATGCCTACAAAATTATTTCGTTTACGCTAGAATTAAATTGAATGTGATTTTTATCCTGCTTTGTGCAAATAATTTCAGATCATTGAACGAAATAAGATTTTAATTTAGTCAAAAATACTTGGTACCTATATGTCCTGCTTTATGCGAACGATATCATAATAATCATTTTTTAGAGCCTACTTAATTATTTTGGTTAGGCTAGAATTAAATTTAATGTGATAATTGTCCTGCTTTATGCGAACAATTTCACATCATTGAACGAAATAAAATTTTGGTTTACTTCAAAATATGTACTTGGTATCTGTCCTGCTTTATGCGAACGATATCACAATTACCATTTTTTTTTCTCTACTACAAACGACATACCATTAATGTCGATCATACACGTTTTTGTAAGTTGTAAAACTGTTGTTAATAATATAGATGTAGTTAAATACTTACCAACTATTAAAAAGATAATGATTATATTTTTTCTGCTTCATGCGAACATTTTCAGATATCTGCCCTGCTTTATGCGAATGATACCACAACGCCCATTGCGACCGATGTCGAGATGTATACGTTTTTTACGCTCATGAATCTTGGATTTAGATTTATAGTGCTTCTTTCACAAAAGATATTGTGTCAAAACATCAAAATTTTTCTGATGACTCAGATTCAAGCTAAGTCTACGCTCCCAGGGTCAGGTAGTTAATATCTCAGATTGGCTGACACAGACCACTGATGGCACTCACCTAAAAGACGATATTGCAAATAGATGAGAAAACTATCTTACCAAAGAAAGAGACCCGGAACAGGTTAAAGAACAAAGAGCAAACACTACCGAGCATCGTCGTCAAGGATACCAATACCAAAATTAAACTCTGATATAGGTCAAGTTGCTGGTATATTAAAATTTCATTACAATGAATGGCGGGTTTTAACAAACAATACTTTTGTTTTGAACTGCATAAAAGATAGTAAAATTATTTTTTTCAAAAAGTCAATCCAAATGAAACCCTCACCAAACAGAAATTTCTTAAAGGCAGAGTTATCTGCAATTAAACTTGAAATTTAAACTTTATCAAAGAAGGGTGCCATTAAGTAATGCGCCCAAATAAGTTCATATCTAGCTATTTTCTTAGAACAAAACCAAGCGGCAAACATAGGTTTTTACTCAATCTAATATAAATAAATGTGTATGTGATAGCAATCCAATTCAAACTAGAGGAATACCGAACAGTACAAAAAACATTGCAATGTTATATGTATGCAATAGACTTGCAAGATGCCTATTTTTAGTCCCAATTAAAAAAAAAACTTACAAAAAATAGTTAAGGTTTAAATTCAGTAATATACTTTATGAATATTCAATGTTTACCCTTCGGCCTTAGTTCAGCCCCATATATTTTTACCAAAATTATGCACAAATTAAGACTCAAAAATATTATATTGGTTATATAGCTTGATGACCTATTAATAACGAGTCAGACAAAAAGCGAATGCATAAAAAATAAAACTTTCGCTTTAGAGTTGCAAACAAATCTAGGGTTCATAATTAACAAGGAAAAAGCTCAATAGTTCCTTCTGAAACATGCAAATATTTGAGATTTAGATTTTTAGATTTTAGAATTAGATAGAAAAATCAAAAACTTTTACAGCAGCTGTTAAAAAATATTGCAAAATACGCGATTTAGCAAAAAACACTGCCTGAACACCCTTGTACTTACCAGCCATATTCGCGCAATTATCGTATGATTTCCCTCTGATGTTAGTTTTATCCAATTTATCAGCAATAACTTTTTTCTCTGTTTCTTTTGCAAGTCCTTCTTCAGTTTTCTCGTGGGTATTGATGAAATCAATAAAACTCTCTTCAACATTACACTTCCTGTTAGAGTCAATATTAACGTAACGTATTATTTGAACTAATTATTCCTGATGAGAGACGTCTGTAGTATATTATTGAAAAATATTTTGCAATCTTGATATTCTCAATAATATGCCTCCTTACTTTTGTAGCTACCAGACTCGTTTTGTATGGTAGGGGAAAAATAGGTCAACTGACCTTTATTGTGAGCCTCAACGTGATCTTTAATGATATTGGCTAATCAGTTCAATTGTGCTTAGAAATTTGCCACAATTTGAATGACCGATAATTTCAGAAATGCCTCTTTCAAATATTTCCAATCTCTAAATCTGGTTATCCAAACACTATTTCTATTATTATAAAATAGAATGCATGGGAAGCAAAAAAATGAGTCTAGCTCTTTGCAGTTTATAATCTATTGTTATGTGAGCCATTTCATTATTCAGTCATGCTCTAACCCTCCAAGTCCCTCTCTGTCTTATTTGGCCTTTGAGGCTCAACTTGTCCGATTATTATACATAATTAAACCTCTTAAGACCAAACCTATGTGACGACAATGGCGGAGGTACTTTCGCGAACATTCCAGAGTCAACGGGATACTATTTCTAGTCTAATTTTTGGCTATAACGTTTTGGAACATTCACCATAATTTTAAATTGGTATATAAATATTGGTGGAGAAGAACGCTGTATCAGTTATTATATGGACAGTGAAGATAAATAGTAATCAGTGATATATAGACAGCTGACAATAAAGTATTGGACTGTGAATATAAATTGTGAACGATTCAAAGACATTCGAAATATATATAAACTAGCTGCGAAACCCGGCGTTGCACGGGTTAAAATATACACCGCATGTTTAATAGTGTAAAAAATACATGAAGACACATTTTTAATGTAGATATTATAGATTCCTATCTTAGATATTAAAACTTATTCGACCATTAAACTTACGGTATATAGAGTATTTCTTATAGACTAATAATTAGTGAATCGAAATAATGTCAAGAAAGAATTTAGTAAATATAAAATTTTTCGTTTTATTTATATAATTGTCCATACATCATATCATTCATAAACAGATTACATGAAACATTATACATTAATACTATTACATATTTACATTTGTTATTTTAGTTTTATTTTTTATTTTAAATTTATCTTTATAATATTTGCTTATACACTACATTTATAGTTCTGTTGTTTCCAGAATGATAATTACCAATATTATTAATTTCGGAACTTTCTAGATCATTCCAGAAATTTTTAGAATTTTCTGGAACGTTCCAGAATGATAATTAATAGAAATTTCTATTTAATAGAATATTTAGATGCACATCACTTATATTTAGCTCTTTTAGATCGATTATCATAATACTCATACACATTTCGGACCTTTCTCGATCATTATAGAATTTTTATGAACTTTCTGGAACATTCCAGAATGATAATAACCGATTTTACACATTTCTGAACTTTCTAGATCGTTCCAGAAATTTTTAGAATTTTCGGAAACGTTCCAGAATGATAATAACGGATAATATTAATTTCGGAACTTTCTAGATCATTCTAGAAATTTTCAGAACTCTCCCGAAGTTCTAATGAGTTAGAAAAGGACAGATATATATCTTATCACATTTTTGCCTCCCACAACCACCCATTTCCACCCACAGCGCCCAAACTCCCTTACTTCCGTCTAGGACCCAAGGGGTGTTTACTTTAGAAATGTTAGGAAATTAATCCTAAGCTTGAGTGTAAGTTCCAACTTGATGAGAAGCTTGTTTTTTGTTCTCTAACATCTGGTTTTCTTCTCGGTTGATGCTCCATCCTCCTTTTTTTTTTAGCATTGTCAATCGCGGCCCTTTTATGCCTATCCCAGGTTTTATAAATAAACTCTTTTTGCAACGTCGAGCTACGTTATGTTTGCGACACCTTTCATACAATATAAAACCTGGTTCTAAAGAACTGAAAAAACATCCCCTCTCTCTTTGTTGACCATCTGTAGACCTTTTAATCCTGTCGGTCTAATTGGGGTAAGTTCACCCCCTGCAGGTTTCTGATGACCTAATAAACACAGTCCAGCCATTGCAACCTGGAAAGAAAAAATTTTTAGCACTGTGATAAAATTTTCTTAATTTAAGAACGTACTTACTTAATAAAGTGCTAAAGAAGTCCGAAAAACCACGTGTACACAGAGCTTGCTGAACGCTGTTATTAAAAATCTATGCCGATATACACTATCAAGCGATTCAATTTGTAATAATATGACCGTTTCAAGTTTAAACTTGTCGGATAGCGAACGCCGAGACCATGACTATCCTTGATACGACGTCCGGCAAATTTTGCGGTAATTCTATTTTTTGCACAAAACTCAAGAAACGTCTTATAACAAGTCAGTAAAATACAATTTAATACATTTTAGGCCTAATAAATTTAGGTATGTAAGAAATTTAAAACTGGAAATCACAAAAAAATCAAATTATAGAAATGTACGAGTTTTGGATCCCGCGGAGCGCGTGTAATGGGACTTTTGTAGGGAGAATTCTACAACTTAGAAGAAACATACACACTTTAAACTTTGTATACACATTCAAAAGACATTAGATTTGGGTTTGCTTAATTTTCAGATAAAAAAACTGAAAATCGTCAATTTAGGCAACTTTTCACAAAAACCGTGTTTTTTGGTCGTCACTCAATGAACAGTGGTCAAAAAAATAGATAAAATATTTTTGCAGAATTTTCTGTAATGTAGTCGTATTCTTGACATAATAGAGTATTCAAAAAAACATTTTTGAGTCATTGGGTACATTTTTGGCATTTTTGTGCCACTTCAAACTTTCGAAAAACAAATTATTTTTCTTTTAAGGAAAAAAATTTGTTAAATTGTTTGATATCTTGGCCAATTATAACCCGATTTTGGTAAAATTCACACACGTATAAGATTTCATATTTAAAAGTAAGCTGTGTAAGTGGCATTAAATACATTTAGTTTAGACGTTATAGGCAAACAATGAAATTTGCCCTTCCGCCATATGCCCAATTTTGGGATTTCTCTTGCCCCCTTCTGGGAATCAATAGTCACATCCAGGCCCCACTAGAGGGGGGGTAGCCGGGACTAATTCCCGGGGCCCAGGCTCAAATGGGGGCCCGGCAGCGCTATAAGGGGGGCCTGACAATAGGGTTTTCAAAGTTTTAACTCATTAGGTTACAGGTGTGTTTGGTTTGGCTGAGGTAATTGAAGTAGGGAAAATTATTTTTTTCGAGGTGAGGACCTGTTTTTTTTTTTAGAAGGAGAAGCAATTGAGGTAAGGAGAAAATTAATTAATTAATTAATTAATTAATTTTTTTTTTTTTTTTTAAACGAAGTTTTTGGTTAATATTTTTTGTGACAGGGCCCGATGTAGACAATTGTCCCGGGGCCCGGCCTGGCTCTCGGCGGCCCTTAAGTTAAGTAGTGTTTGAACATTTAACAAATTCAATTTTTCGACCTTCGCCGCCTCAAAATACTAAACAAATTTCAATCCTTCTACCGCGAGAACGGTGCATCCGATCAAAATTTCTCAGGAGACATAAAAATTAGCATTTTTTCTAAGCTTTCAAATGTCGTGAACTGCGTTTTAAAAATAATTATTTATTTGCGACATGCGCATGCGCAAAATTGAAAAATTGACAAAATCCAAAATTTCGGCACTTTCGAAAAACTGCTACATTTTGTTTTGCCTTTTTTCGAAAAGATCACCTCAAAATACATAGAATCCATTTTGTTTCATCTAATTACAATTTAGTGTAAGCTCAAAACAGGTAATTTAATTCGATTAATAATATAATATTTCAGTAATTTTTATTAGAAATTTCAAAAATACATATTTTTATCTAAAATTCTAAGTTTTATTTGTCTGAAAAAAAAAAGATACATTTAGTCAAATAAATATTGTTTAATTTACGAAAATCTGTTTCAGAAAATAGATGCTCTAAATAGGAATGATTTTCAACTATTTGATAAAACATTTTCTAACTGTTCTTTTCCTTGAAACCAATAATTCATTAAAATGTTCTGCTAGTTTTCCAGACCTTACGCCTAACGATTTCTTTCTGTGTTTAAAACAAATAAATCCATTGGATAATAATTCTAATGTCAATTTAGAATAGTTTACATACAGCAACTTTAGTATCTTTTGGTTACAACAAAATGTAGTTACTTTCTTAATATATTGATAGAAGCATACGTTTCTCAAAATATTTATGTATTATTTCGAAACATGCCGATTCTGACTAATAAGAGATTAAGATCTTAACTTCCTTCATTATTGCGGAATCTTAACATCGCATGCTAAATATAGCAACATACCTAATTACGTACTTACTTATAGGCACTTAATACGATCATTTTTAAGTTTATCTTTACTTAAACTCAGTAATAAATATACTCAGCTCTCTAGATATAATAACACGCTGAATATTGATGAATATAAAGATTGATTAATTGTGGTAAACTAAGAAGTATTTCTAGTTAAAAATGAAAGAGAAAACGTCCAACAAACGCGCCTACCGTTCCTTATTAATAACTTATTGAAAACTAGTCGGCGATAAATAATTAACCTACGAGGGGCTGTTAATAAGAACTATTAATGGTTGTTTTTTTTTTCTTTGAGCGTAGCTGTAACTGCAAAGAATATTTTGAGAAATTTAATAGAGTGCTTTGTGTCAAATCGTGTTCTTTCGCTTCCGGAAACCGATGGTACAATGAATTTAAACGTAGTTGACTTTCCTCAAATGATAGTTTTCGAGTTCCTAAGCCAAAAACTGCAGTTAGAAAAAAATATTAATCTGATTCGCAACATGATTAAAGAAGACTTGCACACTACTCTTAGAAACATTTAAAAAACTTTAAAAATTGGTGTTAAACCAATTAATACTATTTTACACAAACATTTGTAAGTCTGAAAATTTGGTTCTTCGTAGATACCCCACAACTTGACATTGGGTCAAAAAAAGATCGCCTGAGATGATGCAGATTTATAACAGGATCGCTGTGACCATAAAGTGTCTAATTTGGTGTAAAACATGAAACATGAGTGTACTGTCATGAGACTAAAAAAAAAGCAAGAATGTCGCAGTTTAGGTTTTTGAGAATAAGTAGGCTCCAACTAGGCTCAATGAAGAGAGAACAGACCTCGTAATATAGAAATTTACTTTTAAAAGTTGTGGATCATAAGAAATAAAACTGCAAAATAGATTCGACAACAGAAAAAAATCGAAATATATATACAGGGTGGCCACTTTTTTAATGGGATTGTATTAGTAATTTCCAAACCATACTAGTTAGAAAGTCGGTTAAATGGAGAAAAAGTTGCGTATCTTGAAGCATAATCTAGCGGTGAAAATTTCGATAAAATTTCGATAAAAGGAAATTCGATCATTTTGGTTTTTTGGTTATCGTTCATTTATTTTCAGAACTACTATAAAATATTTTAAAGGTTTTTTATTTGATAGTAAATTTTCTTTGATTTGACGTTTTCATATTTTGCATCCAACGTTTCGTATTCTCCAGACCACCATCAACTTTTTTTTTTAAATATGGGCCTGGGTATTTTATAACATTATTTAAAATAACTTTTTATCCTGCATCCAGCGGTGTATTACATAATGGCATTCACTGACAGTTTTTGGGTAATATGGACCGTAATCCAAATTTTATTGGTACGGATCATCTGTATTGAATTTATAATCAGCGTTAATTTTTTTAGTGTATAATACTTCGAAGATAAAGTGATTATAATTAGGAAAAAATAAATGAGAATTAATAATTATTCAATTATTCGACTATTAAAAAGTATGTTTTGATAAGGTAAATGATTAAAAGATATTCTCGATTCTATTTTTGACAATACATACCTACCAAATTTGAAGGCAAATATTATTTTATTACTGGCACAGCAATTGATATAATTTTAAACTAATATCATCTTACTTGTTATAAAATATAGTAGGCCGTGAAAATAATCCATATTACAAGAACTGTCACATTATTATTATGTTGTTCTTTATTGCTTTACGAAAATTTCTCATTGTTCAAAAGTTTTTTGTGTGTTTCTTGGTACCTAGTCTAACTTCAATATGGTAAGATACACTGCAGAAGAAAGACGAGTATGTACGAATTATACATCAAACTGAACAGAAATTCGTTCAGAGCAAAACAAAGGTACGAGGATTTATATCCCGACAGAATGCAACCAAATATAAAAATTTTTCGGCGTTTGTCTACAACTCTTCTCGAACATAATACATTCGATAAAGCTAGAGTTCCGTATGTTCGAAGAAAGGAGCCAGTCAACGATATTAATGTCTTAGCTCAAATTCGAATAAATCCAGGAGTTGCGTCGAGGACTATTGCAGGTGAATGTAACTTATCAAAAAGTGCTGTTAATAAGATAATCAAGAGGACACGGATACCATGATTACAAATACCAAGCTGTACCAAAACTATATCGTAATATGTGGTGCGGTTTGTTAAATAATAAATTACTGGGACCATACTTTATTGACGGAAACCTTACTGCAGAAAAATATTTAGATATACTGCAGGATATGTTAGATGATCTTCCTTTAGAGTATCGTCTTAACGAAATCTGGTTCCAACAAGATGGATGTGGTCCACACAATTCAAGAATGGTCACGGATTATTTGAATCAGACTTTTCCCAATTCATGGATTGGAACAAGAGGTCCAGTGGCGTGGCCTGCCAGATCGCCAGATCTGAATCCATTAGATTTTAATTTGTGGGGACGTCTCAAAAATAAAGTGTATAATACACCAAATGCAACAATTGAGATTCTCCGCGAAAAGATTGAAGATGCATTGGAAGATATCCAAGAAGAAAGAAGAAGAAGAGAAGAGAAGAAGAAGAAGAAGAAGAAGAAGAAGAAGAAGAAGAAGAAGAAGAAGAAGAAGAAGAAGAAGAAGAAGAAGAAGAAGAAGAAGAAGAAGAAGAAGAAGAAGAAGAAGAAGAAGAAGAAGAAGAAGAAGAAGAAGAAGAAGAAGAAGAAGAAGAAGAAGAAGAAAGAAGAAGAAGAAGAAGAAGAAGAAGAAGAAGAAGAAGAAGAAGAAGAAGAAGAAGAAGAGAAGAAGAAGAAGAAGAAAGAAGAAGAAGAAGAAGAAGAAGAAGAAGAAGGAAGAAGAAGAAGAAGAAAGAAGAAGAAGAAGAAGAAGAAGAAGAAGAAGAAGAAGAAGAAGAAGAAGAAGAAGAAGAAGAAGAAGAAGAAGAAGAAGAAGAAGAAGAAGAAGAAGAAGAAGAAGAGAAGAAGAGAAGAAGAAGAAGAAGAAGAAGAAGAAGAAGAAGAAGAAGAAGAGAGAAGAAGAAGAAGAAGAAAGAAGAAGAAGAAGAAGAGAGAAGAAGAAGAAGAAGAAGAAGAAGAAGAAGAAGAAGAAGAAGAAGAAGAAGAAGAGAAGAAGAGAAGAAGAAGAAGAAGAGAAGAAGAAGAAGAAGAAGAATAAGCAATTTCATAAGAAATATGAATATCAGAATTGCTAAATGTATTGAAGAAGATGGCAGGCATTTTGAACAATTACTCAATTAATTTTATTGATATTTTCAAATATTTGATTATGACTAACAAAAACTGAATTTCTTTTTGTTATTATCATTAATTGCGTTTTAAAATTTCTACAATACTATTGTTGTTGTTGATGAATTGTTTAATTTTCAAAAAATTACATAAATTTTGTAAGAATTGATTTTATTTTTTATCGAGGAGCATGACATGTTGATTCAACTAAAGATGGCTGAAACCAAGCGTAAATTAAATAAAATTTGGATTACGGTCCATATTACCCAAAAACCGTCATTGAATGCCATTTGTAATACACCGCTGGATGCAGGACAAAAAGTTATTTCAAATAATGTTATAAAATATCCAGGTCCATATTTAAAAAAAATTAAGTGAGAGTGGTCTGGAGAATACGAAACGTTGGATGCAAAATATGAAAACGTCAAATCAACAGAAAATTTTCTATCAAATGAAAAACCTTTAAAATATTTTTTAGTAGTCTGAAAATAAATGAACGATAACCAAAAAACCGAAAAGATCGAATTTCCTTTTATCGAAATATCTCAAGAGCCGGGCCTGCTATTTTCGATTAATTTTCAGCGCTAGATTATGCTTCGAGATAGGCAACTTTTCTCTATTTAACCGACTTTCTAACTAGTATGGTTTGGAAATTACTAATACAATCCCATTAAAAAAGTGGCCACCCTGTATACATTTGAATCGATTCAGCTAAAATAGTTATTACATTGCTCCCTAGATTGATAGGGGGTGAAATTATATAGTAGCTAGCTCAGGTTATAAATGAACGTAACAAAAATCTGGAGAGTTGGGACGTGGAAAAATAAATAAATCAGGTAAACTATTCTCTGATGTCTTTACTCAATTGTTGAAATACTCAATAGTTGTTTATCTTTACAGAAATGGGGTGTGTCTATGTACAAGGTTTCCAAAAATTGCTGACTATTTGACACCATAAAAGACAAGAAATTATGACTATGTACCATTTATCTACTATTTACAAGATTCTAAGTTCTAACCCCTCAGGTCTAAGTAGTACTACTTGTTTACAGATGAGTAAGTGTTCTTTTATTTTTATTCTAAGAATTTATTATGTAGTTCTTTTAAATATCTGTATGTACTATGTACTAATTTAATCTCTATTTATATGTAAGATATATGTAAGATTAATTAACCCTCAAATCGTTTCCGTTTTAGGGTGAGTGTGGCCTTCCAAGGATAGCAGGTTAGTTACATGTAGGTAGAAAAAAATGGAGAGATCTTACTTGTGTTCTCGAAGTCTCCTCGGTGTATCGATGGGGGCAGCAGACAGTGCTGTAACATTCACAAGCCCAAGAGCAGCCAATAAGCGGAAGTAATAAGCTCAGGAGTACACTATCTAGCAGACAAAAGCAGTCGAAGGTGATAATGATAATGCAGAATAGTATTGTAACTATAATAGCCGTCTAGCCAATAAAAGCAGTCGAAGTTGATGGTAATACTAATGCAGAATAGTATCCCAACTATAACTAATAGCTAATAGCTAATAGGCCTAAAAGCATAAATAAAGCCAGATAGAGGTGCATGCAATTTAAATTGTGTCTGGGTGACTTACCGAGTAAGGTAGGGCCTTTCTTTTTTAAGTATCGCAAATCCACAATACGTGAAATACAAATCTTCTTGATATTACAAGCAATACTTATAGGTATTTTGATGGAACTCCCTTTTAGGGGTGGTAAAAAATCCGAAAATATTCGTTCGAAAAACACAGACCACATGGCCCAAAAACAACCAAAAGGAAATGACAGAGAACCCAGAGAGAGAGAGAGAGAGAGATAAAACCTCAGACACAAAGAAGAAACATGTACCTGATTAATAAGGTTAAACTGCCAATAAACAGCTTAATTATTGACCTAATTAATTAAATTACACTAAAAATGAAGAAGAAAAGAATTATTACAAGGTCATGGTCAATGTTTGACATTAGCATGTAAATAAACAATCTACATATGTATAGGTTAGATTTTAATAAATTGATAAAAGTACAAAAGTCTATTTATCTTGTTGAATACTATTTACAAATTTAGGTGAGTTATTTTTTTATTTATTTAATGTTTACTAACCCTAATTATAAACTAATAATAATAACTAATTATTTGAGTACGATAAATTGATAAATTTCTGACCCGTAACATAGTAAGTTAGGAATAATTATAAAAGATATTGATGATATTTTTATACTTAGCTGGTTAATATATACAAATGGTTGGCCATTATTCTGTCACTTAAATATTTAAAACTAGTATAAAATTATAGACAACAGATACATATTTTAGTTGTAAATAGTTACATATCTACTTTTAGGGAAATCGGGTGACTAAAATCTCAAACTATCAAGGATTAGATTAGATTTGATTAAAACTGAAGGCCATGGAGTCTTCTACAATCTACGTTTTTTCCACATACTTTGATTTTCTTTTACTATACGGAGAATGGTCGCACTGCGCAGCTTTCTGAGTGCCTTTTAAAAGGAGATAGAAAACGCCGCCATTTTGAACCCTTATTACGTGTTGCCTACATCTTGGCGCAATATTTTTAATAGGTGCGTTTTAATCATCCGCTTCTGCTTCGGAATTGTCGGTTTTCTTGTTTTAATCTGACAGGTTAAAACGACTAAACCGACAATTCCGGAAGCAGAAGCAGATGATTAAAACGCACCTGATATTTTGCTTGCTGCTGTCAGTGTCAGTGAATATTATTTTTTAAGTCACAGTTTATTGCTAAGAATCAGTTAGCTCACTCGGACCAGTTGAAAGTTCCAAAATAACATCCACTCCAAGGATACAAATTCAGGATACGCGGAAGACTGCTGTTTTATTATAGGCGGTTGTCATATATTGTATTATCCGAGTTTCACAGTGTATAAACTGAAATATTGAGATCAAAAGTGCCGACGCAGAGTGATCTGATTCTTTAGCTGTAAACTGTGTCACAGGGTTCAAAATGGCCGCGCCCTATGTTGGGCGTGTCGGACCTCTCTCTTGCTTCGTATAGTAATTAAATTATGTGGTTTTTCAGATCTATTATGAATATCATTTGATCATTGGTTAGAGCACTTTGTCATTTTTTTTGGGTGACGGAAAAATCTGCTTATGGATCCTGATGCCTAAGGAATCATCAGGGAGTGTGGGGTTAAGTTTCTTGCGGGCTAAAAAAATCTTCACGTGAATCCATTCCGAGCTTAATGTCGTCTTTTAAAGACATCCTTTAGAGCTCGGAGCCAGTTTAATATCCTTCTTCGTTGTCTGTACACCATCTATCCTGTATAGTCTTTCTCTGTTGCTCTCATAATTCTTGTTACGTAGTTTTTATCTGTTTTAGTTTTTCTTAGATTTACACATGTGTTTTGTCAAGTTGTTTGCGTCAGACCTCTCTCCTAATACCTTTTCCACTCTCCCTCATGCTATCTAGGGCACTTAAATAATGTATGTTCTGCATCGTCTACTTCTGGGTAATACACGCAGACATTACTGTCTTTTTTCTGTATCCATTTTAGATATTTCATAAAGCAACCATGTTCCGTCATTGCCTCTATAAAAAAATAATTCAATTGTCTGTGATCGCATTTGATGTCCAGGATCACTGTCTTCTTCTACTGCGCTACCTTGGTGGTCTTGGACTTTTTCTTCTGCTACCTTCCCATAGCCTGGAGTCTTATTTGATTTCTCACCCCTTCATTAAATTTGTTCCCATAGTACAATAAAGCCTATCCTCGACTAGGAGGTGTATGGGGATGATTTCCATCACCACGTACAGCGCCTTGGTGGAGGTTAAACTGTAGGTGCGAGTTGCCCTTAACATGCCCGTTCTGTCAACTTAAGTAATCTCTGTCCTGTAGTTTTTTATTATTATTTACGTCACTGTACTCTGACAGTTACCCAGTGTTACTTGTTACACTGGGTAATAACTGAAATGTACATAGTGGAAATAACTGTAACTAGCATTAAATGAGAACTATAGTTAAATGTACGTCATAAAAATTAATGACGTCTCAACCCAACAAATGCACTGTACAACAAACATATCTATGGTACAGTTAACTAACTATAAATATTAAAAGAATTGTAACCCACTAAACCTTACACATAGACTCCATGGGAATAAAAAAAGAAACAAGTATTAGAAATTAAAAATTAAAAAAAAACCGACTTCAAAAACGTGCAGATGCCAGCACCACATCTTAACCCAATTTATATGGGACCACCCCTGAGGTATCCCCTTACTAACAAAAAAAGAATCATAAATCGGACAAGGTGGTAAAACATTATCGCTAAACATACATAAAAAATGAAGAGTTTGAGAAT
>OV651829.1:11327137-11544637 GCA_927349885.1 Psylliodes chrysocephalus
TGGCCTTTGTCTTGCAAAAAAGCAAGACCAAGACCGCAAGACCAAGACTAGTCTCGCTCATCACTAGTTTTCAGCAAAGAAATACCCATTAAGAGAGGAATATTTCAAGGGTATGCACTAAGTCCACTTTGGTTTTGTTTATCTCTAAACCCCCTTAGTACTATCCTTAATAAAAGCAAAGGTTTTCAAATCAAAAGTGAACAAAACAACAAATATGGTATCACGCACCTATTATTTATGGATGATATTAAACTTTATGCAGGCACAGACCAACAACTACAATGCTTGCTCAGAATAGTAGAAAAGTTTTATAACGATATTAAAATGAGCTTTGGTCTAGACAAATGCAAGACGCAGAAAATCCATCAAGGCAAGCTTGAGGTGAAAGACTATGACTTAGATTATGGAGGAGGCATAGAAGAAATGAAAGAAGGAGACAAATACTCTAAATTTGAACAAGCTAGACTAACCAAGCACCGATCATTTCATCAGTAATATTGTCTAACTTCCACATTTTCTCTTCTTCTTTAATCGTATGATTTACTGCCTTTTCCCAGTTTTCAGGCTTCACATTATTTACAGCCTCCAAAAACAACTGTTTAACATCACTCATTTTAAAAGTATTATTTTTTCTTGAAACTTCTCCCTTTATCTGTGCCCATATCAGTTCAATCGGGTTTACTTCGCAATGATATGGTGGTGATCTAACTACCGTCATCCCACGATTTTTGCAATTTCATCAATTTCATATTTTTTTAATTTCTCTTTATGAAGGGAAAACAAATGATACAGTTCTTTTCTCACAGAACCGGGATGGAACTTAATATTCTTTGAATTTAGCCAATTCTGTAAATCTTTTTTTAACCACTTGGTTGTGGGCATTTTTTCTATAAGTCTCGAGTGATAACTTGCATTATCCATTACTATTATACAGTTCTGAGGAAGAAGATCTATAATTTGTTCGAACCACTCTTTAAAGACATCAGCATTCATGTCCTCATGGTAGTCACCAGTACGAGTAGATTCAAAAGTCAATAAACCACCTTTAACAAAACCGTTTGAACTACCGATGTGTACTATTATTAGTCTGCGCCCCTTTCCTGATGGTGGATTTAAACCAGTAGATAAATTATTTAAAAAAGCCTGTCTTCGACTTGTAACAGTTTCATCTTGCCAAAATTTATTTGGTTTATGTCCCTCGTTGATCCATGTTTCATTTAAATAAAATATATTTCTTCTTTGGTTTCTTATTTCTTTTATAGTCCTTAGGTAATTTCTTCTCCATACTATAATATCGCTTCTTTCTATTAAAATAGACTTTCTGGAATGCTTTTTCCATAGAAAACCTATTTCTTTTAAAAGTTTCCATAGTGTGCTTCGACTCATTTCAGGGTAATCCTTATGATCTCGAACCGTGGCAAGAACTTTGTCTACTGTCGGAAATTCTTTTCTAAAGAAGAACGCATGCACTTTCCTTCGAAGTCTTTCTTTCAAAAGATTTTTTAATTGAAATTTTGGTTTTCCTGGAGCTTTACGTGCTGTTTGAAACTCGCCACATTTCTCTTCTTTAACAACTCTGTAAATCGTAGATTTCTCAACACCAAGCGTACTACTAACTAATTCCACTGTGTCTTCAACACTTTTACATAAATGTTTGTCTGTAAATGATTTAAAACAATTAAATATTAATGTTTTTTCATTAACTGTTAAAGGACCGATTTTTTGTCGTTTACGCGGCCCTTCCAAATTTTCCATGATCACACTAGAATTCACACTGCACCTTGCAAGTTGCAACTAAACGACATTTAGTAAACTATCAAGAATACACAACTTGGACCTTCTTACTAAATGGAAAACATATAATCGCATTTTCGGGGAAATTTGTTGGGATGGTATTTATCTACTTATAATTCGATTACTGTAAGAAATTCTTTGAATTAAAATAAAATAAATTGGCAAATAGGTACTTATTGAAAATAATCTTAAGATATGGCTGTGTAATCTTTAATACACAGGGCTTTTGACCTGTCCAAACCTTTTTCTATTATTCTGTACAGCTTTTGTTTATAAAGGACCAATAAAAGACCCAAAACTTGTAATAGCTCAGGTACATTTATTACAATTTTAGGAAATATTTAGATTATTCTGTAAAAATATTTAAAATGAAGTTTTGCATTAGAAATGCTGTTTTATTATTCTCTCATACATAAAAATAGACTATAGGACAGAACGCTACTTACTGATCGTACTGTTCATAAGTGTTCAAGCAAATAGACCAGATATAACTTTATTAAATAAAATAGAAAAATGGGCATTCTTAATAGACGTAGCCGTACCCAATACGAATACCCTTCAGGATATACTTAATACAAAAATAAGCAAATATAGAGAACTAGCAGTAGAAATAAAAGAACAATGGGGTCTCAATAAAGTTTCAATTTTACCAGCGGTTCTCTCAGCAACCGGAATTATACCACCTTAAATGCATTAACAATGCCAGCTGTTATATTATCCACATGTAATATAACAAAAAATTTTCTAAATACTCAATGCGCTGGTTCAGTGTGATGTCATTTTGGTTCCACTGACATTTAAGTCTAACCAAACTTTTAACAAAAACATCAATAAATTTGACATATACGTTTTTACTGTTTTTAGTTTATTTCTAAATATTGTTTATAGGTCATAAAAAATAGTTTAAAGGTATGTAATTGGTAACTAAACGATTGTATATTTGATGAACGTTTTCTACTTACTTTAGGAATATATTTATAAAAGTGAAAAAACGATATAATTTAGGTAAACAAAACGAACAAAACGCACTCAAAAAATCTACTGTCACTTTAATTGTTAGTGGAACCATAATTACATAATCACTGAACTAGCGCATAACCATTTGATTAACATACTTTCGACTTATTAGCTATGTATGCTTAAATATCAGCCCGCAGACAGCTACCAACCACCGGTATATTAGTATTTTTAAAATTATTACTACTTTATATAAAACAATTTTAGCTTCCATTTCCAAGATATGTTAATATTTTCCACAATCCCATTTTAAAAATGATTCTCTTTCCTTAGCTACAAATAAAAAATCCAGCCCCAATTCCCACAAACCAGAAATGTTCAGTGCTTTATGGGCAATTCGCATGTCCAATAATTCACCGAGAACGCGGATTTCCTGTTGTTCTTCAAACTAGAAGCATCGGAGCTGTCATTAATTAGTTACAACAATAGGAAGGAAATCTGAATACCATAAAGAGATCTATCGACAACTCAAATTGCCGGGTATGGCGATAAATTTAACTAAAACGTAAATCTGTTGGCAGCTCTTTATCTGCTTGAAGTGTGCTGCACAATTATTTCTATTCTTAGCAAATGCTCATAAATATGTATGTATATGTACATACATACATAAGGAATAGGTAAGGTACTTTTTACATGGCTTTAATTTAAGAATAGAAACTTTAAATGTTATTCAAATTTATTTAAAGTACAAACAGAAAAAGTGTGAGAATTACAATAATTTTTCTTGCAGGAGTACTTTCTTCAGTTGCTTTTGAAATTGTTTTTCATATACCTATGTAAAAAGTTTCTTTTTCCTATATGGACCGGGGATCGGTCAAAGTCAAAGTGCTATTTAAATACAGTTTTATATTTGTAGCTATTTATGAAATCTTCCATTATTATTTGTTTTATATTTGAAACACTTTTATTTTGATACAAAGAGGCATTGTTGTATATCTATCGAAAAATATTTTATGGAATATTTCACACCTCTACTTTTCAATCAATAAGATGTCAAATTTGACTAGTTACCATGGCAACTAAATTAGTTTCCGAAAATTTTTTCGTTGCGCCACGATATTTAAGTGGAAATTTGACACCGGTGTGAAGTTAGCAGTAACTTTTAGCAGTAAAAATAACCGAAAACACCCGATCGGGAAAACAGTGGCGTCCAACATACAACTATTTTAATAATCTAGTTAATATGTATTTTAGATATTAATATTGACAAAAAATTATTATAAGGTTAAAAATAACCCTTTGATGAAAGTATTTATCCGACGAAGGAAATCAGATCGCAATTTAATTTTACATTAAAAAAATAAATACACTAACATACGCTATAGGTAAACATTTCTTCGGATCCATTGAACAGGGTAAAATTAACCCATAAACTTCATAAAATAATTATCTTGTGAAGTGTTTTAAAGAGAGTGAATTTAACCCTTAAACTTCAAAATAAATAATTACCCTATGAAGACGATTAGATCCCAACTTCGTTTTCAATATAAAAAATCATAAATACACTCACCAAAGTACACTGTTAGCGAAAATCCCTTCCGACCCGTCTAGCAGGGTGAAATTAACCCTTAAACTTCAAAATAAATAATTACCCTATGAAGACGATTAGAGCCCAACTTGGTTTTAAATTTAAAAAATCATAAATACACTCACCAAAGTAAACTGTTAGCTAAAATCCCTTCCGACCCGTCAAGCAGGGTGAAATTAACCCTTAAACTACAAAATAAATAATTACCCTATGAAGACGATTAGATCCCAACTTCGTTTTAAATTTAAAAAAATCATAAATACACTCTTCAAAGTACACTGTTAGCGAAAATCCCTTCCGAGCCGTCAAGCAGGGTGAAATTAACCCTTAAACTTCAAAATAAATAATTACCCTATGAAGACGATTAAATCCCAACTTGGTTTTAAATTTAAAAAATCATAAATACACTCACCAAAGTACACTGTTAGCAAAAATCCCTTCCGAGCCGTCAAGCAGGGTGAAATTAACCCTTAAACTTCAAAATAAATAATTACCCTATGAAGACGATTAGATCCCAACTTCGTTTTAAATTAAAAAAATCATAAACACACTCACCAAAGTACACTGTTAGCGAAAATCCCTTCCGACCCGTCAAGCAGGGTGAAATTAACCCCCCTATGAAGACGATAAGATCCCAACTTCGTTTTAAATTAAAAAAATCATAAACACACTCACCAAAGTATACGGTTAGTGAAAATCCCTTCCGACCCGTCAAACAGGGTGAAATTAACCCTTCAACATTAAAATAAATAATTACCCTATGAAGACGATTAGATCCCAACTTCGTTTTAAATTAAAAAAATCATAAACACACTCACCAAAGTACACTGTTAGCGAAAATCCCTTCCGACCCGTCAAGCAGGGTGAAATTAACCCCCCTATGAAGACGATTAGATCCCAACTTCGTTTTAAATTAAAAAAATCATAAACACACTCACCAAAGTACACTGTTAGCAAAAATCCCTTTCGACCCGTCAAGCAGGGTGAAATTAACCCTTAAACTTCAAAATAAATAATTACCCTATGAAGACGATTAGATCCCAACTTTGTTTTAAATCTAAAAAATCATACATACACTAACCAAAGTACACTATTAGCAAAAATCCCTTCCGACCCGTCAAGCAGGGTGAAATTAACCCTTAAACTACAAAATAAATAATTAACCTATGAAGACGATTAGATCCCAAACTCGTTTTAAATTTAAAAAATCATAAATACACTCGCCAAAGTACACTGTTAGCGAAAATCCCTTCCGACCCGTCAAACAGGGTGAAATTAACCCTTCAACATTAAAATAAATAATTACCCTATGAAGACGATTAAATCCCAACTTTGTTTTAAATTTAAAAAATCATAAATACACTCACCAAAGTACACTGTTAGCGAAAATCCCTTCCGACTTGTCAAGCAGGGTGAAATTAACCCTTCAACATTAAAATAAATAATTACCCTATGAAGACGATTAGATCCCAACTTCGTTTTAAATTAAAAAAATCATAAACACACTCACCAAAGTACACTGTTAGCGAAAATCCCTTCCAACCCGTCAAGCAGGGTGAAATTAACCCCCCTATGAAGACGATTAGATCCCAACTTCGTTTTAAATTAAAAAAATCATAAACACACTCACCAAAGTACACGGTTAGCGAAAATCCCTTCCGACCCGTCAAACAGGGTGAAATTAACCCTTCAACATTAAAATAAATAATTACCCTATGAAGACGATTAGATCCCAACTTCGTTTTAAATTAAAAAAATCATAAACACACTCACCAAAGTACACTGTTAGCGAAAATCCCTTCCGACCCGTCAAGCAGGGTGAAATTAACCCCCCTATGAAGACGATTAGATCCCAACTTCGTTTTAAATTAAAAAAATCATAAACACACTCACCAAAGTACACGGTTAGCGAAAATCCCTTCCGACCCGTCAAACAGGGTGAAATTAACCCTTCAACATTAAAATAAATAATTACCCTATGAAGACGATTAAATCCCAACTTGGTTTTAAATTTAAAAAATCATAAATACACTCACCAAAGTACACTGTTAGCGAAAATCCCTTCCGACCCGTCAAGCAGGGTGAATTAACCCTTAATCTACAAAATAAATAATTACCCTATGAAGACGATTAGATCCCAACTTCGTTTTAAATTAAAAAAATCATAAACACACTCACCAAAGTACACTGTTAGCGAAAATCCCTTTCGACCCGTCAAGCAGGGTGAAATTAACCCTTAAACTTCAAAATAAATAATTACCCTATGAAGACGATTAGATCCCAACTTTGTTTTAAATCTAAAAAATCATACATACACTTACCAAAGTACACTATTAGCAAAAATCCCTTCCGACCCGTCAAGCAGGGTGAAATTAACCCTTAAACTACAAAATAAATAATTAACCTATGAAGACAATTAGATCCCAAACTCGTTTTAAATTTAAAAAATCATAAATACACTCGCCAAAGTACACTGTTAGCGAAAATCCCTTCCGACCCGTCAAACAGGGTGAAATTAACCCTTCAACATTAAAATAAATAATTACCCTATGAAGACGATTAAATCCCAACTTTGTTTTAAATTTAAAAAATCATAAATACACTCACCAAAGTACACTGTTAGCGAAAATCCCTTCCGACTTGTCAAGCAGGGTGAAATTAACCCTTACTCTACAAAATAAATAATTACCCTATGAAGACGATTAGATCCCAACTTCGTTTTAAATTTAAAAAATCATAAACACACTCACCAAAGTACACTGTTACCGAAAATTTCTTTCGACCCGTCAAGCAGGGTGAAATTAACCCTTAAACTACAAAATAAATAATTAGCCTATAAAGACGATTAGATCCCAACTTCGTTTTAAATTTAAAAAAACATAAACACACTCACCAAAGTACACTGTTAGCGAAAATCCCTTCCGACCCGTGAAGCAGGGTGAAATTAACCCTTAAACTACAAAATAAATAATTAACCTATGAAGACGATTAGATCCCAACTTCGTTTTAAATTTAAAAAAACATAAATACACTCATCAAAGTACACTGTAAGCGAAAATCTCTTCTGACCCGTCAAGCAGGGTGAAATTAACCCTTAAACTACAAAATAAATAATTAGCCTATAAAGACGATTAGATCCCAACTTCGTTTTAAATTTAAAAAATCATAAATACACTCACCAAAGTACACTGTTAGCGAAAATCCCTTCCGACCCGTCAAGCAGGGTGAAATAACCCTTCAATATTAAAATAAATAATTACCCTATAAAGACGATTAGATCCCAACTTGGTTTTAAATTTAAAAAATCATAAATACACTAACCAAAGTACACTGTTATCGAAAATCTCTTCCGACCCGTCAAGCAGGGTGAAATAACCCTTCAACAATAAAATAAATAATTACCCTATAATGACGATTAGATCCAACTTGTTTTTAAATTTAAAAAATCATAAATACACTAACCAAAGTACAATGTTATCGAAAATCTCTTCCGACCCGTCAAGCAGGGTGAAATTAACCCTTAAACTTCAAAATAAATAATTATCCTATGAAGACGATTAGATCCCAACTTGGTTTTAAATTTAAAAAATCATAAATACACTCACCAAAATACACTGTTAGCGAAATTTTTTAATTTCACCCTGCTTGACGGTTCGGAAGGGATTTTCGCTAACAGTGTACTTTGGTGAGTGTATTTATGATTTTTTAAATTTAAAAATAAGTTGGGATCTAATCGTCTTCATAGGTTAATTATTTATTTTGTAGTTTAAGGGTTAGTTTCACACTGCTTAACGGGTCGGAAGGGATTTTTGCTAACAGTGTACTTTGGTGAGTGTATTTATGATTTTTTAGATTTAAAACAAAGTTGGGATCTAATCGTCTTCATAGGGTAATTATTTATTTTGAAGTTTAAGGGTTAATTTCACCCTGCTTGACGGGTCGGAAGGGATTTTCGCTAACAGTGTACTTTGGTGAGTGTGTTTATGATTTTTTTAATTTAAAACGAAGTTGGGATCTAATCGTCTTCATAGGGTAATTATTTATTTTGAAGTTTAAGGGTTAATTTCACCCTGCTTGACGGGTCGGAAGGGATTTTTGTTAACAGTGTACTTTGGTGAGTGTATTTATGATTTTTTAAATTTAAAACCAAGTTGGGATCTAATCGTCTTCATAGGGTAATTATTTATTTTGAAGTTTAAGGGTTAATTTCACCCTGCTTGACGGCTCGGAAGGGATTTTCGCTAATACTGTACTTTGGTGAGTTTATTTATGATTTTTAAATTTAAAACCAATTTGGGATTTAATCGTCTTTATAGGGTAATTATTTATTTTGAAGTTTAAGGGTTAATTTCACCCTGCTTGACGGCTCGGAAGGGATTTTCGCTAATAGTGTACTTTGGTGAGTGTATTTATGATTTTTTAAATTTAAAACGAAGTTGGAATCTAATCGTCTTCATAGGGTAATTATTTATTTTGAAGTTTAAGGGTTAATTTCACCCTGCTTGACGGCTCGGAAGGGATTTTCGCTAATAGTGTACTTTGGTGAGTGTATTTATGATTTTTTAAATTTAAAACGAAGTTGGGATCTAATCGTCTTCATAGGATAATTATCTATTTTGAAGTTTAAGGGTTAATTTCACCCTGCTTGACGGGTCGGAAGAGATTTTCGATAACAGTGTACTTTGGTTAGTGTATTTATGATTTTTTAAATTTAAAAACAAGTTGGATCTAATCGTCTTTATAGGGTAATTATTTATTTTAATGTTGAAGGGTTATTTCACCCTGCTTGACGGGTCGGAATAGATTTTCGATAACAGTGTACTTTGGTTAGTGTATTTATGATTTTTTAAATTTAAAACCAAGTTGGGATCTAATCGTCTTTATAGGGTAATTATTTATTTTAATGTTGAAGGGTTATTTCACCCTGCTTGACGGGTCGGAAGGGATTTTCGCTAACAGTGTACTTTGAAGAGTGTATTTTTGATTTTTTTAAATTTAAAACGAAGTTGGGATCTAATCGTCTTCATAGGGTAATTATTTATTTTGTAGTTTAAGGGTTAATTTCACCCTGCTTGACGGCTCGGAAGGGATTTTCGCTAATAGTGTACTTTGGTGAGTGTATTTATGATTTTTTAAATTTAAAACAAAGTTGGGATCTAATCGTCTTCATAGGGTAATTATTTATTTTGAAGTTTAAGGGTTAATTTCACCCTGCTTGACGGCTCGGAAGGGATTTTCGCTAATAGTGTACTTTGGTGAGTGTATTTATGATTTTTTAAATTTAAAACGAAGTTGGGATCTAATCGTCTTCATAGGATAATTATTTATTTTGAAGTTTAAGGGTTAATTTCACCCTGCTTGACGGGTCGGAAGAGATTTTCAATAACAGTATACTTTGGTTAGTGTATTTATGATTTTTTAAATTTAAAAACAAGTTGGATCTAATCGTCTTTATAGGGTAATTATTTATTTTAATGTTGAAGGGTTATTTCACCCTGCTTGACGGGTCGGAAGAGATTTTCGATAACAGTGTACTTTGGTTAGTGTATTTATGATTTTTTAAATTTAAAACCAAGTTGGGATCTAATCGTCTTTATAGGGTAATTATTTATTTTAATGTTGAAGGGTTATTTCACCCTGCTTGACGGGTCGGAAGGGATTTTCGCTAACAGTGTACTTTGAAGAGTGTATTTATGATTTTTTTAAATTTAAAACGAAGTTGGGATCTAATCGTCTTCATAGGGTAATTATTTATTTTGTAGTTTAAGGGTTAATTTCACCCTGCTTGACGGGTCGGAAGGGATTTTAGCTAACATTTCACTTTGGTGAGTGTATTTATGATTTTTTAAATTTAAAACCAAGTTGGGCTCTAATCGTCTTCATAGGGTAATTATTTATTTTGTAGTTTAAGGGTTAAATTCACCCTGTCTAAAACACTTCACAGGATAATTATTTTTTGAAGTTAATGGGTTAATTTCACCCTGTTCAATGGATCCGAAGAAATGTTTACCTATTGCGTATGTTAGTGTATTTATTTTTTTAATGTAAAATTAAATTGCGATCTGATTTCCTTCGTCGGATAAATACTTTTATCAATTTTAAGGATTATTTTAAACCGTATATTAATTTTTTGTCAATATTAATGTCTAAAATACATATTAACAAGATTATTAAAATAGTTGTATGTTGGAAGCCACTGTTTTCCCGATCGGGTGTTTTCGGTTATTTTTACTGCTAAAAGTTACTGCTAACTTCACACCGGTAAATTTGACGACAGTTGAAAAGGTAAACATATGATCTACAACCATTAAATAATGTAGATATACCTGTGAATAATGCAAAATTTCTATAAGAATTAACATTATTATTTATTATTGGCTATAAAGTTTCATTAAACAGAAAATACAAATTTGTTTAATTATTATGCACTAACAATTTATATTTCAAAAAACGTAGGATGTACAAACAGCAACATTTAAATGTTGCATGAATTCTAACCCATCCTCTCTTCTTAATGGTAAATAGGAAGGTGACGAATTAACTAGATACCTGTGTTTTAAGACATGTATGTAATGTTTTGCAACAATTTTGTTAAAATCTCTTTTAGGCAAAAGGCCATATTTACTTGACATCTTCTGCAGACTTTCTTGGATTTTCGTAAACAAACCACTCGACTCTAAAGCTTCCTAGTCGCAATCTTCCATTAAATTCGTTAAATATATTAATTTTGGATGACATATTTGCACTTGACTCAACTCTTTGCAGTATTTACATAAATTGTACTTTTCAAAGCATTCCATTTTTTACAGACTTCAAAAAAGGAGAAGGTTCTCAATTCATCGTAATATTTTTTTTATGTATGTTCATCGATAATTTTTTAACACGGTATCCGATTTCAATGATTCTTTTTTGTTAGGGGTGGTCCCATATAAATTTGGTTAATATGTGGCAATGGCATCTACACGATTTTGAAGTCGGTTTTTTTAAATTACTCTTAATATTTGTTTTTAATTTCTTTAACGCAAATGCTTACAAGAATTGTTTTAAATAGGAATATCTTTGTTTGCTCGTTTACTATACAGTAACTCAATGTAGTTTACCAATATAAACCTCATCTATCAAAAGCATGGTCGCCCATTTATCACGGCCACCTACTGCAACAAAGCATGTTAATATTATATTTTTTACATTAGAAGTGTTATGGATTACTAACTTTAACAAAAAATACACTTTTTCTACCACCTTTAGTGACCTAAAATTATGAAAGGACGATAGACTGAACTAATACCCATGTGAGTTTTATCATTTGGTGTAACTAAAGTTGGCAATTTTTTTTTATTTAAGAGGAAAAGTTACATTACAAACTGAAAGAACTGCGGGGCAACGGTAGTTTAGTAGGTATAAAAATTACAACTTGAGGGTGGAGCCTAAATACTACAAACTTACTTACGATGAGTCTAAACAAAATCCGCATTCATTCATAATTTTAAGAATTGCATGTAGATACGAGGGATACATATTCTAAACTCTAACGCGCGAAGTTGAGACAAAGGAACCGAAAAATCCTACCACGGCTGCCGACGTTCATCATTTATTGAGTGAGTCAGAGTTACCTAAATTAGAGAAACCAGAATCGTATTTGTTTTTCTTGCTGCATTGTGGGATATTGTTATAACGCAGTTCGATTTATTAGACGGTTTTACATTATTTTTATATTTTAATTTAGTGAATAGCTTAAGTTAGATTAAATTACATTTAGAAGCATAGAGTTGTAAAAGATGGGCAAACTAAAACCAATATACAAATAAGGAAAAAATAGACGATTGTTTCGAATAAGGTAATATCAATTAATAAAAGGTATTTATTAATTGAGTGCCGATACAACAAAATATCAGAAGCAGTTTCAATAAACTTAAAACTTTTGGTTTTTATTTTTTTACGCGAAAAGGTTGCGTCGACGAAAGTACATCTAAAAACCAAATTTGCTCCAAAATAAATAAGGATTTTAAAGACAATTTTGGTTTTTAGAAAAAGAAGTGGCGTACCTTATTTTTTTTTTCAAAAATATTCAGTTCAAACCCGATACGGACGTCACTGGTAAAAATTTTAAAAAGACTTTTACGACAAAAAGGCGGTATTTAAGTGAAAGTTTAGTCCGTTGGTACATAATATACTATATTTATATATCTATTTTCATTATTACGCTGTATGTGACATGGCTTTTTTGTTTGCCTTTTTAAGATTAACAAAATAATATTTTAATTAAAATAAGCTGCCAGTAATAATAAAAATAATTATCTGTACCTAAACATATACAAAGTGAAATCATAAAACGATGAATCAAGAAAGCACCAAATTATTAAACTTTTTTAATCTAAGTACCAAGTATTAAAAGTAATTTTAAAAAACCGACTTCAAAATCGTGCAGATGCCATCACCACATCTTAACCAAATTTATATGGGAACATCCCTGTGGTATCCCCTTACTAACAAAAAAAAAAGAATCATAGAAATCGGACAAGATGGTAAAGAATTATCGCTAAATATACATCAAAATTTAAGAGTTTGAGGAATTTCTCATGGACCTAATTATTAGATTTTGACCAAATATGGGACCACCCCTGAAGTACCCCCTTTCCAGCAAAAAATCCTTGAAATCGAAAGCCGTGTTAAAGAATTATCGCTGAACATAAGTAAACTATATTAATTGTATTAACTAAAAACTACTATATGGGATTATATACATTTTTTAAATTAATTTTGTATGTAAAAATATGGGTTCGGTTTCTAGAAGAGTACCTAGTTCACTGCGCAGCCAAATTTATATTTATGGTACAGAATTTTTTAAATAAATAAAGTTTTAGGTTTAATTAAACATCAAGTTTTATCAGGAATGACATTCTCTGAAAAAAGTAACAAGAAAAAGTTTTCCATATCAAAAGCAGACTGTTTGCGAGCCACTATATATATTTTAGAGGGCAATCCATATTAAATTGGAAAATTAAATAAAATTTTTGTATAATCACAAAAATGTGATTTATCTTTTAGAATATTGTATATGTTTATAAAAGTTTAATATTTTTTTAAAAATAACGAATTATATTCATCAAAATATTTCTTAAAGTTTTTACAGGTACAAAATACCTTAATCCGTTTATAGTTATCGATTTTAAACAGGAGGAAGACCGGATATCGTCGAAGAGAAACAGCGAAATTAGTAAAGAATTGTAATTCGATTAAAAAACGTTTTTCTCTTTCCATTTGCTAAAAAAAACTAATAGACCTTTTTGAAATCGGTTTTCGGTGACTTTTTTTCTAATTTATTGCCTTGAAAATAATATGATTTACAAAAAAATCAAAAAAGTTCTTCTGTAGATATTAACACATTCTTTAATTGGCTTTTTAAATTTTTTAGTATTTTCATAATTTGGGAAACAGTAATATTGAAACTCCTATACTCGAAAAATTGTAAGTACGCTCTTAATTAATTGTCTGTTTTTTATCTCACAATGTCGGGTATAAGAATTTATATAGACAATATCATCTAGACAAAAAACAAAAACATGGTGAAATGAATATATTAAATAAATTATGTCCATTCTTTAACAGAGACATATTTATTGGTATTATGAAAATAAAGTTTATGTCAATTTGTAAAGATAACTCTTGTTTAATGAAATATTAATATTTAAAGGTTTTAAATAAGAACTTGAAGGTATCACAGTTCGAAATTCCTTTTATTGACCATAATACTTTTTTTGGAATGGAAGCATTAGTTCCCGTTTTTCGGTTAAGCTCCTTAAATCAATTCATATTTTAATCTGAACGCTACTTAATTGCAATAAAGTTGCAACAACTAAAAAATATAGTGAACTTTTCGAAAATTTCTAAGTTAAAATAAAAATCAATTTATATTTAAAATTAAATAAGTTTGCTAAAATTTTTGACCATATGAAGTTATTAAAGTTATAAATAATTACATTTTAAAGATTCATATGTAAATTTTTAATTTCTATTGATGTGATAGTTACTCATCTGCGTTTTACAATATTAATACATGACTTGGTTTTGGCAAAAAACTCTGTATAGTAAAACTTCTAATCCGAATTAAATTCTTGAAATTATTATTTGGGGACTTAAAAACGTGGTCCACTAGTTGGTGTAGCCTTTTAAAACATTGGGTATAATGATAATTGTACTTCACTTCTGGGCCCCAATATATCCATAATATGTAGTATACTCTCGATTGATCGAAGTGTACGATTATTTCACAACATTTTTAAAGATACTAAAAATTTTTGGGTACGCCACTGCCGCATTCCATGCTTATCATCGACGACCCGATATACCTCATTATTCTTTGTTGTGTTGAAGTGTACGTATCAATTTTTGGAAAAAATGCCGAAACAAAAATGTGACAAAGAAAAATATAGGAAAATAAAAAGAAAAATGCGAAAACTGCAAGTCATGTTGGAAACAAACCATACTACAGACTCCAGTTTAGACAGTAAGTACAAATAATGTATATAACCGCTAAAAAGTCTTTCATGAATCATGTTTTTTGTCGGCTAAAAAACTATTTCGGAGAATTAAAATTGAATGTGATGTTTGTGCTGCTTTATGCGAATAATTTCAGATCATTGAACGAAATAATATTTTGATTTAGTCAAAAATACTAGGTATCTGTCATGCTTTATAGAAACGATATCACAATGGCCATTTTTTTAGTAGAAAACAATATTTGCCCTGCTTTATGCCAGTAATGTCGAGTATATACGTTTTTTGTGTGAGTTGTAAAACTGTTATTTTTAATTCACATGCCTACAAAATTATTTCGTTTACGCTAGAATTAAATTGAATGTGATTTTTATCCTTTCTTCATTCGAATAATTTCAGATCATTGAACGAAATATGATTTTGATTTAGTCAAAAATATTTGGTATCTGTCCTGCTTTATGCGAACGATATCACAATGACCATTTTTTTTAGTAGAAAACAATATTTGCCCTGCTTTGTGCCAGTAATGTCGAGTATATACGTTTTTGTGAGTTGTAAAACTGTTGTTTATAATTCACATGCCTACAAAATTATTTCGTTTACGCTAGAATTAAATTGAATGTGATTTTTATCCTGCTTTATGCGAATAATTTCAGATCATTGAACGAAATATGATTTTGATTTAGTCAAAAATATTTGGTGGTATCTGTCCTGCTTTATGCGAACGATATCACAATGACCATTTTTTTAGTAGAAAACAATATTTGCCCTGCTTTTTATGCCAGTAATGTCGAGTATATACGTTTTTTGTGAGTTGTAAAACTGTTGTTTATAATTCACATGCCTACAAAATTATTTCGTTTACGCTAGAATTAAATTGAATGTGATTTTTATCCTGCTTTGTGCAAATAATTTCAGATCATTGAACGAAATAAGATTTTAATTTAGTCAAAAATACTTGGTATATGTCCTGCTTTATGCGAACGATATCATAATAATCATTTTTTAGAGCCTACTTAATTATTTTGGTTAGGCTAGAATTAAATTTAATGTGATAATTGTCCTGCTTTATGCGAACAATTTCACATCATTGAACGAAATAAAATTTTGGTTTACTTCAAAATATGTACTTGGTATCTGTCCTGCTTTATGTGAACGATATCACAATTACCATTTTTTTTTTCTCTACTACAAACGACATACCATTAATGTCGATCATACACGTTTTTGTAAGTTGTAAAACTGTTGTTAATAATATAGATGTAGTTAAATACCTACCAACTATTAAAAAGATAATGATTATATTTTTTCTGCTTCATGCGAACATTTTCAGATATCTGCCCTGTTTTATGCGAATGATACCACAACGCCCATTGCGACCGATGTCGAGATGTATACGTTTTTTACGCTCATGAATCTTGGATTTTGATTTATAGTGCTTATTCTTTCACAAAAGATATTGTGTCAAAACATCAAAATTTTTCTGATGACTCAGATTCAAGCTAATTTTACGCTCACAGGGTCAGGTAGTTAATATCTCAGATTGGCTGACACAGACCACTGATGGCACTCGCCTAAAAGACGATATTGCAAATAGATGGGAAAACTATCTTACCAAAGAAAGAGACCCGGAACAGGTTAAAGAACAAAGAGCAAACACTACCGAGCATCGTCGTCAAGGATACCAATACCAAAATAAAACTCTGATATAGGTCAAGTTGCAGGTATATTAAAATTTCATTACAATGAATGGCGGGTTTTAACATACAATACTTTTGTTTTGAACTGCATAAAATATAGTAAAATTATTTTTTTCAAAAAGTCAATCCAAATGAAACCCTCACCAAACAGAAATTTCTTAAAGGCAGAGTTATCTGCAATTAAACTTGAAATTTAAACTTTATCAAAGAAGGGTGCCATTAAGTAATGCGCCCAAATAAGTTCGTATCTAGCTATTTTCTTAGAACAAAACCAAGCGGCAAACATAGGTTTTTACTCAATCTAATATAAATAAATGTGTATGTGATAGCAATCCAATTCAAACTAGAGGAATACCGAACAGTACAAAAAACATTGCAATGTTATATGTATGCAATAGACTTGCAAGATGCCTATTTTTAGTCCCAATTAAAAAAAACTTACAAAAAATAGTTAAGGTTTAAATTCAGTAATATACTTTATGAATATTCAATGTTTACCCTTCGGCCTTAGTTCAGCCCCATATATTTTTATCAAAATTATGCACAAATTAAGACTCAAAAATATTATATTGGTTATATAGCTTGATGACCTATTAATAACGAATCAGACAAAAAGCGAATGCATAAAAAATAAAACTTTCGCTTTAGAGTTGCAAACAAATCTAGGGTTCATAATTAACAAGGAAAAAGCTCAATAGTTCCTTCTGAAACATGCAAATATTTGAGATTTAGATTTTTAGATTTTAGAATTAGATAGAAAAATCAAAAACTTTTACAGCAGCTGTTAAAAAATATTGCAAAATACGCGATTTAGCAAAAAACACTGCCTGAACACCCTTGTACTTACCAGCCATATTCGCGCAATTATCGTATGATTTCCCTCTGATGTTAGTTTTATCCAATTTATCAGCAATAACTTTTTTCTCTGTTTCTTTTGCAAGTCCTTCTTCAGTTTTCTCGTGGGTATTGATGAAATCAATAAAACTCTCTTCAACATTACACTTCCTGTTAGAGTCAATATTAACGTAACGTATTATTTGAACTAATTATTCCTGATGAGAGACGTCTGTAGTATATTATTGAAAAATATTTTGCAATCTTGATATTCTCAATAATATGCCTCCTTACTTTTGTAGCTACCAGACTCGTTTTGTATGGTAGGGGAAAAATAAGTCAACTGACCTTTATTGTGAGCCTCAACGTGATCTTTAATTATATTGGCTAATCAGTTCAATTGTGCTTAGAAATTTGCCACAATTTGAATGACCGATAATTTCAGAAATGCCTCTTTCAAATATTTACAATCTCTAAATCTGGTTATCCAAACACTATTTCTATTATTACAAAATAGTATGCGTGGGAAGCAAATAATTGAGTCTAGCTCTTTGCAGTTTATAATCTATTGTTATGTGAGCAATTTCATTATTCAGTCATGCTCTATCCCTCCAAGTCCTCTCTGTCTTATTTGGCCTTTGAGGCTCAACTTGTTCAATTATTATACATAATTAAACCCCTTAACACCAAACATATGTGACGACTATGGCGGAGGTACTTTCGCGAACATTCCAGAGTCAACGGGATACTATTTCTAGTCTATTCCAAGTATAACGTGATAGTGTTTCTAATTTTTAGCGAGAACGTTCTGTAACATTCACCATAATTTTAAATTGGTATATAAATATTGGTGGAGAAGAACGCTGTATCAGTTATTATATGGACAGTGAAGATAAATAGTAATCAGTAATATATAGACAGCTGACAATAAAGTATTGGACTGTGAATATAAATAGTGAACGATTCAAAGACATTCGAAATATATATAAACTAGCTGCGAAACCCGGCGTTGCACGGGTTAAAATATACACCGCATGTTTAATGGTGTAAAAAATACATGAAGACACGTTTTTAATGTAGATATTATAGATTCCTATCTTAGATATTAAAACTTATTCGACCATTAAACTTACGGTATATAGAGTATTTCTTATAGACTAATAATTAGTGAATCGAAATAATGTCAAGAAAGAATTTAGTAAATATAAAATTTTTCGTTTTATTTATATAATTGTCCATACATCATATCATTCATATACAGATTACATGAAACATTATACATTAATACTATTACATATTTACATTTGTTATTTTAGTTTTATTTTTTGTTTTAAATTTATCTTTATAATATTTGCTTATGCACTACATTTATAGTTCTGTTGTTTCCAGAATGATAATTACCAATATTAATAATTTCGGAACTTTCTAGATCATTCCAGAAATTTTTAGAATTTTCTGGAACGTTCCAGAATGATAATTAATAGAAATTTCTATTTAATAGAATATTTAGATGCACATCACTTATATTTAGCTCTTTTAGATCGATTATCATAATACTCATACACATTTCGGACCTTTCTCGATCATTATAGAATTTTTATGAACTTTCTGGAACATTCCAGAATGATAATAACCGATTTTACACATTTTTGAACTTTCTAGATCGTTCCAGAAATTTTTAGAATTTTCTGGAACGTTCCAGAATGATAATAACGGATAATATTAATTTCGGAACTTTCTAGATCATTCTAGAAATTTTCAGAACTTTCCCGAAGTTCTAATGAGTTAGAAAAGGACAGATATATATCTTATCACATTTTTGCCTCCCACAACCACCCATTTCCACCCACCGCGCCCAAACTCCCTTACTTCCGTCTAGGACCCAAGGGGTGTTTACTTTAGAAATGTTAGGAAATTAATCCTTAGCTTGAGTGTAAGTTCCAACTTGATGAGAAGCTTGTTTTTTGTTCTCTAACATCTGGTTTTCTTCTCGGTTGATGCTCCATCCTCCTTTTTTTTGGCATTGTCAATCGCGGCCCTTTTATGCCTATCCCAGGTTTTATAAATAAACTCTTTTTGTAACGTCGAGCTACGTTATGTTTGCGACACCTTTCATGCAATATAAAACCTGGTTCTAAAGAACTGAAAAAATCATCCCCTCTCTTTTTGTTGCCCATCTGTAGACCTTTTAATCCTGTCGGTCTAATTGGGGTAAGTTCACCCCCTGCAAGTTTCTGATGACATAATAAACACAATCCAGCCATTGCAACCTGGAAAGAAAAAAATTTTAGCACTGTGATAAAATTTTCTTAATTTAAGAACGTACTTACTTAATAAAGTGCTAAAGAAGTCCGAAAAACCACGTGTACACAGAGCTTGCTGAACACTGTTATTAAAAATCTATGCCGATATACACTATCAAGCGATTCAATTTGTAATAATATGACCGTTTCAAGTTTAAACTTGTCGGATAGCGAACGCCGAGACCATGACTATCCTTGATACGACGTCCGGCTAATTTTGCGGTAATTCTATTTTTTGCACAAAACTCAAGAAACGTCTTATACCAAGTCAGTAAAATACAATTTAATACATTTTAGGCCTAATAAATTTAGGTATGTAAGAAATTTAAAACTGGAAATCACAAAAAAATCAAATTATAGAAATGCACGAGTTTTGGATCCCGCGGAGCGCGTGTAATGGGACTTTTGTAGGGAGAATTCTACAACTTAGAAGAAACATACACACTTTAAACTTTGTATACACATTCAAAAGACATTAGATTTGGGTTTGCTTAATTTTCAGATAAAAAAACTGAAAATCGTCAATTTAGGCAACTTTTCACAAAAACCGTGTTTTTTGGTCGTCACTCAATGAACAGTGGTCAAAAAAATAGATAAAATATTTTTGCAGAATTTTCTGTAATGTATTCTTGACATAATAGAGTATTCAAAAAAACATTTTTGAGTCATTGGGTACATTTTTGGCATTTTTGTGCCACTTCAAACTTTCGAAAAACAAATTATTTTTTTTTTAGGGAAAAAAATTTGTTAAATTGTTTGATATCTTGGCCAATTATAACCCGATTTTGGTAAAATTCACACACGTATAAGATTTCATATTTAAAAGTAAGCTGTGTAAGTGGCATTAAATACATTTAAATAGTTTAGACGTTATAGGCAAACAATGAAATTTGCCCTTCCGCCATATGCCCAATTTTGGGATTTCTCTTGCCCCCTTCTGGGAATCAATAGTCACATCCAGGCCCGACTAGAGGGGGGGTAATTGAGGTAATTGAAGTAGGGAAAATTATTTTTTTCGAGATGAGGACCTTTTTTACTTTCCTATCTGTATACAGATATAAGGAAAGTATAGGAATCATGATTTTTTTCGACCTCGAGTTTTCGACGGATTTTTACGTTTTGAGGTCCCCTGAATCCGTTTTGACTATTTTCGCGATGATGTCTGTGTGTGTGTGTGTGTGTGTGTGTGTGTGTGTGTGTGTGTGTGTGTGTGTGTGTGTGTGTGTGTGTGTGTGTGTGTGTGTGTGTGTGTGTGTGTGTGTGTGTGTGTGTGTGTGTGTGTGTGTGTGTGTGTGTGTGTGTGTGTGTGTGTGTGTGTGTGTGTGTGTGTGTGTGTGTGTGTGTGTGTGTGTGTGTGTGTGTGTGTGTGTGTGTGTGTGTGTGTGTGTGTGTGTGTGTGTGTGTGTGTGTGTGTGTGTGTGTGTGTGTGTGTGTGTGTGTGTGTGTGTGTGTGTGTGTGTGTGTGTGTGTGTGTGTGTCTGTGTGTGTGTGTGTGTGTGTGTGTGTGTGTGTCTGTATAACGCATAACTCATGAACCGATACACAGAAAAACACCAAATTTTAAACTTAAGCTTTGTTTCAGCGTCCAATGAGCTGATTAGATTTTGGGCAGAGTCGGAACATTTGGGGGGGTACTTTATAGGTGGTCATTTTTATATTTTATGGAATATATCTGTTATTTACGTTTGGAGAAGAAAATTCTTTAAATAAAAGTTACTTCTAATATTAGTATCTATAATTTTTATTCTATACAAAATTTTCCTAAAATGGTCCGTATCCGAGAAATTTCACAAAATGCAAAAAAAATATTTTTTTATAAAAATTGTTCAAATAAAAGTTGTTTGTAATGTAATTCTCTATAATTTTTATTATATACATAATTTCTCTAAAATGGACCGTATTCGAGATATTTGAGAAAATGTGTAAATTTCGAATTTTGAAGAAAACTCAAAAACGGATAAAAAAAAAACATTAAATTTTAAACTTAAGTTTTATTTCGGCCTGACGTGAAATGATTAGATTTTGGACATAGTCGGAACATCTGGGGGGGTACTTTATGGGATGCCACTTTTATATTTTATGGAATATATGTTATTAATGTTTGGAGAAAAAAATTTCCTGAAATGGTCCGTATTCGAGAAATTTGACAAAATGTGCAAAATTCTGATTTTTATGAAAGTTTTTGAAATAAAAGTTGTTTGCGATATCGATCTCTATAATTTTTGTTTATACATGATTTTTCTAAAATGGACCGTAATGAAAAAATTGTAGGAAATTTTAATTTTTCAGTATTTTCGTTTTGCATGAATATCTATAGAAAAATGTTTCGAGGTAGATGTATGTGGACAATGTATATATTTAGTTTATCCTCTAAACATTTATAGAGATGCTGCAATAGGTTGTACAAAATAACCGGAAAAAGCCTATAATAACTAGATAGGAAAGTCATGTGTTGGACACATCAGATTTTTTTTTTTAGAAGGAGAAGCAATTGAGGTAAGGAGAAAATTAATTAATTAATTAATTTTCGAGGTGACTTTTTTTTTTTTTTTTTAACGAAGTTTTTGGTTAATATTTTTTGTGACAGGGCCCGATGTAGACAATTGTCCCGGGGCCCGGCCTGGCTCTCGGCGGCCCTTAAGTTAAGTAGTGTTTGAACATTTAACAAATTCAATTTTTCGACCTTCGCCGCCTCAAAATACTAAACAAATTTCAATCCTTCTACCGCGAGAACGGTGCATCCGATCAAAATTTCTCAGAAGACATAAAAATTAGCATTTTTTCTAAGCTTTCAAATGTCGTGAACTGCGTTTTAAAAATAATTATTTATTTGCGACATGCGCATGCGCAAAATTGAAAAATTGACAAAATCCAAAATTTCGGCACTTTCGAAAAACCGCTACATTTTGTTTTGCCTTTTTTCGAAAAGATTACCTCAAAATACATAGAATCCATTTTGTTTCATCTAATTACAATTTAATGTAAGCTCAAAACAGGTAATTTAATTCGATTAATAATATAATATTCCAGTAATTTTTATTAGAAATTTCAAAAATACATATTTTTATCTAAAATTCTAAGTTTTATTTGTTTGAAAAAAAAAAGATACATTTAGTCAAATAAATATTGTTTAATTTACGAAAATCTGTTTCAGAAAATAGATGCTCTAAATAGGAATGATGTTCAACTATTTGATAATACATTTTCTAACTGTTCTTTTCCTTGAAACCAATAATTCATTAAAATGTTCTGCTAGTTTTCCAGACCTTACGACTAACGATTTCTTTCTGTGTTTAAAACAAATAAATCCATTGGATAATAATTTTAATGTCAATTTAGAATAGTTTACATACAGCAACTTTAGTATATTTTGGTTACAACAAAATGTAGTTACTTTCTTAATATATTGATAGAAGCATACGTTTCTCAAAATATTTATGTATTATTTCGAAACATGCCGATTCTGACTAATAAGAGATTAAGATCTTAACTTCCTTCATTATTGCGGAATCTTAACATCGCATGCTAAATATAGCAACATACCTAATTACGTACTTACTTATAGGCACTTAATACGATCATTTTTAAGTTTATCTTTACTTAAACTCAGTAATAAATATACTCAGCTCTCTAGATATAATAACACGCTGAATATTGATGAATATAAAGATTGATTAATTGTGGTAAACTAAGAAGTATTTCTAGTTAAAAATGAAAGAGAAAACGTCCAACAAACGCGCCTACCGTTCCTTATTAATAACTTATTGAAAACTAGTCGGCGATAAATAATTAACCTACGAGGGGCTGTTAATAAGAACTATTAATGGTTGTTTTTTTTTTCTTTGAGCGTGGCTGTAAATGTAAAGAATGTTTTGAGAAATTCAATTGAGTGCTTTGTGACAAGTCGTGTTCTCTCGCTATCGGAAGGCGATGGGACAATGAATAACAGTTTTCGAGTTCCTAAGCCAAAAAACTGCAGTTTGAAAAAATATTGATCTTTTTGGAAACATGATTAAAGAAAACCGGCACACTACTATTAGAAATATTAAAAAAAAAACTTTAAAAATTGGTGTGAAAGCAATTAATACTAATTTACACAAACATTTGTGAGTTCGAAAATTTTGTTCTATGTGGAATCCCACAACTTGACTTTAGGTCAAAAAGAAGACCGTCCGAGATAATGCAATCTACAAGAGAATCGCTTTGACTACAGATTGTCTAATTTGTTGTAAAACATTATCACAGGTGATATAACATGGGTATACTATCATGATATTAAAAAAAAGCAAGAATCGTCGGTTTAGATCTTTGAGCAAAACTGGTTCTGAAATTACTGAACATGTTTCTACTGTGGCAATGCAAGATAGACGTACTATTAATTCAGAATTGTACATTACAGATTGTTTTCCTCTGGTTTTTCAAAAAATTTGCCAAAAACGTTCAAGAGGGAGGATCATCTTGCATCAAAATGTTCGGGCTCACGCTGCTGCTAGAACAAATGGGTATTAAAATGTCCAAAACATTAAAATAATGAGCCACTCGTTATATATTTCTGGCCTGGCACCTTATGACTTTTTATTTCCGCGGGTAAAGAATGAATTTTGATGTTTATGTTTTAAATCGGCCGAACAAGCCGGTGATGCCTTTAAAAAGGAAATAAACAAACTATGGCCAAAAGTGGAGAAAATGTCTTTAAGAATCGTTTTCGTGGATGCAAAAATGTAATGTCTGTTTAAGATAATGCTTTAAAAATATACAAATAAATGCGTTTTATAAATAAACTTTGTTTTACTTCACTAGGCTCAATAAAAAGAGAACAAACCTCGTAATAATAAAACTTACCTTTAAAAATTCTGGATGATAAGAAATAAAACTGAAAAATAGAAGACATTAGATTCGACAAGTAAAAAAGATCGAAATATATGTAGATAGTCACATCGATTCAGTTTGAAATAGTAAGTTAGGGATAATTTCAAAAGATATTGATGATATTTTTATACTTAATACAGTTCATCAAATTTCTAGAGGCTTTCGACGGCTAGACAGAGAAAGCACTACTGAGAGGCATCGGTTGGCGGGGCCGACGGATTTACGCAATGAAAGTACACTCTGCGCATCAAGTATTTCACTATTTTATTCAGACGTAAATGTCAGATGTAAATTTCGCTAAAACATTTCTTTTATTTTCGTTTGTGTTTTTTGCTCATTACAGTTTAATAGAACCTAAGTATGGAGTTTAATAGCAAATTAAGAGGCCGCGTGATTAACAGTCAATCTCGCGAAATAATAGCCAATGTTATAGAGTTTATGAGAAGAGAAGGAAACTTTAATTCACCTTCAATACCATTTAAAAATGTAAATGATCGTGTTGCTGCAGCCACAGGAGTATCTAAAAACACTGTCGTCCGCATTTCTGGAGAGAAAAAAAGAATCGATAACCGTGAGATATCGGAATTTTCATCACCAAGAAAAACCATTAAAAAACCAAAAACAGTTAATGATATAGATGAAGCTGACAAAGGTATTTTAAAAAGAATTATTCTGTTCATGTTAATCTCGGAAAATATTGTTCCAACATTAAAACCAATTCTGACTAAATTTAGAGAAGCTACAGGGTACAAAGGAAGCTATGAAAGTTTAAGAAAAATAATAAAGTCGCTAGGATTTCGTTGGTGGAAAACAAAAACAAACAGAAAAATATTAATGGAAAGGTTTGATATTCAAAAGCTACGTTTAGACTATCTGATTCGTTTAAAAAGTTATCGAGCAGAGGGCCGTCCAATTGTCTACTTAGATGAAACATACATTCATGCCTCCCACACACACCAGAAAGCTTGGAGTGATAATTCAAATGAGGGATTAAAGAAACCAATTTATAAAGGTGATAGACTAATTATTGTCCATGCAGGAGGTGAAATGGGCTTTATTCCGAATGCCCGGTTAATTTTCAAATCTGGAACCAAAAGTAGAGACTACCACGATGAAATGAATTTTAATAATTTTTCTAAATGGTTGAAAGAAAAGCTGCTTCCGAACCTCCCTCCAAGAAGCGTCATTATTGTTGATAATGCTCCTTACCATAATGTCCAGGTAAATAAAGCACCAACGTCAACTTCTAAAAAAGCTGACATGCAGGATTGGTTAAGGAATCATAATATTGCTTACGAAGAGGATATGCTCAAAACGCAATTATACAGTTTAGTGCTATTGCATAAGTCACGATTTAAGAGGTATGCAATTGAAGAAATGATAAATGAACATGGTTTTAGTTGTTTGCGTTTGCCACCGTATCATCCCGATCTTAATCCGATCGAATTAGTGTGGGCATCATTGAAACAATATGTAGCTAGTAACAACACTACATTTAAGAGGCAAGACGTACAACTGTTGTGTGAAGACTTTTTTGATACGTTTTCTAAAGAGGAGTGGCAATCTCGTTGTAATAATGCTAAAATGTGGGAATCTAAATTTTATGACAGAGAAGTTACTTTGGATGAGACAACTGATAGATTTATAATTAACTTAAACAGTGACAGTGAGACTGATTTTGAATCTGATATGGAAACTGAAGAAAGTTTTTCGGAAGACCATTAAAATTATATCTGTACCTAAGATCAAAAAAGTATTATCTATTTTTACAACGAAGATGCACAAGAATCAAATTTTATTTTTTTTTTAATATTAGATAGCTATTTTTGTTTCTGAGTTGTGTTCATTTACAGGCTCAATTTTTTTCCGTTTCTCCTTTTTGATTTTATATGGGGTTTCAAGTTGTTTTTGACTTATTTCGACGTAAATCACAACAACACACTTTTTTAATAAAGCAAACAAGTGTTAAGAGGTATATGTACGTGTAAACTACAATTACAAAAAATTGATATGAAACCCATGAAACCACCAACAAAAATGTAAAGCTAGCTTCCGTACTAGAACATGGTGCCATTCGTCGAGATAATTTATCGTTTTGTTTAATAGATCAAGAAATGTAAATATTCCCCTGTTATTTTTTATAAAATTATAAGAGAAATAATTTTTTTTCTAAATAGTATAGTTTATTATTTTGTAGAAAAACAAAATTTCGAAAATTTTAGTAATGTTTCAGAAACAACCGTTATTAATAATAGGTACCATTTTCCTTAATAAGGTAGAAATAAAATATAAACTATTTCCACGATTTACAAAGGCCTACAAAAAAATTATAGGTATTTTCCGCTATCCTATAAAATTTATATTTTCTGACTCAATTTCAAAAGGTTGAAGGAATTCCAAAACACCTTTTATGGCATAATAATTATTTTCAATTCTACATACTATCTTTAGCTGCTTTTAAAAACGTTCTAAGAAAGTCCAATCAGACCAATTTAATCCCTAAACTATTCCACACTTTTAAAATTTAATTACCTAAAAATATTAAAAACTATTTAAAATAACTTGTTTAGCAGACTGTACAATAGCTATCTTAGTCACACGTAGCGCGTTCTCTGTCTGGGCGTCGAACACCTCTAGCAATTTGATGAACTGTAGCTGGTTAAGATATAAGAATGGCTGTCATTATTCTGTCACTTAAATGTTTAAAACTACTATAAAGTTGTAGGCAACAGATATATAGGTTTAGTTGTAAATAGTTACAAATCTTACTAAAATTACAAACTATCAAGAATTAGATTAGATTTGATTAGAAATGAAGGCAATGAAACCTCATGCAACAAAACTTTTTTCAGATCTATTGTGAATTAGAGCACTTTGTGTTTCTTTTTTTGGGTGACGGGAAAATCTGCTTATGGATCCCGGTGCCTAAGGCATCATCGGGGATTATGGGGTTAAGTTTATTGCGAGCTAGCTTTACCCACTAAAAAACCTTCACGTAAATCCAGTCCGAGCTCTGATGTAATCTTTTAAAGACATATTTTCGAGCTCGGAGTCAGTCTACTATCCTTCTTCGTCGTCCTGTATACCATCTGCCCTGTCGTCCTTCTCTTTTGCTCTCATTATACCTACTGTATTCCAGTTTTCTTTAGATTTGTACATGTGTTTTGTCAAGTTGTTGACGTCAGACCTCTCTCTCCATACCATTTTCTACTTCCCTTTATGCTATCTAGGGCACTTGAATAATATGTGTCTGCATCGTCTACTTCTGGGCAATACATGCAGACATCACTATCTCTTTTCTGTATCCAGTTAAAATACTTCGTAAAGCAACCATGGTTCGTCAATGTCTGTATCAGAAAATAAATCAATTGTATGACCGCATTTCTCCCATACTATGATGTCCAGGATCAATGTCTTCTACTGCGCTACCTTCGTTATCTTGGACTACTGCTTCTACTACCTCTCCATTGTTGTGTTTCTCATTCCTTCATTGGACTTGTTCTTATCGTACAATAAAGCCAGCCCTCTTCTCGACTAGGAGGTGCATGGGAATGATTTTCGTCACCACTTACAGCGCCTTGGTGGAGGTTGAACTGTAGGTGCTAGTTGCCCTCAACATGCCCGCCTAAGTAACCTCTGTCAAGTAGCTTTAATTATTATTTAGGTCACTGTTCTCTGGGAGAAAAATCTGCAGTTAAATAAGTGTAAAAAGTAACACTTGAATATAACTGAAATCTACATAGTGAAAATAACTGTAACTAGCATAAAATGAGAACTATAGTTAAATATACGTCATAAAAATTAATGAGGTCTCAACATAACAAGTGCACAACGAACATCTCTATAGTAGAGTTAACTAACTATAAATATTAAAAGAATTGTAACCCACTAAACCTTACACATAGACTCCATAGCACTGAAAAAAGAAAAAATATACTTTTACTACATAGAAATAAATCTGAAAAATAATAATAACATAGCTTGTCACTTATCGTATTTTGCACATATAATATTTAGAAAAATTCTCATGCACATAGAAAACACTCATGGCCAAGGTAGTAGAATACAAAAAAGAAAAAAACATGACCTAGTAGTTGTACCAGTTTTTCTACGATACACACTCACCTATACACGCATACCAGTATATTAAAGAAAAGTAGAATTTCAATACTTACAAAATCACCTTCCGTCTAGTCACTGAATTCGAATAAAGTCAGAATTTTCCAAAAAAAGTCGAAATTTCGAGATCAAAGTCGAAATTTCCAGATTAAAGTCGAAATTTCGGATTAAAGTCAAAATTTCGAGAAGACGTCGAAATTTCGAAATTAGTGTCAAAATTTCAAGATTGAAGTCGAAATTTTATGTTTAAAGTTATTGTTTAAAATCGAAATTTTGAGATAAGAGTCGAAATTTTAAGATTACAGTCAAAATTTCCAGAATAAAGTCAAAATTTTAAGAATAAAGTAAAAATTTTAAAATTAAAGTCTAAATTCCGAGTTTGAAGTCGATATTATAGTCGAAATTTCGAGATTAAAACCGAAATTACTAGATTAAAGTCGAACTTTCGAAATTAAAGTGATAATTTCGAAATTAAACTCGAAATTTCGAGATGAGGTAAAAATTCTCAGTTTAAAATAAAAATCTTGAGAATAATGTCGAAATTTCGAGATTAATGTCGAAATTTCGAGATTAGTGCCGAAATAAAAAAAAAGTAAAAATTTTAAGTTTAAAGTCGAAATTTTGAGATCAAAGTCGAAAGTTCAAGTTTAAATTCGAAATTTCGATATTAAATTCAAAATTTCGACAATCGAAATTCCAAGTCAAAATACGTTAATTTAGCGATGACGTTAGTTTTGTTCCACTGGCAATTACAATGACAGTATTTTATTTGAGTGCGTTTTTTTGTTTTGTTTACCTAAATTATATTGTTTTTAAACTTTTATAAATATATTTGTAGAGAAAATAGATAACATGCATCAAGTATATTGTAACGAGTTAGCCGGCTAGTACTAGGAGGAAGATGTTTAGTTGCCACTAGTAGAAGTAAAGATAGTAGTCAAAAAGAAAGAATTGTCAGTCAGATTGAATTATAGTTGTCAATCGTATTCGTTTTTTTTAAAGATTTTGTATTTACTGTTAATAAACGTTTTAAAATACCCTACAAGTTTTACAAATTGGTGTCAGGTGTGGGGTATAAGAGGAAATAGAAATGCCCGGGAAGAAGATAAACGAATTGTTGGCGGCAGAGCTCAGAAGAGAGCTCGAATAACGGGACTTAGATACCACTGGACCGAAGGCTGTATTACTAGGACGGCTACGTGAGTACTACCATAGCCAAGGTATTGATTCAGAATCGGTAGAATTCGAAGATCCGTCTCAAAAAGCCTTCGCCGCCCTGTCCCAACAGATGTCGAGCCTGCGTGACGAGCTATCGCAACAGGTATTCAGTCAGTCCCAGCAGATGTCAAGCCTAAATGACGAATTGGTTCAGCTTTCTCAGCAGATATCCAGTCAACGCAATGAGCTCCTTCAACAAGTGACTACTATGATGTATAATCAAGCTTCGGAACTTCGAGCCGAAATGCACACAGAGATAACAGAGATAGCACAACGTACTGAACGACTCGAAGAGAAGATATCTCAACGCACCGGACGACTCGAAGCGGAGATCCATAACCTCCAGGGGAAGATGTCCCAACAACTCTCTTCAGAACAAAATATGGAATCCCATCCGGTCGTTGAAAGATTAGGGAGCAGCGTCTCTAATCTGCAGATCCAGCTTCAAACGATCGAAGAACGTGTTTCCCAGCAGTCATCGAGGAGTCAAGAGCGGCAAGGATCTAGTACAGCAGAAATTCTCAAGGGGATAAAACCCCCAACTTATGATGGAAAGACTTCTTTACAAAATTACATGAAACAGTTTAATGCTGCAGCTGGAGCTAACGGATGGTCATCCCGGGAGAAAGCCATATCTCTCACAATAGCTCTGCGTGGTGAAGCATTAGATGTTTTGCAAACACTCCATGCGGATGAAGCTGAAGACTTTGACTTACTGGTGAAACATTTAGAAATGAGATATGGCCATGCTCACCTAGAGCCGGTTTACCAGTCCCATCTCAAGAACCGGAAGCAGAAAGTCAATGAGTCAATTCAGGAGTTTGAAGCAGACATTGCAAGAATGGCACGCTTTGCCTATCCGTCGGCCCCAGAGAGTCTTCTAGAATGCTTAGCTGTCCAAGCTTTCGTTGACGGTTTAAGGGACCAAGACTTACAGAGAGCGGTACGTTTAGCTCGTCCAAAACTTTTAGTCGATGCGTTGACAGTAGCGTTGGAGTACGAAGCTGCAACGGAGGCTTCCCGAGGCCCTGCTCGAGTACGAGTCATCACGGACCACAACAACGTCGACACTCAACAAGAGCCATCTGATCCCAAAATCATGGAAGACGTAGTGACTAGCGTCATGAAAATACTGGCCTCCAGGAAGAGACGTCCTGTCAGATGTTGGAATTGTGGGGAACTAGGCCACATCAGAAATGCTTGCTCTCGTTGGACAGATAAAAAGTTCCAGCAGCAGGAAAACTAAATTGGGTCATCTCCCGGGGGGCGACATCGACCCGAACTAGCTTTCAAGACCCTCCCATTCTAATTATAGCATCGTTAAGACATCTTACCAGCAGTTTGTACGTAGACGGCACAGTCGATGGCAAAGAGTATAAAATGTTGGTAGATACCGGAGCGACGAAAACTATCATTCGGCCAGCAGTCACAACGAAGAAAAAATTGCTACCTTCCAGATGGGTGTTACGGACCGCTACGGGGGAAACAGCCAAGGTCTACGGCGAGGTGGAGTTGAGAATAAAATTTGGTTCCACCTGTGTATCACACATCTCTCTGGTGGCAGACATCGAAGAAGACATTATTTTGGGTATGGACATCATGTATGCCTGTGGGTTTCAACTAGATCTCAAGCGCCGAACCATACACGTTGGAAACGAAGAACTGTTTTTACACCAAAAAGAGACAACCATCGCTGAAGTAACGCTAGCAGAAAACGTCGAAGTCCCAGCAAATTGTGAATTAGTCGCTGCAGCCCGACTGAATAGAGTGATTCCAGATGATATCCCAGCTATGCTAGAGCCTAGAAATCACGACCAGGATTTAGGAAAAGGGGTTCTTGTTGGTAAGGCACTCATCACGTCAGCTGCAAACGTGCCTGTTCGCATAATAAATGTTAACGACTATCCCGTTACTCTTAAAAAGGGCACACAGGTGGGAACGTTCGAACCCGTAACAGCCGTGATTCACCAGGTGAGCGCTTCGGAAAAAGAAATTTCAAACAAAATAAATCTGATGCTAGCAGCTATAGATCCGTCCTTATCCAGTCACGAAAAGAGACAGGTGAAAGAACTAGTTAACCGATATGAATGTGTCTTTGGTTCTAAAGATGGTAAACCAGGAAGAACGGATATCGTAAAACATAAAATCGATACAGGCGCAGCTCATCCTATCCGGCAAGCGCCACGAAGACTTCCCCAAGTTAAGAAGGAAGAGGCCGAAAGAGTTCTCCAGGAGATGGTTAGGGACGGAGTGGTTGAACCATCTATGAGTCCGTGGGCCTCTCCCGTGGTTCTGGTTAGGAAGAAAGATGGATCAACACGATTTTGCGTGGACTACCGCAAGCTTAATGATGTCACCAAGAAGGACAGTTATCCTTTACCGAGAATCGATGACGCCCTTGATTCCTTGGCGGGTTCCAAGCTGTTTTCCACGCTAGATTTAAAAAGCGGATATTGGCAAGTAGAAATGGATCCTATCGACAAAGAAAAGACGGCGTTCACTAGCGGATCAGGTTTGTGGCAGTTCACGGTTCTTCCATTTGGCCTTTGTAACGCTCCTGCTACCTTCGAACGACTCATGGAGAACATCCTAAGAGGTTTGTCTTGGAGAACTTGTCTTGTATATTTGGATGATGTCATTATCATGGGTAAGACTTTCGAGGAACACCTGGTAAATCTCGAAGAAGTCTTTAAGAGATTACAAGCTGCCAATTTAACGCTAAACGTTAAAAAGTGTCACCTATTCCAATCCAAGGTGGGTTATCTGGGCCATATAGTAAGCGGAGAAGGCGTTTCCGTGGACCCTAATAAGATACAGGCAGTTCAGCAATGGCCAATCCCATCCGACAAGCGTCAACTAAGAAGCTTCTTGGGCCTATGCTCCTACTACCGTCGATTCGTTGAGAAATTTGGAGACGTTGTCAAACCGTTGACACGGATGACCGAGGAAGGTACAAGCTTCAGCTGGGATAAAGAGTGCCAAGCTGCATTTGACACGTTAAAGGGAAAATTAACCTCAGCTCCAATCCTGGGTTACCCGCTTCCTGAAGGAAAATTTATTCTGGATTCCGACGCCAGCAATATAGGAATTGGTTCCGTTTTGTCGCAGTTGCAGGATGGTCGGGAAAAAGTCCTCGGTTATTTCAGTAAGACGCTGTCTAAACAGGAGAGAAACTATTGCGTCACCAGGCGAGAACTTTTTGCTGTTGTAAAGTCCGTTGAGCATTTTTATAAATACCTCTATGGCAGAAAATTCCTAATAAGAACAGACCACGCTAGTTTGAAGTGGTTACTTAATTTCAAAAATCCAGAAGGTCAAATAGCAAGATGGTTCGAAAAGCTACAGGAATACGATTTCGAAATCGTACATCGATCGGGAGTAAGCCACCGCAACGCAGATGCCCTCTCCAGAAGACCATGCCAACCGAATTGCCCCCATTGTAGCCGCCTGGAGCAGAAAGAGCAGAACCTCTACCACATTAAAGTTATCAGTGATGAATGGACACCCGAGAAGATTCAGGATCGGCAGGAAAAAGATCCTATTTTGATGAAAATCAGAGATTGGAAATCGATCAATCGTCGTCCAACGTGGCAAGAAGTGTCGTCGTCTTCACCGATGTTAAAGGCATACTGGGCACAGTGGAATTCTTTGATAGTGGAGGATGGACTTCTTAAAAGATTTATTGAAAATCCTGACGGAACAGAATACAAAAAGCAGCTTGTTGTCCCGAAAATTTGCATACCAGAGATATTAAAACACCTCCATGATGGAACCTCAGGGGGCCATCTAGGCGTAAAGAAAACATTGCAGAAGGTACGTGAAAGATTCTACTGGGTAAATTGTTCCGACGACGTCAGGGATTGGTGTCGAACATGTACCACTTGTTTATCAAGCAATGGACCTCATCGTAAACCTAGGGCTGAGATGCAACAGTATATTGTAGGAAGCCCAATTGAAAGAATTGCCGTGGATATACTGGGCCCCTTACCGCAGAGCGACGCAGGGAATAAATACATATTCGTAGTGATGGACTATTTTTCTAAGTGGGTAGAAGCTTATGCTGTTCCCAACCAGGAAGCTGCCACCTTAGCCGACATGCTAGTAAATGAATTCATAAGTCGATTTGGAGTGCCACTTGAATTACATTCGGACCAAGGAAGGAACTTTGAAAGTGAACTATTTCAAGAAGTTTGTAAGAAACTGGGAATTCTAAAAACCAGAACCACAGCACTTCGTCCTCAATCTGATGGGATGGTGGAACGAATGAATAGGACTCTTGCTAGATATTTGTCAAAAGTTGTCTCCGAACATCAAAGGGACTGGGACCAACACATTCCATTCTTTTTGATGGCGTTCCGATCGGCAGTTAATGAGTCTTCAGGCCAGACACCTGCAAAAGTCTTGTTTGGTAGAGATTTGAGATTACCATGTGACTTGGTATTTGGTTGTAAACCTGGTGATTACACGGCTGGAGAAGACTATGTCTGTGATCTTCGAAAAAAGATGGAAGATATTCACGAATTAGTCCGTACCAATTTGCAGTTAGCTAGTGATCGCATGAAGAGGCATTATGACACAAGAACAGAAGAGACCAGCTACCAGGAGGGAGATTTCGTCTGGCTGTATAATCCACGAAGAAAACGAGGTCTATGTCCTAAATTACAAAGGAACTGGGTAGGTCCGTACACCGTGAAAAAGAAAATTAATGACGTCATTTATCGAATTGTCAAGGCTCCCAGAGGGAAACCCATCGTGGTTCATCATGATCGACTGGCACCGTTTAAAGGGGACCATACTGAAGATTGCGGGTACGACCACAACACGTCGGATAATATCAGCATTCCAGGAGGAATGCATCTAAGGAAGGGGGCAGTGTAACGAGTTAGCCGGCTAGTACTAGGAGGAAGATGTTTAGTTGCCACTAGTAGAAGTAAAGATAGTAGTCAAAAAGAAAGAATTGTCAGTCAGATTGAATTATAGTTGTCAATCGTATTCGTTTTTTTTAAAGATTTTGTATTTACTGTTAATAAACGTTTTAAAATACCCTACAAGTTTTACAATATAATAATTTAGTACGAATTAGAAACCTTTAGACTACTTTTTATTACCTGGTAACGATATTTAATATAAAACAAAAAAAGTAAAAACGTATGTTAAATATTGTTAAAGTTTGGTTAAAATTAACTTAGAGTGGAACCAAAATTTGGACACACATGGCGTATTTCGAGATTTAAGTCAAAATTTCGTGAAAAATATCGAAATTCCGAGTTTAAAGTCAAAATTTCAAGATTAAAATCGAAATTTTGAGTTTAAAGTTGAAATTTCATGGTAAAACTCGGAATTCCAATATTCAAGTTGAAGTTACGAAAAAAAAAAAAAAAAAAGAAAACGTCGAAATTTAGAGTTTAAAGACGGAATTTTCTCTTCGAAGTCAAATATATATTATTTGCCCCTTCTACGCCTTCGTACACGGGCAATACAAATATCCAAGGAAATTGCCAACTGTAAAGTAGTTCTTAGATATTTTATTCACGAACGCCATTATATGAAAAAGAGAAATATATCTACTGGTTTTGGAAATATGTATTAAAAAGAAGAATTGAAGCTAGGTAGACTCATATTTACAATACTACATTTTGTTGCATAACCCCTGTAAATTATTGAAAACTAGTCTGCAAATAATGATTCTAAAGACCAGAACGAGAGTAAAGCGTGGTTAATTACAAAATTACAAAGATTTTACCGTGTATTTATAAAGTCAAATAGTATGTTATTATGGTAAATCTCAAGTACATCCGTTCTAACGAGCGGTAAAAGTGCTCCGTTTGCCATGGGCGTCCTAAGGGGGCAATTCGTCTATTTTTTTCTTAAAACTTTAGTCAACAACAGTCATACTACCTAATAATAGACATGTATTTTAATGCTACATCTTTACTAACTTTAGTTTATTCATACGTAATATACAGTTTCTGTTACTGAATGATGTGTAAGGATGTACATATTTATTAAACAGAAGCTACGAGATAATTTTATTTCTTACTTCCACGAACATTTCACATTTATTATCTTTTAAAAAAATTGAAGAGCATTATCCAATTTATTTCTTCTTCCATATTCCTCTAACACATAGGTACCCAACACCCAGTGGGCGCTGGAACTTTCTACAGGGGTGGTAGCGGATTCAGAGGCAAATGGGGGGCATCAAGGAAATCATCCTACCCTATCACCACCACAATATAAAAATATTTATTTTTCAATTAAAAAAAATGTTTACAAAATATTGTTAATAAATATTTCAAATAAATCATTTAAAAATATATTGAAATATTGTGTGCTTATGGGGTATCTATTAAGAAAAATAATATAATAAAATACAATACCTGTTTTCAAAAATAAATATTTGTTCTACTCCTGTGCGAGAAGTGCGTACTTCTCGCACTCATTTGCGTGCGAGAAATCGAATTTCGTACACTGAAACCAGCAAATTCCTTTCCTGTACAATTTTTATTCGGTAATTGCCCTTTTAAAACACTATTTTTAAATGTTTTTATGTTTTTTGGACAAAACAATACTCAAAAATAAAGGTTTTGCATGTTATTTAACGTGTTTTTTTAATATTTTGGGACGTTTTAGTCATTATTAAAAAACTGCATTTTTTTAAATAATTGAGCGACCCTCGTAGCTTTTTCTAAACGTCAAATTTATCAACAATTAGGCATTCCAAACTGAATGGCTACCAGTGGGTTCTGACGGGTTATGATATGGCAAAATTATGGCAACCCTGTAGGCCTGGTGATTTGTCAAGGTCAATGAAATAGATAGTTACATAGATTGATCATCCATATTTTTCAAAATAAACATAAGCCTTAGATAAAAGAGACCAGAGATATAACATACACCGGTTTTAAACCTGCGCAAATGTTGCCAATTTCTAAAGAAGAGTTAACGGAGCGGGGGAACTGGGCGGCGACACGCGGCGACCCTAACTCTGTGACAGGGACCGGACTTTGTTTATTAGCATCTTAATGAACTATTAGGTTTATTTAAAAGGTGTTTAATCGAATTTTGTATTATGAAATAAAATTAACGTGATTTTTTAATATCAAACAGATGCCACGACATTTTATGTAAAGAGAAGACCTTTTATAGAATATTTTTAGCATTTATTTACTACGGACTTTTCTGCAAGAGATTACAGTAAAATGTTGAAATAGAATATATTGTTAATAGAGCAAAAAATGTTACTCATTGTCTACGAGTATTATAAAAATAGCATGTGCGCAGGCTAATACTGCAAATCTACCCTTATGAGTTGAACATTATATTTTTTCTACGGCTATTACATATTATTAAAAATTAGTCAAAATGAGAAAATGCTGTTTTGTATTGTAACCTCAGAAAAAAGTATATTAAGGCTTCTTTCTTTAAGAATATTAATTATTATGAAGGATGAGTCACATAAAACTATAGAAATGCATATGTCTGATACCAGATAACATTTTAAAATTTAAATCTATTTAAATTCATTTGGTCGCTAGGGATGAGTGATTATCGAAATAAATTATCGATCATTGAAAATAATCGATTATTTTCGATCAATCGATTATTTTCAAACAATATATTTTTTGTCATTTCCTTCAAAATCGACTACTTGATTATCTTTGAAAAATCAAAAATAATCGATTAATTAAAAAGCCAATTAACCGATAAATCAGTGTTTACAAAATATAATGTAAATAGAATTATCGTTTATTTTAAATAATCGATTATTTTCAAATAAACCATTTTTTTTTGTCCATGGAAACAGATTATTCGATAATCTTTGAAAAATCGAAAATAATCGATTAATCAAAAATAATCGGTTAATTAAAAAGTCGATTAACTGATAAATCGATTTAAAAAAAACAGAATGATCGGTTATTTTAAATAATTGATTATTTTCGATCAATCTATTATTATCAATAATCTATTTTTATTGTATTTCCTTTAAAATCGTTAATTCGATCATCTTTGAAATACCGAAAATAATCGAGAATTCCAAAATAATCGCCTAATCGAAAATAATCAATTAATTAAGAAGCCGATTCTATGATAAATCGATTATTACCAATAATCTATTTTATTGTATTTCAAAAATAATCGATTAATTAAAATGTCGATTAACTGTCAAATAGATTTTCAAAAAAAAACAGAATAATCGATTATTTTAAATAATCGATTATTTTCGATCAATCGATTATTATCAATAATCTATTTTTATTGTATTTCCTTTAAAATCGATAATTCGATTATCTTTGAAATACCAAAAATAATCAATAATTCCAAAATAATCGCCAATAATTATATAACCAATTAATTAAAAAGCCGATTCTATGATAAATCGATTTTCCAAAAAATAAAACGAATTATCTATTATTTTCTAATAATCCTTTTTTCATATTTACTTTGAAATTGATTATTCGATTATCGAAAATAATTGATTATTAAAAAGCTGATTATCCAATAAATCGATAATTTTAAAAAAATAACAAAAATATCGATTATGTAAAATAACCGATTATATTCAATCGATTATTTTCATATAATATCTTTGAAAAATCGAAAATAATCAAATAATTAAAAAACCGATTAAACGATAAATCGATTATTTTGAATAAATCTACTTTTTTTGTATTTCCTTTAAAATCGATTAATACATTATCTTAAAAAAAAAACGAAAATAATTTATTAGAAACAGCGGATAAATCGATTTTCATTAAAAAATATCAGAATTATCGATAAATCGATTATTTTTGTAACCCCTATCGGTCGCTTGCTTTTATCTGAGCATTTAGCTCCAAAATTTAGAGATTCGGATTTTTTGATCCAGTTATCTTTGAAATCGCATTCGATTGTATAATAAATAAATATTGCTAAATTTTGGATTTTTTTTAGTAAACGAAAATTATGTTCGAGTTGTTTAGGGGTTTGTAATGTAACATTTTATTAACGTGACTAAGGGTCGATTCCACCGTTGTGTTAAACGAAGTTTAAAATTTTTACATTAACACTGTCATTTTAATCTCCGTTTAACACAACGGTGGAATCGGACCTAACTCCTGTAACTTTAGTATTTTTTTTTTTGCTTATACGATTACTTTGTTTTAAGACTGAAAATTCAATGTCACTTTCGATTTGACCGCAAATAAGATGAACCTTGACATTTTAAGTAGGTCATCCTGTATTTCATCTAATATTCTTATAAAAATACTTTTTAAATACAAAATTTCGTTAGCAATAATGCCTATTTACTATTTATTTAAATTTAATGTTCAAAATTTTACCCTTTTGTAAATTTATGTAAGGAATATGAAATCTGATTTCTGATGCTTAATATTTATTGAAACCCCTTAATGCGGATCTGAAGTATTTAGCCCAGAGAATCATGGTGCTTTATGTCAAAACGTTAATAAATATTTACCGCTGAAAACGAATATATTCATAACAGTAGTTCTTGTATTATAAGTACATACAATTTTTCAAGATACATCGTGACATTTTGAACTTGAAATTGAATAACTAGAACACTTTAAATTGCTAAAATACCAACAAATAAATCAAAAAACTGCTGTCAATGGTGATTAAACTCAGGTGGAGGTGATCTCTGAATGAAAATCGGAGCAATTCGGGTGGCGTCGTGCAATAATGATTTTCAATTGGTGGGTTACTTTGGCTTAAAATAGACAACATGCGCAGTGTGCAATGTTACATTTTCGGTCTCTTTAATCTAAGACATAAGCTTATGCCTTGAAGTAAAAATGTAAGCAATTATTTTTTTAAATATCTAAAGGTTAAAACACATTTTTGCTAAACCGATTCAAATTAATAAATATTTGCCAGGCAATATGGCCGCTCGTAAACGACCAGCTTTGAGCAATTTATATAACTATATATGTATCATTGACCCTGTTAATGACAACATAACAACATGGTTGCCATATCTAAACTGTCATTACCCACTGGTAGCCATTTGGACAGGTCGTTGGAATGCCCAATAGAATTTTGCTTGACACCTTTCATGTCACTTGATTTTTATGTCAATTTAAACTGTTAGGTCGTGTATATGAAGACTAGAGATAAGGAGGCGAATCGGCATGCTCAAAATACGGTTCCAAAAATCACACGTCAATTGAGCTTTTATAATTGTGGAAAACTGGAGGATTTACAACATATTTTTTTTAATTGTCAAAATAATTTTTATAATATTTATACATTTTTAGATAGTTTAGATATTCCAAAAAATTTTATAAAACCTGTTACACTTTTTGATGTATTGTTTAAACTTCTGTCTTTCGGTAATGTTAAAAAAATATCAAAATTTATACAAATGTCTAAAATTAAGCTGTAAAATATTGTAATTATTTACCTGTTGTTACCAAATGGCTGTATCATCTTAGCTATGTAGGCCAATAAATTATAAAAAAAAAAAAAAAAAATTAACCGCATGGGCGCTGGTACGGTTTACGTAGGTCAAAATACATGGCTTCTTATGGGAATTGTACATAATTTTGTCAAAATAATAAAAATAAACTTGTTTATAGCTAAATAAAGAACAGAACATACTGTTGTATTTATTTCTAAATAAGTCTTACATATTTTAATTGATTCATTATTTACTATTTATTTTTATTTAAGTAAAATGCAAATTATTGATGATAAATGTTGAAATTTGATGGGTAGGGCTAAATATTTTTAAATTAAAGCTAAATAAGGCTAAGGGCTAAGACACGGTTTAAATAAAAATATTTAGTCAGGAATTTTACAAAAATCAGTTCCAATACCAAGTTCGTCAAGTACTATTGAGGAGCCGGTGAATGAACCAGTTGCAGCCCCAGTTCGTTTGTACTCATTCGAAAGAAAAAATGGTCCTTCTGATTTTCTGATAAATCGGTTCATGCAACATGGCAGTGCCACAAATTGTACTTGTAACTTATATTGTAACAAGTAATAATAATAAGTAGTATTATGAGTTTTCTGTACTGTTAGAAAATAAAAAGTTTAGTTTTCAAAATTTTTTTATTTTTTTCTTAATTTAAATCCGGGTAGAGGTGGATTTAAACACTTTTTCAGACCATCAACAGTCTCTGCGAAACAAGAGGATTTACTTACTTACTTTAAACACTTGGATATTCTCCATGTTGATTCTACAAAGTTGGCTTTTAGATTGTTTATCAAATGCAGATACTGAAGATTCATCAAATATGAAGATTCTTCTTCTTCTTCTTCTTCTTCTTCTTCTTCTTCTTCTTCTTCTTCTTCTTCTTCTTCTTCTTCTTCTTCTTCTTCTTCTTCTTCTTCTTTCTTCTTCTTCTTCTTCTTCTTCTTCTTCTTCTTCTTCTTCTTCTTCTTCTTCTTCTTCTTCTTCTTCTTCTTCTTCTTCTTCTTCTTCTTCTTCTTCTTCTTCTTCTTCTTCTTCTTCTTCTTCTTCTTCTTCTTCTTCTTCTTCTTCTTCTTCTTCTTCTTCTTCTTCTTCTTCTTCTTCTTCTTCTTCTTCTTCTTCTTCTTCTTCTTCTTCTTCTTCTTCTTCTTCTTCTTCTTCTTCTTCTTCTTTTCTTCTTCTTCTTCTTCTTCTTCTTCTTCTCTTCTTCTTCTTCTTCTTCTTCTTCTTCTTCTGATCGAATCGAATAATTAAAAAGCCGATTAACCGATACATTCTCTTTTTTCAAAACAATAACAGAATTCTTGATTATTTTAAACAATCGATTATTTTTGATCAATAGATTATGTTCGATCAATAGATTATGTTCTATCAATCGATTATGTTCGATCAATCGATTATGTTCGATCAATCGATTATGTTCGATCAATAGATTATTTTTCGTATTTCCATTGAAATCGATTAACCTTAAAATGTCGAAAATAATCAATTAATTAAAAAAGCCGATTAAATGATAAATCGATTTTTCTAACAAAATAACCAAATTATCAATTATTTAAAATATTCGTTTATTTTTGATTATTTTCAATTAATCTATTTTCTTTCTGTATTTCCTTTAAAATCGATTATTCCATTATCTTAATAATATTAATTTATTGAAAATATTCCATTAAATGAATATAGTCGATTAATTATAACCGATAAATCGATTTTCATAAAAAAATAACGGAATAATGGATTATTATCTTTAAAATTCGGATTTTTTGATCCCGTTTTCTTTAGAACCGCCTTCGATTGTATAAAATAATAGATATTGCAAGAATTTAGATGTTTTAGTACAAATTTTTTCCGATTTGTTTAGGGTTAACTTTAGTATTTATTTTTGCTGACAATGTTATGAATGTTGTTATGAACATGTGCATTTTATTAAAATTAATTTAATTTGGGCCCCGTATATTTCTTTTAGTCTGATTTTGTTGTTTAATTAATTTTCTTTGGGGGGCAATGTTTATTTTTGCATATTATTTTTTGCATGAAGCAATTTCTGGAACCAAACTCGCGTTTTTGTACACATTTCTTTCTAGAGGTAAGTAATTTCCAATTTATTAAGAAAACCACTGTATAATGTGTGTGTTTAATAATATATTACACAAAGACTATAATTATTTTAGGTGAATTGGAACAGAGATCCATTGTTACAGCTACTTGTGTTCATTAAATAGGTAGATGAATGTCTGGACAGCTTTAATGGCAGCACAAAGTTCCTATCTACTAGAAAAGTAAAATGTTAATGTATGCTGAGTAAAAAATCTGCACATGTAGTATTGGCAAAGGACTTTTGAAATGATTAGAGATTAGCTATTTCTTACATACACCTACCTCTAACAGCCACTCTAAAGGAAGAAAAAAAAAATTGAATCACAAAAGGGCATAATTTTAAATCAGGATGCATTGGAAAATAAATTTGGGGACATCAGGTCGGTTTTGGATTTTATAGAGAGATCAATCTCAAGAAAAGTTAATTTATCCTGCAGAACAGCCAGTAGTTTAAGTAGAATTTGTTATAACTTTATTAGAAATTTTCTTTGATAATAAATTGTAATATAGGTACCAATTATTGTTTCAAATGAAATTAAAAAAGAGTTAAATATGAAATTAAATTTTTCATGAGTAAAATGTTATATTCATTCGAACATAGTAAGGTAATCTATAATTAAGGGAATATGGAAAAGAGGTATACCCTGGTGGTGTAAGAGAAAGGTAAGGGGCAATGACAAAAAAATTACAAAAATGTATTTATCTTTAAATAGTGTTTATTATTATTAATATTATTTGCTATGTTTGAAAAGTACCTCCTGCTTCTGAACAGATTGAATAGATTAGACTACTAGTTGGAGAAGGTCCACCTAGTAACCAAATTAGGAGACTAGGAAAACTTTTACATGACTGGGGACACAACAGGAATGCACACACACAAGATACACAAACGAAATAACAGGGGTAAGCCTTCAGCAACGTCCTGTTTAAATGATGATAGTATGTCATCCTTCATTCCCTTTTAGAAGGCATGGCATATAAATATATTGATCTTGATTACTATAAGAGGAGTTAGCAGGGGTCTAGCAGGTTTCGATCCAGTTTACAGGATGGGAACTTACTTGACTCGGGCCTTATACATTTGTGTTGAGTGTATGTGTGTTTCGTTTCCATGGTTTCTATTAAAATAAACAGTCATAACATATCCATACCTTTTTGCCAGACTAACATAAGTGACATTTGTTCAAATGGCGCTTATGATAGTCTGGCAAAAAGGTATGGATACTATACTTTATAAAATATTTGTTGCATTAGTTTTTAAATATATTATGAATATATAACAACTGTTACTTTCTTTGTAATTTGTCACAAAATGACAGGAGGTACTTTCTAAACAAAGCAATTGTAGTTTGTTTTTCTGTACCTTACAAAAATATAATTTATAGAAAAAGAGTTTGGTGTATTATTTTTCCAAGTTTAAATATTTAATAATCAATAGAATTTTCAAGTTTTTTTTTTAGCGAAATTTACAAGAGTAATAAAAACTATGTTCACTGATTATATTAAACTGATTAAAACTTCCTTTATTAAAATGATTATTTATATGATAAAAAATTTGATGTTATTGGAAGCTTTTATATTTTTTTAATATACAGTGAAACAATAGTTTTTGTTTCTCCTGTAAATTTGTATAGAAAAACTTTATTTCTGAATCCATGTTTGAGTTTCCCGCCCTAAAGCATTTTTAATTTTCCCGCTATTTACTAGTGGCGCCATCATAGACTGGTTGTGGTTACAATCGCCCAAATAACTTTTACCGAACAAAAAAAATACATTGAGTTACACGTCTCGCTGGATTGTCTCTGTTATAGGTTATTATAGGATCCTTTTCCTTATAAATGCTAACAAAAACATCTCCAGAAACGTCCGGATAAATACAGCTTTGAGGCATTAATTAAATATATTTAGCAAAATTTCGTATAAAATTGGAAATGCTTACTAGCGGCTTTTAACATAGTGTATGTTTGTTTTAGGTTTCGAGGGTGCATCATGAGTAAGGGCTGTGACCCAACAATACTTATATGACCGCATGTAGACAGAAAATTTGCCTAATTTAAATGCCAAATGAAACTATCTAAAAGATCAACTTTTGTCATGTGAAGGTTATAATGAAGATCAAATTATTAATTTGAAACGTGGTTTTGCCCATTTCAAATCATAAATTAAACAAAGGTAGACCAAAGCTCATTATAAAGAAGTTAATTTTATAAAATACAACCGATCTTGGCTGGAAGGTACTTTTGAAATACCTGTCGTTGGGGCTTCACAAAAACGGCCAGTCGACCATACAAATCGTTTGAAGACGAAAGTGAGAGAAGCAAAAGAAGAAAGACTAAATACATGCTGCGAAAGTGGAGCTGAGAAAATCTGGTAAAAAAGATGCATTAAATGTCTTAAAAGATATTACCAGTTCTCCGACACGAGCAACTAAATATAAAAAGGATTATCTTACGAAATCAAGTAAAGAGCACTCCTTAACACCAATGCAAGCTTTGCAAATGTGTATAGATGACGTTTTGATGCACAAACAGTATCAAATCATAAGAAAAACCAATAAGAAGTTTATTCCGTGCTATAGTGCATTACAAAAAGCCAGAAAGAAATGGTACCCACCTCAAGAATCGTTAATGGTAACGAGTACCAGTGCTAAAGCTCAGTTACAGCCTCTAATGGATGTTACCGTTAGGCGTTTATCGAAGTACCTAGAAGAGGTATTAATAACTTTAAAGAAGAAGAGAGTGATTGCCTAACTATAATTAGTAAATGGGTCTGCGATGGGTCTCAACAATCACAGTTCAAACAAAAACTAGAAAGTGACATTGCTTCGGATTCAAGCATATTCCAAAGCTATTTTGTGCCTCTTCAATTAGTTTCTGGAGATAAAAATGAAAAAGTTTTATGGAATAATCCAACGTCCTGTTCGCCGCGATTTTGTCGATCAATAAGATTCCGTTTTATCAAGGAAACTAATGATGTAACTGAAGAGGAAATAACACACGTAAAAAGCGCTATTACCTCTTTAGTCCCAACAGAGGTCGACCTAGGAGGGAAAAAGTTGTTAATCAAACACAAATTTATCATGACCGTGGTAGATGAAAAGGTCTGCAATGCAGCTACAGGCACAAAGTGTACGAGTAGGTGCTACATATGTGGGGCAACTTCGAAAGATTTTAATAAATTGGATTACAAAGGAGAAGTGAATTTTACAGCCCTTGAATGGCATATCTGTGTTACACGCTAGAATTCGATTATTTGAATGCATCCTACACTTAGCATATAAACTTAAAGTGAAAAAATATAGGGGAAGAAAATCTAAAGAGGAGAAAGACCTAGAAGATCAAATCAAAAAAGAGATACAAAGAAGGTTCCGCACTAAAACAGGTTTACTAATAGATATGCCTAACTCCAATTTTGGGAATACAAATGATGGAAATACTAGTAGAAGGTTCTTTGAGAATCCCACATTAGCTGCAAAAATAACTGGCATTAGCTATGAATTGATGTACAGACTAAAAGTCATATTGGAAGCAATTTCAAGCGGATTTGAAATTTATCCGGTAAATTATGAAAGATATGCTTCAGAAGCTGCTCGACTTTATGTTAAGTTGTATGATTGGCATCCTATGACGCCAACAATGCACAAGATTTTAGTGCATGGTGCAGTCATTATTGAAAAGGCATTGTTACCAATCGGACAGCTTTCCGAGGATGCAGCTGAGGCTCGCAATAAACATTTCAGAAGTTACTGACAAAATTTTGCGAGGAAATTTTCCAGAAAAAATTGTAATCAGGACATTTTTAATCGCCTTCTGCTTAGTTTAGATACTGTGCTAAGTAGCATGCGAAATGTAAAAAAAGGAAAGCAAAAACATTTTTGCCTGAAACCTTGGCCATGTTTGTATCTGCAGAATCCCATATTAAAACAGGAAGTTTATCAGAGAGCGACGTAGAAGGTCAAGAAACAACACATTTTTTTGCTGACCCAAAATTTTGTTTTTTGTTTGTAAATATATAATTATTTTTAGTTCGTGCAAATACCTGTAAGTGCGGCGTCGTGCTCAAACTACGTCTTCGTGTGATATGGCCATCATATCCACTCTTGTTGCAAAAACTACTATTTCTAACTTTCAACTGACGCCAAAATAAAAAAATCAGTACTTGCTAAAACTTTTTTTAAATTTTAAATGTGTACGTCAAATATTCTTTGTGTAAAACCCTGTGAAAAGTGGACACCGAGGTGATTCCATAAATGTTCCCTTTTGCCTACTTGGTGACTAAACAGTAAAAGGAATTTATATACCTCCTCATAAATATGAATTGATTCGAAAACCTTTGCCACTGTATTAAAGTTTTAGTGTGTAATTTGTGACGCCTCTGCAATGCTGTACCAAGGTAACCACATATTGCTCTCTATGCAAATTTTTAAGCTTTATACTGCACCAGATTTGCGTGATACATACTCGATATATCTACTTACAAAACTTTATATTAGGTTCTTTTTTTTTTAATGGCTCTATAGATAATATCGGTTTAATATATAATGTGTAGGTATAGATATTTACCTCTAGGTGCATTCTTTTTTTATAGCTAATAATTTTGTTTGTTATTCTTAGGGCTGCGGGCAACGAAGGTGTGAATGTTTAATACACATTAAGGCTTAATCATACAGCACTTTTAAAATTATTTTTTTCCGTGGTGCTTTTAAGGGGATTATAACATGACACGTTACTATAAATAATTTATTATATAATTAAAGAAACATTTAATTAGCTCTTAAAAATAAAAATAACTCTTATACAGGGTGTTAGTATATTCGACCGACAACGCTCTACCCCAGAAAGCTTCCGTTAATTGATGAATAATAAAGGAAAATGGACCGTTGAGGGACTTAGTTACCGGAATGCAGGGTGTTAAAACTTTGAAATAAAAATTTAAAATTTGCAACAAATCAAAAACGCTTTTAAATATTATTTTCAAATTTGGTGACAATTTTAATTTTTTTTTAATTTTTTTTTAAATTTTTTAACTTATCTTCATTTTTAGTGAACTTTTTATAAAGCTATTTATTTTAAAAATATTTTTGGATATACAGGGTGTTACATTTTTGCCTGCCATATTTTTTAAATAGAATAACATGTATCTTATTTCAGTTTTAGAATGGTTTGGTAATACTGTATTCAAACCTAGAATAATTTAAAAAAATATTACAGGTCTGCTAAGCAATTAAATTTTTATGAAATTAGATAATGATGCAGACCCCTAATTAAATTATCATAATTTGGGTAAGATTACATTGATTTCAAAATTGTTTAATATACAGACTTATAGCACATTAAGATAACGAATAGTGTTTTGAAACATGTCTTATATATGGCTACTTTTAAGTTCAATTTACTTAATTTTTTCAAAGGCAACACCTGGTTTAATATTTTGGCATACAATTCCCTATAAATTTGCCTATTCAACAATACCAACATGTTAGAAAATAACACATGTACAGAGTGTCCCATCAGTGCATAATTGATCGGTAGTTGTTTTATTATTATTAAAAATAAAAAAAAAATAATATAAAAGTTGTATGAGACCATATTTAAAAATTATTCTTAAATATACATGGTGGTCTATAAACGAGGTGTTGACCAAACCTATACATTTTTAAAGCAAAACACCTTGCAGGTAGTTATACATATTTGATTGTTTTCAGGTCGTCAAATAATTTTAATTGACTTCATTAATTTGCTATGTTATATATAGAGTGTGTCAAAATGCGAGGTTACGATTTTTTAAATTTTTTCAATAGAATTCACTGTATTAATTAATTGGTGGTTAACATACAGGATATCACATTTAAAAAATTGAGAAAATCGTAATCTCGCATTTTGACACATTCTATATACAACATAGCAAATGAATGAAATTGAAATTATTGTTTGACGATGAAAAACAATCAAATATATATAACTACCTGCAGGGTGTTTTGCTTTAAAAATGTATAGGTTTGGTCAGACAGTCGTTTATGGATCACCCTGCATATTTATGAATAATTGTTAAATATGATCATACAACTTTTATATTAATTTTTTTCGTATTTCCCATTTTAAAACTGCTATATAGATCAATTACGCACTCATGGGACACCCTGTATATGTGTTATTGACTAACATATGGGTATCGTTGGATATGTAAATTTATAAGGAATTGTATGCTTAAATATTATACAGGGCGTGGCATTTAAAAAATTGAATAAATTTAACTTGGAATTAGCCATATTTACGACTTGTTTTTCAAAACACTCTGTATAAAGTAATACAGTTCTATCACCTCTATTCGTTATCTTATTACTTTTTTAAAAAAAAATTGAAATCATTGTAAACCTACCTAAATTATAATTTAATTTGGGGTCTGCATCATTCTATAATTTCATAAAAAAAATTAATTTATTGGCAACCCTGCAATATTTGTTAATAAAATTCCAGGGTTAAATGCAGAATTATCAAAGCATTCTAAAACTGAAGTGAAATACAGGGTTTTCTATTTAAAATATATAACTTTTTATTTGTCAGACAAAAACGCAAAACACACTATGTCTAAAAATATCTTTAAAATACATATTTTTGAAATTCATATAACTTTTATTTAGAAATTATTTACGTGTCGTATAACACAAATTGAAATATTGAACAATTTCGCATTATTGGGACAACGTGAATATATTATTCACAATATATGCACGCCGCATATGTTTGTAATAATTTAATTCCGCGCCGCGTGTATATATTTTATTCGCGCTTCTATTAGATATTGTATTTACTTAAACTACTTAACTCTTAAAACGTGAAAACAGACTTAAATTTTTAGAAAAACTACTTCGGCTCAGCAGACTCGACCACAACATTTGCTTCGGCAGTCAACGTGTTTTAAATGCTTTTTTTATCATTTGTTGTTTAATTTGTATTTAGTTATTAATATTTCAAAAATGCTTTTATTCCTATTGATTAATCTAAAATGCATACGTAATTTTTATTAATAATTAAAAATAGTACTGTAATTCTAAATTGATAAAACAAGTGAAAATAAAAACTTAGTATGAAAACATAAATTACGACTCTACAAATGAAGTATTCATTTTACGAAAAAAGTTATTATTCATAAAAATTTATGCATGGTCTAACAGAAAATGCAACCACCCGATATCAAATTGTATCAGTTGGTTTTACAAGAATTGTCAAAAAATATGATTTTGCTCAAGATAAAATACCTTTATTTTCGACAAACCCTATATACGACTGATAAAATTTGATATCAGATGATTGAATTTTAGGTTTCTAGACCATTCATAACTTTTTATCAGGGCCGACTAGAGGGGGGGGGGGTAACCGGGACTAATTCCCGGGGCCAGGGCTTAAATGGGGGCCCGGCAGCGCTGTAAGGGGGGCCGGCAGCGCTGTAAGGGGCGCCCGGCAACAGGTTTTTTGTTCTGCATGAGAAATTCGACACAAGATGAGAGAGGGAAGTTAAGTTTAAATTAAAATTAAATACAAGTAGAGGAAAAGTTTTAGCCTAGCTTCAGAAGAAGAAGAAGTAATTGAAAGGGAGAATACTTTTTTGATGTGAGGACCTGTTTTTTTGTTTTGTTTTAGAAGAAGAAGTAATTTTTTGATGTGAAGATCGTTTTTTTGTTAGAAAATTCTATTTCAGTCGAAGAGGAACAGTTTTTGGTTAAGATTTTTTTTGCCACGGGTCTCGATCTAGAGAATTGTCCTGGGGCTCGGCCTGGCTCTCGGCGGCCCTGCTTTTTATGTAAAGTACCTTTTTTTCTAAAATGAATAGACCATTCAATTATTTATGAAAAATAAGTTTTTTTCTCAAAATTCTTAAAAAAGTTTTCCGTATGCCGCCAACTTACGTAAACATACTGTACATATAAATAAGATTAAATTTTTATTGATGCAGATCTAAATAAAGTCTTGTGGGTAAATAAGGTAATAAAAACACTTTTTTATTACATTTTTCTTTTTTTTATTTGGTTCTTTGGCTGCAAGACCTTTCGGTATATACAGGGTATTCCATTAAGAATGGGAGCAACTGAAGATTAACTGATTAGAAATAAGCCGATTAAACGAATCATTGGTAGGTAAAACATTACTTGTTTCCGAAAAACAGGGTTTTAAAGTTGAAAATCAAAAATTATGAATAGCTACAACTTTTTTATTACTCAGTTTTATTTTACTAAATTCGGCAAACGTTATTGGTGTAATAAAATACACCTATCAGCGAAAAAATAAGTTAAATAAGCTTTGCCAGTGGCGTACTTTATGGGCAAGTAACACCTTTTTCCTTTCTAAATTTTAGTCCACAGTCCAACAACTTTTGATGTTTTTTAAATAAAGTTGAGTTAGTTTTTGAGATATTCGCATATATTTGGAAATTCTAAAATTTTTAAATTTGTTTTTTTTTTATTAAAATTCTAAAAAGAGTACATTATTTATTTAAAAAACATCAAAAATTTTAAAATTTTATGTCCAAATAACTTTTTGGATATTGACGCAAAATTTACGCGGTATAACGTACCAATGCTGTACGCCACTGGACAAGTTAATCAAGATAACTAATTTTTTTGCTGATAGGTGGATATTATAACACCAAAAACGTTTGCTAAATTTAGTAAAATTGTTGGGGGTAATAAAAAAAATTAGTCATAAACATTTTTTGGATTTTAACACCGCAATTCGAAACGAGAAACATTTTATCTAAGCATGATTTGTTTAGTTGTCTTATTTTTATTCAGAAAATCATCAGTTATTCTATGTCCCTTTCTTAACGGAGCACGATGTATTGTATAATAGGTCCCTACGTAATGATACGAAGACCTTTATCCTTTGTTGACTGGACACAAGAATGAACTACTAAGTAAATATACCGATATACCGAATCTAATCCAAAACTTTTATTTAGGTACCTACGTGCTACATCGAAAATATTTGTTAAGGTCAAGAACTTGTTTACTTTTCATCGCGTAGTGGCTAGGGGTGATGAATTTGTTATTTTATAACAGTTGCCGTTTAGAATTAATAAAATTATTACGCCATCTGTTGAACAAAAGAACTATTAAATATGGAATATTTGCTCTATCTGTTGAACAAAAGGATTCTTAATTTATGACACATAAATGATATATATCAAAATTAGTTCATGTTACGAATATTGGGGGTGGTATTGTGGCCTTAAAATATTATTTAAAATCCTACGACGATTTTGTCTGCAATTTACATACAATAATAATAACGTCCTAATATGTTTTAAATAGTTACAATAATTGATATTAGACGTCTGATATATAGCTTCTAATCTTCTGGCCTACTTGGCTCTTCTTTCCATACAGACAATCCTGTAAAGATTTGCGAATTGTAGCTTAATCAGTAACAGTCATGTTATTGAAAAAGAGGAAACCATATGGTTGTCATTCTAAAAACATTGCATATAATCATGAAAATAAAAATAATGACATAAAATGTCAAACACGAAAGAATAACTAAAATGTAGCTCTTATTGGCTTACAAAAGGGGCGGTTTCTCTATTGGTTTATTTGTGCAGTAAACACCCAGTTCAATTTCATAAAAACACATTTTAAAAGTACATAAATAACATGAAAATGTAAATTGAATTTTAATATTTTTTTTTATTTTCATACGTGTTAATCTATATTTTTTGGTACATCATTGCTCTCTGGCTGATCGCGTTTCTGTGGTACAATATAACTAAGTATACCATGTCTGTGGCGCATTATGATGAGTGAGTCTAACACGAGTGAGACGATTTGGCGAACGCATATAACTAAAAAGAGAAGACAACATGCCAACAGGTCCATCAAACTGTCGAAGAACACATTAATTGGCGTGCCGCTCACGAACAAGCTTGTCTATTCAGTATTGCCAGTCTAGTACAATTCACAATTGTACTAGATGTAGTACATTCTGCGTGCATCACTATTCACGTGTAATATTGTGATTCTTGTTTGGGTTCGTTATCAATAATGACCCTCTTTTTTTCATCTTCAATGAATTTAGATGTCACTGCAAATAGAATTCGAAACATCTAGTACATTTAAGAAATATGGTACATATTTTAAACAAATCTGGTATATAACAAAAACATTTTCTGGCAACACTGTACCAAATCAAACAAACTGTCATTCCGTCTTTCGTCATTCCTCTACTATAAAATATGAAACTATTTAAATAAAACCCTGGCGAATGACAATAAGTGTTTTTCATCGTGAATAAAACTAAGATTACTTTATTTGTTGTCATTTAAAAAAATATGTTTAATTGAGAACGGTCACAATAATAAATTAAAAGTATGTATGTCAATTCAAAGATTGTTCTCAAAAAACTTCTTTAATGCAAGGTAAATACAAGTATTTTTAAAATTGTTGTTTTATTTAACTATAATAAAGTTTTACGAATCTAATTTGTTTTATATTTTGTTTCAGTGTCTAGGACCATTTTAGGACTACTTCAAAATGATTTTTTTTGTACCCAACTGTAAATACTATGAAGTAAGAAGTAAGCAAAAAATTTGTAAATTTTTGTTTCTCACAAAACCTGCTAAAAGGAAAAATTCGATTATTCTGATAAGGTAACTACTTGACATCATTATGGAAATGTACAATAAACGTTTGATAAAGATAAAGACACAAATGGTTTTTCACTTTAAAAATCTGAATCGGAAGAATGGATCATTGAATTTAATATACCTACTTATAATGAGAAACTAAGAAATGGTATGTACATTTAAATAGTTTATAGGTTATTTTTGCTTGTATTTATCAATCGTCTTGCCTCTAGTCTGGATTTTGTGTTGCATACAAACCTGGTAAATTCGTTTACAGTTGGTAATAAAGTATGTCTCAAAAAGAGACACAGTCACATTCCACATATCTACATGCTCTGGGTCAAGTACAAATTAAAACAATAGACAATTAAACAATAATTTGAAAATACAGATGAAGCCGATTTACCTATTTAGACAAAATTGCTATCATTTATTAAAACACATTATTTTTTGGTAAACTTGGACATGCAAAACTCAGCTGTGAGGGTAGGATATTAGTGAGAGCAAGAATACTTTAGAATATGCTGTGAAATACACTTAGAAAGGGTCATATGGAGAATTAAGTGTGATAACATTTTACGATGTGTATCTCACTATTTTACTTCACAAATTTCTATAAATGTTCAATTATGTGCTGCTATTTCTAACTTTTACTATCCTTTTATAAAAGAAGTTGAATATTATCATTAACCTCTTTAAATGTTTATTTTGCCTTATACATTTTTTTTCTACTTTTTATACAGTATTCTGTAAAGAATATTATAGGTTTACTTTGTCCGTCTGTCCGATGTCACATTTTTTGTCTGCACGATAAGTCAAAAACGAGAAATGATAATTAACTTGAAAATTTTAAGCAAAAATCAAGCTCTATAAGGAGCCAAAGCCTATTGATTTTTAACAAATCTGATTAAAAATAGGGGTTTAAGATGGGTTGAAATTAAAAAAAATCCTAAGTTAAAAACGTTAAAAAATCATAACTACAAAACGAAATATGCTATCAACTTGCAATTTTTAGCAATCAAGCTCTAGAAGAATCCCTTTAATTATAAAAAAAATCTGATTATTTATGAGGGATTTAAGGGGGGGTTAAAATTAAAAAAAAAAATGAAACTAAAGAGCGATATCAACATGAAATTTTCACTAAAAATCAAGCCTTATAAGGAGATGAGGCCTATTGATTGTGAAAACAATCTGGTTGAAAATGGGGGTCAAGGGGTCTGTTAAACTGTGAAGAATATCATTTAGAATGCCAGACACTATATATCTTTATTCTAGTTTGTATCTGTGTAATATTATGTATTGTGATCTTATAAAATAAACATTTAAAACATTTTAGTTCTTATTTTATTTGCCAATAAAAGATATTTAAAAAAGATATTTTTTATTTGACATCTGTGACAAATTGTGAAAATGATTAAAACTGAAAAATCGTAGGTAAAATTTCATATAATATTTTTTTACACAAAAATCAATGTTAAGCTTTCTACATAACCTATTTAAAAATAATCTCAAATTATGAAGAAAAGTCAGTTTACTAATAACGTTTATAGACGGTTTTCAACTTATTAAAAACAAAATAAATATTACACTAACTAAAATATATAATAACTACACTTAATACAAATTCAAATAATAAAAAAACAGCTATATTGGCACTTGTACAAAATTTTGAACCGAACTTACAATTAATAAAATTATTGGGAAAGTAAACACCCATTTTAAATTACGACAAGCCGCCACTGCTTACAAGTAGCCATAGAAAAACATCAAAATTGTTATAGTTTATGCACCAAATTTCGTGCTGTGTATTGTACATCTTCCTTCTTTCTATCATAAAATTCGAATGTCTCTATGTGTAAGTAATGAAGTTCTATATTTTGTCATTTAAGTTTCATTTTCGTATGCTAGATATAATAATTTTAACCGTTTTCTGATACGATCTTTTATTCATGAGATATAGCCATTGTAAGCATACAAAACTTATAATTGAAACGATTTTTGTGAAAGACTTGTATCCTCTAGATTTCACAATTGCGCCGCCCTTGATTTTGTTTCAAATATTCGATTACTAAAACCATTCAAAACGTTAAAAGCTTCATCAAGCCCATCTCTGACGGTTCCGTTTTCTGTTCTTCAGTTTGCATTTTTTTTTTCTCTCATTGGACAATATAATTTTTCTGTTAGTCTTCGAGAAGGGTAAAAAAAGGGCGTACCACAAACTCTAACTTGAAGAGATAACATCCTACCTTGTTATTACGAGATAGGATCGAAGAATATATTCAGGTAAGATTATCGGCGAGATATCGGCTAATCTAGTGGAAAAACAGTGTGTGCGTGTGTAAAACGTTGTAACAAAATATACGTACGATGTTAGAAAAAATGGAATCGATGGTTGAAGATCTTAAACGTAATTAAAATAGACTTCTATTTGAAATGATATTGATACACGGTATTAGCCCCACAGTGGCTTTGTTTATTTGATGGGTGATATGAATGAGTGTATTATCGAAAGTTAAATTATGGCATTTTATGTTTTGCTATAATATTTCCTTCGTTTTTTTTTTTTTTTGAAAAAGTAAAACCAAATTTTGTAGATTTTCACACTTTTATTTTAAAAATATAACAATTTTTAAAAACACTAACATGACATATGTTTCGAAGTACAACTTCTTTTTCAAATGTGACAAATTTACAATTCGGTATCCAATATATATACGAAATAATTTAACAAAACAAAGTACTTAAGAAAAACATCAATAACATTACAAAATAAACTAACTATTTAAAGTAAATAAGGGTACCAGGGGCGGTTTCTCCATTGGTTCATTTGTGCAGTGAACACCCAGTTCAATTTCATAAAGACACATTATTTTAAAATTACATAAATAACATAAAAATATAAATTTAATTTTAATATTTTTATTTTCATACGTGTTAATCTATATTTTTTGGTACATCATTGCTTTCTGGCTGATCGCGTCTCTGTGGCACAATATACCTAAGTAAACCTTGTCTGTGGCGCATTATGATGAGTGAGCCTAACACGATTGAGACGATTTGACGAATACATATAGCTAAAAAGAGATGAAAACACGCCAACAGATCCTTCAAACTGCCAAAGAACAAATTAATTGGCGCGCCGCTCACAAACAAGTTTGCCAAACCAGTGTTGCCAGTCTAGTACAATTCACAATTGTACTAGATGTAGTACATTCTGCATGCATCAGTGTTCACGTGTAAAATATATGTATATATTGTGTTCCTTGTTTGGGTTCGTTATCAATAAAGATCCCCTTTTTTCCTCTTCAATGAATGTCACTGCAAATAGAATTCGAAAAATCTGGTACATTTAAGGAATCTGGTACATTTTTTAGACAAATCTCGTACATAACAAAAACATTCTGGCAACTATGTACTAAATCAAAGTACAAACTGTCAATGTCAATACTATCATTCCATCGATTTTAATAAAATTAAGAATATTTTATTTGTGATTACTTAAAAAAATGTGTTTAATTGAGAACTGCAACTTTAATAAATTGGAAGGATGTGTGTCAATGTAATTATTGTTCAAGAAAAACTTTTAAGGCAAGGTAAATAAATAAAATATTTTAAGGTTATATTTTGTTTATTTACTTTATAATAAAGCAGTAATAAAGTTTTACGACTATAATTTGTTTTATATTTTGTTTCAGTATCTAGACCATCCAAAGACAACTTCAAAATGGTCTATTTTGTACACAATTGTAAATACTATGAAGTAAGAAGTAAACAAAAAATCTGTAAATTTTTTCCCACAAAATCTGCTAAAAGGAAAAATTTAATTATTCTGATGAGGTAACTATTTGACATCATTATGGAAATGTACAATAAAAATTTGATTAAGATAAAGAGACAAATGGTTTTCACTTTAAAAGTCTAAATCAGAAGAATGGATCAGCCAATTAATTTAATATACTCGATGAGAAATTTTACTTAAGAAATGGTGTGTACATTTAAATAGTTTACCTATATAAAGTTATGTTTACAATTATCAATCGTGTTACCCTCTAACCAAGGTCGTTTGTTACATACAAACAAGAAATATTTTATTTTAATGATATTTTTTTATTGCCTTGTTTGTATAATTTAGTATTTTCAAAAATATTAAATGCTATGGTAATTAGAATCACTACAGGTATTAAATAAAAATAAGGGTATTGGTAAAGTAGTTTACAGTTGGTACTAAAGAATGTCTCGAAAAAAGTCTCGAAATAAGTATCAAACGTAAATTGTGATTTTGATTAGGCATTTAACAAGTCACATCCCACATCTACATGCTCTGGCTAATCAATCCTATTAGTACATATCAAAACATTAATATACTATCTATAATTAAACAATAATTTAAAAATACAGATGAAGCCGATTTACCTATTTAAACAAAATTGTTATTATTCTATTATTTATTAAAACACATTATTTTTTAGTAAACTTGGACATGCAAAAGCAGCCATGAGGGTAGGACATTAGTGAAAGCAAGAATACTTTGGAATGTTCTGTGAAATACACTTAGAAAGTGTCATATGGAGAATTAAGTGCGATAACATTTTACGATATGCATCTCACTAGTTTAGTTCACAGATTTCTGTGTTCTGTGTTCAATTATGTGCTGCTATTTCAAACTTTTAGTATCCTTTGATAAAAGAAGTTGAATATTATTGTTAACCTTTTTAAATTGTTTATTTTACCTCATACATTTTTTTTCTACTCTTCATACAGTATTCTGTGAAGAGTATTATAGGTTTATTTTGTCTGTCTGTCCGATGTCAGGTTTTTTGTCTACACGATAAGTCAAAAACGAGAAATGAAATCAACTTGAAAATTTTAAGCAAAAATCAAGCTCTATAAGAGGACAAAGCTTATTGATTTTTAACAAATCAAATTAAAAACGAAAAGCGATATCAACATGAAATTTTTAGTAAAAATTAAGCTTTATAAGAAGATAAAGCCTATTGATACTGAAAAAAATATGAATATATGGGGGAATTAAGGGGGGTTAAAATATAAAAAAAAAATCCTAACTGAAAAATGATATAAACTTGAAATGTTTAGCAAACATCAATCTCTAAAAGCCGATGAGGCCTATTGATTGTGAAAACAATCTGGTTGAAAATGGGGGTTAAGGGGGTCTGTTAAACTACGAAGAGTATCCTCTAGAATGCCAGGCGTTATATATCTTTATTCTAGTTTGTGTCTGTGTAATATTATGTATTGTGATGGGACTGATCTTATAAAATAAAGATTTAAAACATTTTAGTTCTTATTTTATTTGCCAATAAAAGGTATTTAAAAAATATATTTTTTATTTGACATCTGTGACAAATTGTGAAAATGATTAAACTTACAATAAAAACTAAAAAATGGTAGGTAAAATTTCATATAAAATTTTTTTATACAAAAATCAATGTAAAGTTTCTACATTACCTGATATATATTTAAAAATAATCTCAAATTATGAGGAAAAGTCAGTTTACTAACTAATAATGTTTAGATTGTTTTCAACGTATTAAAAAAAACAAATATTACACTAACTAAAATATTCATTTATTAATAGTTGTAATGCTTGAAAACAGTATGATGTTGATAATAATAATTACACTTAATACAAACTCAAATAATAAAAAAACAGTGATATTGACCCTTGTACAAGGTTTTGATCCGAACTTACAAATGATAAAATTATTAGAAAAAGTGAACACCCATTTCAAATTACCACGAGTCGCCACTGAAGGGTACTTAGATAATTATAATATCAATCAGATAACAATAAGATAGCACATTACCGGGATTATCTCACAGAAAACTAGGAAAGAGATTTAATAAAGGTGAATTATTAATATCTAATTGATCATTTAGAAAGTTATCTGAATTTTTAAATCTATTTATTTCAAGTGTTTAATTTAAGGCTCTTATTTTCTATATGTAAAATTTCAAAGTTGTCTGTAAAAGAATGATTTTCAGCTAAAATATGATTTGAGTAAGTAGAATTATTTTTGTTTTTTGTATAGCTATTATAATGTTCGGAATAGCGTTTTTTGAAAGTACGGCCTGTTTGACCAATATACAATTTTGGACAACTACCACAATTTAATTTATATACCCCCGATTTATTATTAGGATTAATTTTACCCTTATTGTTTTTAATAAACTTCCCAAGCGTATTATTGGTTTTAAAAGCTACGTTAATATTTTGGTTTTTTAAATATGATGATACCTTTTCACTAGGAGCTCCTATATATGTAAGACTCTTATATCTGCAATTTTGATCTTTAATTATTGGATATACTTGTTGAATAGCCTGTTTAAAAAGTTTTTTCTCTAAAATGTTGTCTACTAACTTTGAATTAAAATTATTATTTACTGCGATTTGTTTAATGATATTTAATTCTTTTGTGAAGTTCTCTTTGGTAAGGGGAATATTAACTAATCTATGGATCATACTGTTGTATGCTGCCAGCTTTTATTTGTATGGATGAGATGAACTATTATTTATTGTAATATCAGTATGTGATGGCTTATGAAATATCCCAAAACTATGGCCTTTATTATTTTTAATAATATTTAAGTCTAAAAAATTAATTGAATTATCCTTCTCTGTTTCCATAGTAAATTTAATATTAGGGTGTATAGTATTGATAAAAACTAATAAAGAATTTAACTGTCTACTAGTACCAGAAGGGTCGGTCTTTTCACCTTCAGATAAAGTTCCAGATAACTAACTGACGGATATATTATCTGAGAGTTACTATCTGTCAGATAATTAATTTTCTGTTTTTTCAAGTAAATAATATGTATGGTTGGAATCCAGTAATTTTTAACCTTATGTGGTTATGTAGCTACCTTTTTATCCATCAGCGAAGTATTTTATAAGGAATTTTATAAGTAAGTTAAGTTATCATTCAGAAGTTAGGTTTATCCAGAAGTGAAAAGATTACTTTTTAAGTTACTTGGGAGATAAAAATTACCTGGCACTTTATCTGAAGGTGAAAAGACCGACACTAAAAGCAGTCAATATATCGTCAACATATCTATGCCAATACAGACAATGTTTACTTAAATTATTGCTATGAATTTTATTTTCTATATTATCCATAAATATTTCTGCAAGCAACGGGCTTAATGGGTTCCCCATAATAAGACCTTCATTTGCTGAGTAGATGTTATTTTGAAATTGAAAATAATTTTGTTTTAGGCAAATGTTTAACAAATTTAGGATTTCTTCTTTGATTATAATATTGACTTGATTACGATCTAATAAGTTTTCTACTAGCTTAACTGTTTCTTTAGGAGGTATACTAGGAAATAAGTTTGTTACATCGAACGATACTAATTTTGTGTTACTAGGTAATTTAATGTTTTTTAATGTTTCTGTTAATTCATAAGAATTTTTTATACAATACTTTGAATTGAATTTGCAGTTTTCATGTATACGTTTAAGTAATGTATGTGAAAGTTTAACTGATAAAGCCGTGACAAATGACACAACTGATGGTTTAATAGGATAGTTCTCTTTGTGTAATTTTATTAAAGAATAAAGTTGTGGTGGTTGAGGGTTCATTTGTATTAGTTTGAATTTTTCTCTAGAATCAAAAATTGCTGTTGAATCCTGAATATTACGTTTTAGTTCTTTTTGATATTTATCTGTTGGATCAAATTTGAGTATGCTATAATTATTGCTTGCTTGTAAAAATGAAAGAGTTTTGTCAATATAATCTATATTATTAATAGCAATTACTGTATTTCCCTTATCAGCACGAGTGAAAATGATATCATCCTGTTTTGTTTTATCCTTTATAGTTTTAATTAACTTACTGTCTTGATTTGAATTGTTATTACGTAAAAATTGTGTTTTAATTATATTTGCAGTATGATATTTGTGAGACAAAGTATTATATGAATCTTTTAAAGCAATTTCTGTTTCTATTCCCAAAATTTCTAAGTTCGAAGTATTTATCTTAGGTACGATGTTGTGTTCAAACCCTTTTTCTATTAGAGATTGTTCTGGATCAGAGAAATTTGTGGTGGTTAAGTTAACAAATCTTTTAAAAAATGTATGATCCGATATTTTATTTGTGTTCTGTTCTGATTTTTGTTTAGGTATTATGGATTTTTTAAAAATAAGTGATTTTAATTTTTCCTGTTGTCTAATAAATTTTTTATGAATAATTTGACTAATCTGCTCCCTAATGTTTTTATCTACAATTTCAAATTCTATAAAATGTAATCTGTGAGATAATTCACCTTAGTGTATATGTTGAAACAATCTCTTTTGGAATATTCTTTTTTCTTATCTTCTGACAACCACTTCTTTAATCCTGCTTCTTTTCCTTTTTTTTTTTTCTTTGTTTGTTTGTTTGTTTGTTTAACAATATTAAATATTTTTCTTCGTTTATTATAATTGAGGATTATTCAGTAACTTTTCACAAGGTATTTGTTTATTTTTTATGGAAGTTTTGATTCCAATAGAAGGCAGAATCTGTTATTTAAACACATTGCCGTCGACTTTTGTTTATCTCCAGGTGGTTCCGAGGCCTAAAAAAAGGTCCTCGTCTCTCTGAAGTCCAATGTTACGTAAAAATACAATAAATATAAAAAGATCACATTAAATCCTAAGGATAACACTGAAGAAGAAGTAGGAGTTTTAGGAAAGAGAAGATATTTCGGACATATAAGATGAAACTATTTTTAATCATTCCTTTGTATTAATTTTCAACTCTTTAATAAAATAAAATTTTTATGATCTAGAAATATACAATTTTTGACTACTTGGGCACATCTGTAAAATATGTTATAAATTCTTTTTAAATCAATACTATACCTATGCTACCCCGTATTTAGATGTAATAATTAAAATTGGACAAGGTACAAACAATAAAAAAAATATAATTTTAGGAAATACAACTAATAAAAGCGGCCACGTGCAAATCGGACTCTTGCATGAAGGGTTCTACACCATCGTACAAGATTTAATACTATATATGTCCTTTTTTAAATGCTTTATTAAGATCGAGCAACAAATCCAAATAAAAACACGTTTCTAGTAGGGGAACCCCCTTTCATTTATAATTTATTTTTATTATTATAGCGGCAATAGAAATACACATTCTGTGAAAATTTCAACTGTCTACCTATTACAAGTCATGAGATACAGCCCGTTAATAGACAGACGCACGGACAGCCGAGGCTTAATAGGGTTCCGTTGGTTACCCCGTCGGAATCAAAGACACTATGATCAGAGTCAATAAGCACTTCACAAGGTACATCTTCAGAATCTTCTCATCGCTCGTAAAGTAAGGATCTATGTTGTCGTGCAGTGACGGCTTGTGACAAAAATATTGAAATATTGGGGAGTCACAATGACAGAATCTCAGTACATATATTAAGGTAGAAACTTTCAGTATTTTAGGAAGGTATATTACAAACACCAAAAGTTTTTTTACTTATATCTGAACTGAGATTTACACTTTGTCATTGTAAACCCTAATATTTTGGCCACCAATTACTTTACACTTCAATTCACTTGACAAAATACAAAAAAATTTACCTAATTTCTTTAAATTAAATAAGCCAAAGATAAAATAACTTATAAAATATTCATTGTTTGCATTGTTGCTAACTTTATTTTGAAATGTTTTATACAAAAAATTTACTTTCTGTATTTTTTTAGATATCTGGCATATTTTATTTGTAAGTCATATCAAAACAGTGTATCGCCGCCTTATCAAAATCCTGGATCCGGCAGAAACAGATACTAGTACAGGCAGGGCCCCTGCAAGGATTATCGCCGCCCGCGTGCCGGAAATATTTTGGCGCCCTTTGAATATATGTAGTACTTATATAAATAATATTTTGAAAAATAACAACTTTAAGCTGTTACATATGTTTTTTTAAATTTCCTGGTTTGCTGTAATGTTCTTGTAGTCGTTTAACATTTGAGCGAATTGCGAAACCACATTTTATATTAATTTTGTAATGAGACAACATATTTCAAAAACCAATATTTTATTCTTAAAAACGAAAAAACAAACCAAACAGTAAACAAACAAAACATTCAATTATTCAAAAATTAAATTGTTTTTTTCTGGATTTGGCTGCGGCAAATTCTTTTATAATATTGTCAAAATCAATTTTATCGAGTATCTCTTGCTCTATAGCCAAGATTGCCAAACCCGATAATCTTTCTTGTGACATGGTAAACATCAAATAAATTTTAATTATTTTTAATTTTGAGAAGGATCTCTCACCAGAAGCTGCAGATACATGTAAAGTAAGCAGAATTTCTTAAAGAAATGATAATATTTGGTATAGATGAAGTTAGATTGTTTTCAAATATATATTGTAAAATGTCGAGGCGATTTGACGCTTCAGGTAATAAAAACAATCTTAGGGCTTTTATCTCATTAAATAAATAATTTTCTTCTACGTCAGCCTCCTCCTTTTTCTGATCAGTTAGCTTTTGTGTAGAGCACGATAGCATTTTAAAGTTTTGTCTTGAAAACATTATCATCTCTATAATTTTTAAAATTATCAACTATATTCTTTAAATAGTTTTGGCACACTTAAATATCAGTCGTTACACTTTATATCATTTTGCTTACAATGCCAATCTGGAATAAAACATCATACCAAATTATTACACTGCAAATAAATTTAAAAGATTGGATATTTAATAGCATAGAACTTGCTTTATGCCTAGTTTCCATGTTAAAAGTATAATTTTCTGCTATTTCTAAAAGGATATCACAAGTTTAAATTAAATGAAACTTTAGCGACCTTATAGCATCAATCCAACTTGACCATCTAGTATCACTTAGAGGTTTTAGATTTAACTTCGGGACATGCTTTTTTATAATATCTCACCTTTTTGTGGATGAAGAAAAAAATACATAAAGTTCTTGTACAATATTAAAAAAGTTAACAGTTTCATTTGAAACTTTAGCAGCATCATTTACTGCTAAATTTAAGCTGTGTGCAGTACATGGCACAAAAAATGCCCTGGGATTAGCATCGAGTATGTGTTTTTGTAAAACAGTATGTTTTTCGCGCATATTCGCCTCATTATCATACCTTTGACCTCTCATGTCTTTAATATCTAAATTAAAATTTTTCAAAAGTCCAACGACAAAATCAAATAGCCCTTCCCCTGTCGAGTCGGATATTGGGTTGAACGCTATGAAACTCTCTTGTATTTGAGCCTTTTAAGAAATGTCATTTAGAACGACATAACGCAAAACGAGGCTTATTTGCTCTGTATGACTTGTATCCGGTGTACAGTCTAAAATTATTGAATAATATTTGCAACTGCAAACCATATTCAAAATATTATTTTTTTCTTTAAAACAATTAATTTAATTATTTCGTTTTGTATCTAATGGGCCATTTTTAAAGAATTTGTTTGTGAGTTTTGCACTCGACTGATCTGCTCTCTCATCACAGGATCGAAAGAAGAAATCATCTCGACAGCTTTGAGGAAGTTTTCATTATCAAATTCAAAAAGTATCTTAGAAGATCCTTGGAACGCTAGACATTGTCTGGATAGAACAACAATTATTTCCAGAACGTCAGCCAATATTTTTTTCAGTTTATAAAACCCGTAAGTGATGATCGTTTATGGTTGTGGATAATTTTAATATTTTTTTTAAATTCATCCATGTATTCATGTGAACATTATGTACAATTGATGTTTCATGTCTTTTTATGGCTAAGCCTCCGAGCAATTACTACTAGAGGGAGTCTTCCCCCCTTCCCCGCGCTAAATTTTGTTAGCAACATCTACTCCCCCCGAGGGGGAAAATACCTCTTCTGTAATTGGCTTATTTAATCAGCGTTGCCAAGTTTGACAGCGCGTGGACAGCGCCAGTTCTGACACTTTCTGACACATGCCAATTTCGTTATTGTATTTTACGGAAAATATTATTATTTATAACGTTGTAAGGGTTGTAAATGTATATTTAAGATTTATTATCTCTAATAATATGGTGAAACATGCTTTATGTGTAAAAGGCCTGTTGAAAATGCTTCTTCAAGATAATATCATAAGTAAGTACAGACACAACCTAATTATCAGAGGCGGTGCATATCGAAAAATTAAAATTAAGAGCAAGTAAACTCCAGCTAAGTTCGTCTTCATCCGTCTCATAATGATTATAGTAAAGGTTAATTACTTATTATTATTTTAATATCACATCTTTGTAAAGTTTATTGTTATTTTTGTAGGTTTCCTTTTCTTGACATGAGAAAGAAATACATGGTTCCAAAATATAAGAATTCAACAAGTGACCACCTGAATAACGTTTTATGCAAATGAACATTTTTATTAAAGACCTCAGGGGAGGAAAATATTAAAGAAACATTCAATTTCGACGAAAGAAGTATAATAATCAATCCTGTCACTACTTCTACACTATATTCATCTGCTACTAAAATACTAAAACAGCAAGTAAGTAGAGAAACTTAAGTTTAAGGAAAAAGGCATAGCCATATTTTTGTTGACACTTTTTTTTAACTAATCTAAAAGACTAATTTTGTGTATTATTTAAATTTTCATTTTTTGTACTTAATTTGTTTTAGGTTTAAACAAAATGAACTTCTAAGATATGCATGGAATATCCCAAAAGAGCTAAGGAAGGTTTTAAAATTCTTAAGAAAACTATTCAGAACCAAAAACATAAAATAGTTTTCCTGTCCAAAATATAAATAGGTATAAATATTTAGATATTATGAGTGATTTTTTATTCTATAAATAGAACATAATTTGCTTCTAAATCACTACCTAATGAACTATATTATATAGTAGAAAACTAAACAAGAATATCACATTATTTATTTTTTTTAATTTCCTTAAAAAACGTCCCAAAAAAATGTGAATATTTATTATTGGAGTTTACATCGTTATGCTAAAACAATACTAGAACAACTTAAATAATGTGGATTTTGACTATTTTGAGTTATGCAGATCATTATGATCTAAAAAAATGTTTGTCTGGTGCTATAGTCAGGTATAAAAACATTCATGTATTTAAACACAGTTGCAATATACATTTTATTTGGTTTTTAAGTTAAAACCTATTAAGACATCCTAAAATTACTTTTTTCGTTTGATGTGAGATTAATTATTCTACATTTTTGTTGATTCTCTGATTATCTAAAAAGTTAGAACAATATACAAAGACTGTTATAACAAAAAAGAGATATACCTTTACTTAAACACACAATTAGTCAATTCAATTGTACGATAATTTAAAGCAGAAATCCAGAAAACTTTAAAAATGTGTTTTTACTATTATAACAAGGACATAATTATTAAAAAAACTTGGCACATTAACATTGACGATAGGTTTTTATAATATATATTATACAAATCAAAACGAACTACACAAAATGACATTATTAATAATTTAGCAATAAAAAAGTTAAGTACAATGATGACATTAAAAGTTGAGTTTCTCGAAATACTTTTTTTAAATTTTATCAGTACCTACCCAGTATTTTTCTAGCACAATGATATATGAATATGCATTGTGTGATATCTTATATTTTAGGAATAAAATGATATATTTTTTTGCAGGTTTCTGTTAACAACGATTCCAATATTTTGAAAATATTATTAAAACGGCCTTTGCAAATATAATTCTCAATTAAGAGCTTTTGATCTAACATTAAATTTTTATTCTCCATAAGGCTACAGCTTCCTAAGAAGAAAGTTCAAGACTTACGAGACCCAAAATATCATAATTTTACCAATCAATTGATGGTTCTACTGGTTTCCATAGGAAAATTCTTCTCGAAAATACTAAAAGAAAAGTGGCAGGGGCAACCGAAGAAGGCAAAAAAGTCTTTTGCAAAACAAAAACTAGAAATTTGTTTAAGAATCTAATTATTGTTTGAAGTTTTACCATTAATAATTTTTGATAACAATTTAAGATTATGAAGTTCTATTATGTATTTTACTCTTTGATAACCTATGTTTAAATTTTTATTAGGACCAAAATAAATTATAATTTTCATTTCAACTACAAAAACCCTCATAATATTAGAAAGGGGAAAAACTTAGATTAGATTAAACATTTATCTACTTAAAATGTGTTACTTTTAGAAGGTATGTTATTAACTTTCTATTTGTACTTGTATTAATTTATTTCATTTTATTATCTGTTGTATTTTCAAATTGATTTTGATATTAAAGCATATTATTTTTTTTTTTTCATTGAAACAAACGTTTATTAAATATAATTAATTCATCTTGTTTTATTATATGCTTGTATGAATGATTACTTTTATTTTCTTTTAAAAATGAATTTCGATGATAAAGCCGAAACGGTGAGTAAGAATAAAAAATTAGACGAAAGTGACGATAATTACTGGAGCTTTCATCTACACGCCCCTTTTTCTAGCCATCTACACCTGAGCCAGCAAGATTTGTCTTCCATCCATCCTTACATTCTCCAGATTTACAGAGAAAACGCCGTTCTCTTTAACATATTCAGACCTTGTTTGACGGGGACTATACCACTACATTATCAGCTTTATTTTTTATCCCGAGCAATTTAAATGCATTCGTAATTGCTCATTCTCACCTCTTCTCTTGTAGATTCCGTACTCAGTTTTCTTATTTTTAGTTACGTTTGCACTGCTCTTTTATTTTCACAGCTTTAATTCTATAATACTGTAACGATACAATATGGATCCATTTTTGTGGTTTATACTATTTAGTGTTATTCGTAAGTGACCAACCTATTATAATAATTAAAGATTATTGTATTACAGGCCTGAAGATGTTCCTGTAAGACCGAAACTAGTCGCTCCTGTATTTATTTATAATAAAATTGATTTTAAGGTTTTACTTTTCAATTGAAAAAATTAGACCTTTACAGTGATTTTGTTTCATTTCCTGCATTAGACACATATAAGACGGTATTAATTTTAAAAATAGTAAAATTAGCAAATTTTTTATTTTTTTTTTAAATTAAAACGTTTGGACAATGTGTGTTTTTATAGGTAAATGATACGCCACTGAACAAGAAGGATGTTTACCTTCCCCCTTGTGCCCGCTTCCTCACTTCCTCTACAGATGTTGCTAACACAACAATCGCCTACAAACTCGTTTTCACGCTCCCTCTATTAGTAATTGCTCGGAGGGCTAAGCAATGAGATTGAATACTATGGAGATGACATGCCAAAAAAACGACACCCCTTCCCCCTCTCTTAGTGGTCATGTCATAGTTGTCAAAGAGCTGTCAGAACTTTGTTGAAATTTAAATATTTCGACGTTATTTCTATTTTAATAAGTGTTTTTTTTTATTAATTTGTATAAAAATCATGACTAAGTGTGCCAAAATTAATTGTAAAAACTCTTCAGTGAAAGAGCGTAAGAAAATATCTAATTTAAGTTTTCATAAGTAAGTATGAGGAGTGTACTTAGAATTTTTTTTAGAATGCTTAACTTTTTTTTATTATAGGTTTCCAAAAGACCCACAATATTTCAAAATTTGGTCTAAATTTGTGGGAAAATACCAATTTGAGCCTAAACCGAATAGCATGTTGTGCTCTATTCACTTCAAGGAAGAATTTTTTGATAAGAGTGAGTTTAGGGTCAGATTGAAGAAGAATGCTGTTCCGGCAATAAATGAATGTTTAGTTAGTATACACTTTATTTACAATAAAACTTAAATAACTAACTTAATAAAGAACATTGGCTTAACTAACTTTATAAGACATCAAAACAACAAAATAGTGTTGTTTAAAGGTCAATAAATATTTTTTTAAATAATAAAAATTTTTTTCTAGTGTCTTATTAAGAATGGGACACAGAAAAACTGAAGAGTTACCTATAATTTTACCAAATTTGGCAAAAGTTTTTGATGTCATAAGATACGTTACACTTATTTGAACTATAATTATATATTTTTTGATGTTTTTTAAGTAAATCATATAGGTACTTTTGTTGGAAACTTATAAGAAACTTCAAAATTAAAATGAAGAATATTCGCATTCTAAGCATAGTCTTATTTTTAATCAGACTCTTCAGTTGTTCTGCATCCCTTTCTCAATGAGACACCTTGTATATAAACTTCCCACCTGAACAATTTTATATTTTCCAAGTATGTATTATACAGGTGTATCAGAAATTAAAGCAAAAATACAACTTATAACAAAGGTTTAAATTTAGTAATGTCAAGTCATCCTTGCACCCTAAAAAAGTACCAATGAAGAAATTATTCCTCCAATGCAACCAAACAGTTATTTTTAGGATAAGATTTTGTGTCAAATGTTATCCACAGCCACAGGGTTTCTTTTTAAATGGCATGACATTCAAAATTTTGGTCAAAACAATTTTCATCATGCACTTTTTGGAAATTCACAATGCTTTATTAGGATTAAAAACAACAGTTTCTAGAAACTTTTTCACTATAACACTAACATTACTGATCAGAAAAAGTCGTTAAAGTTTTCTTTTTGTAATCACAAATCGCAACTGAATGCCTATTTTTAAAATAAATTATCTCTATAATTCCATTTGTATAGTTGTATGCTGTGCATCTGTGAGATTGTTGTTTATTATACATAGGTACCAATTATATAAATCTTTAGTAAGTACTTGCTTGCAATTTTAGTAATATATGTACCTACCCTATATAATTAATTATTTCAAATATAAATAAAACCAACAACTATTATCTGAGTCTTTTTAGTTCCGATTGGTTTTGACAGAGTAGCTTTGATCATGATTTTCTTCCATCTACTTTTAACCATAAAGTCATACCTAGCTAAATTTTTGGTCTTTTTAAACTTTTGACTGTAGTGGGTCATATTTTTAATGTATGTCATCTGCAGCAGAAAGACCTACATGTTTTACATTTAAAAGTAATTAGTTGTCCTTTCTACAAACTCGGCTGTATTTTTACTGAAATATATTTATTCACAATTTACGTAGTGGTTTGGTTTTTGGTTTGGTAATTTGATGTCATAATTCTCCTCATTGTCAGATTTTGACATTGGCAACTTTGATCAAGACAAGAGAGTCCTTGAACGAAAAATCGTAGTTCGGGTTTTAGTTTTAAAGCACAAAGAGATTAACAAATCTGATGCACAGTGTTATTCGTACGTTGATTTTCGATCACACAGGTCATATATCGGACGGTTTCGGCGAAGACAGAACAATATAATAATATTAATCTCTTTTATGGTCTTAGCATTGGCTTGGTCGGAAAACGGTTAATAAATAATAGTAAATAGTGTAGAAGTCATAATTGCGCAATGTCATCAAATTAATTTCGAATCGACCATGTTGAAACAAATCTTAGGTAAGTAAGTCATTTAAAAGTTGTAATTCTGCATACGGACTTTAATTATATTTGAATACGACCCTGCTTAGTCAACCATTTAAGCCACGCCTAGTGGGGTCATTTTTAATAAAACGTATCATATGCAAAACAATTGCCTCATGGCATCTCCATTAGTCTTACTGAAAATTTTACAACAAAAACAAAATATCGATTTTTTTCGAAATTGAGTAAATGAGCCAAATTCTATTTGCTTCTTCTCCATTTCCTGGTTTTCTGACAAAGTACTTACTTGAAAATTTTCTTTTGTCTTTGTCTTTATTAGCTATAAATTGATCATTATTTCCTATCAAAGGAGGACCACGCTCAACCAATATTCTGACTTCGTTGTTGGTAGTGCTTCTGGGCCATAAACCGGGGTCCTCTGGTATAAGAATACTAGTATTATCGGTCGCCGCTTCAGTAGAAATTTCATCGTCAGAAGTGTCACTTTTAGCCGTCATTGTTGAGATGGTCGACTCTATAGAGAATATATTTTCGATAAGTGATGATGATGTTGATGGTTCACATGTTGCAGAAGATGGTGGTGCTGCCGCTTTAGAAACTATATTTTTAAAAAAATAGGTCTGTTCCAACATGCGCGAAAACCATAATATTACCGTACAAATCATGCCCTGTATACAATTTTTGGGTAGAGTGCACGATTTGTACGGTAATATTACGGTTTTCGCGCGTATTGAAACAAACTCTATGTTTCACACTGCCAGCCATCTTCTCCCTTTCTTGGACTCGTAACTTTTTTTGGTCTCGAAATTTTGCACCAGAAGGTCGTTTTCTCTTCTGTGGTTCCTAGAAATTAAGGAATACTAGATCAAAAATTGGTAAAAGCATTTAATATTGAGGGTAATTCAGGTTTTAGCGCACAAACTTTAAGAGAAAAAATAATAAACATATTTTTTAGACCTAATTTGCCACACAGGAAAAAAATCACATTTCCAGATTTTCAGATGTGTAAAGTATTGAATTACTTTTGTAGTATTTTCCACAATATTTTTTTAATAGCCGAAGTAAGTCAAAGGTATATTCCAGTTTCACCAGACATAAAAATTTGGTACGTTTTGCCTGACTACATGTTAAACTGAAAAAAATAGTTACGATTCTCCTGACCTGCTCAGGTAATAATATGTATTTGCTGTAAAGAAATCTATTACTAATAAATGAAAATTAATAAGAAATGAACATAAAATTAAATTAAAATGTTATAGTTATTTAATTTGATATAAACAAAAAATGTAGAGCACCCAGTATAGTAAAAAGTTAGTAAAATAAAAACTAAACCTTTTTTCAAATTGACGAAGCGTAAAGTGAATAAACTATTTGAATTTAGAAATTTTTTTGTGTCCCAATAACCGGCCAGGACAAAAAAAATATATTTAAAAACTAAAATTCCTCCAGTATTAATTTCAACTATACATTACTTTAGAAAAGAACTTAGTATATCTATGAAAAAAGATTTAAAGGAGAAATTAACAAGATGGTTTAGAAAATTTAAAAATAATTGATTTAAAAACACTGGTACAAAACGCTTAATAATGTCAATAAATGCAGTTTTAGTTTGTTTCAAATCAAATCATCCTTATAAATCAAATTTTGCATGTATTTTGAAAATGGCTGTTATGATAAAAAAAGCACGCACCATCCAAATTATGGTCAGGCAAAACGATATCACAATTTGAGCTTGTCAGGCGAATCGGGATATTTTAATTGGCCAGGCGAAATGGGAACAGGCGAATCAGGTATTAATCAAGTCAAATGCATAAGTATTATGTGGGTAGGTACTTACCATTTCATAAAATTTAATTACAACACAATTAAAACAAAATATAAAGCACTCCGTCGAATATTTATAACTTCACGTAGCCGAAGAAAATATTAACTATTTGGATTACGACGCCTCCTGCAGTTTTATTTGTACTCGTGGTCTCGTGGTTCGTAGATGAGTCTTTAAGTCTGGACAGGAAAAATCGACAAGATCTAATATAAAACTTACTCGTCGTACAATATTCGAGTCTGGACAGGAAAAACGTAGTTCGTAGAGTAATGAAGTCTGGACAGGAAAAATCGACAAGATCTACTTTGAAATTTACTCGTCGTTCGACAGTATTCGAGTCTGGACAGGAAAAATCGACAAGTTTATACTTTATACGGGTTATTCATGGTATTGCATGTTGCATAGAGAATTAACTAACCTATTGATTTTATTATATTTAATAATTAACGCTAATATGAATAGGTCATTATATCAACGAACATAAACTTCGATAACATTATTGATTATATTATCATGAATTGAGATAAAAACATTTTTGATTTCTTAGTGCCTTGTTCATTAGAATCGTTAGAAAAATTAAAAATTCGAATTGTATACAGACCTCCGGTTTGGCGCCCCTTTAGAGGTGCGCCCGCGTGCGGTGCACGCGTAGTTGCGGGGGCCCTGAGTACAGGACAGCCCAAGTTCGTATTAATTACTGTGCAAATTCTAATTCTTACAGGTAAGGAAAACTGGGAAAACCAAGTTCATCATTATTAACACGATAGTACCTATACTAGGATTGAAATCTGGATATCGTATTAAAAGAAAATAAATTAGTCTCAGCTTTAATTAAAATTATATTGAGTCGTCAATATTTTTTCTTTGATTAAATTCAAAAAATTAATTTAATTTTGAATTAAACTAAAAATAAATATGTTTTTAGAAGAATTTAGTGGTAAACCAACATGGAACACTATACATAATGCCCAAAAAAGTGTGACATATCAAAGTTATATTTTTTTATGGAATGCTCAATATTTTATTTCATTTATGATCAAAAATTTATAACAATCTGTAATGATCATAATAATAATTTTAGACCATTCAAGTTTCAAACATAAAGAAACCTGTTTTTAGAGTCTATAAAATCAAAAAATGTAAGGCTTTCATAAAGAAATCTTCATATTTTATTAATATGTTTTTAATATTTCTATATATTCTACTATATTTTATTCTATTCTATGTTTATTTTATTCTTTAATAAAAATTTTATCACAATCTATCACACTTATTTTTAGTCCTACAAAGTATTGTTGATTTTAAACTAAATTTAATTAAGGGCCTATTTATGCCTTCACTACGAAAACCATCGAAATTCTTAAATTCGAATTTGCTTAAATTCGTGAAGACACAATGATTTATATACCTAATTTAATATTAAGTGGAATTAAAATGAATTTTCGAATAAAAAAATTATTGATTTAACTAAAAAAGAATGCAACGTTGGGTGTTTTAACAATTTTATTTAATTTCAGAATTTTATTCTGGTACAAGCACTTATTTTTCAATCAAAAACGTATATTTAGCACTTTAAACCATTCTCTTTTTGTTAAAAAATTAAAATGTATAAATTATTGTGCAATCAGGAATTGAAGTGAAATGTTTATTTTCGTGAAGTCACCTTTTAAGTTTAACGCATTCTTAAAACAAGAATAAATGTGCTTTATTTAAGCTTCTTGAAAATACTCAAAAGAAGCAAAATAATTTTTAATTTAACATTAATCTATTATCAAATTAAGAATAAATTAATTCTTAGATAAATAAATGGAAAACTACCGTTAAGCACGCTGCATATTCAAATACAGAATGTCCAAACTTAAATCAATCACTTAGAATTCTTGTTCATTCATCAATTATTCGTTGTCGCAGATTTTGGCTAGGTGGCATAAATTTTAATTTTTAAGTGGCCCTATAAAAAAATCTAACGGGCTTAGGTCCGGAGACCGTAGTTGCAACTCAATACTTCCTCTTTTTCCGATCTATTGACCTGGAATTGTCTGGAACCTGACATACTAAGTTGTTTGCAATGTACTGATCGTCATTTTCAATCAACTCCAGTAATGCTGGATAAATGGCGTTTTCTAATAATTTCAGATATATTTCTGCAGTTAAAGTTCCAGGTAAAAGAAGGTTACGGTTACCAAAAATGACAGCAAAAACATTCAGTTTTTCCGGATGCTGCGTAAGTACTTCATGAAATATTCTGGGATTTGAATCGGACCAATAACGACAGTTGTGACGATTTACTGTACCATTTAGGAAAAAAGTCCATTCGTCTGAAAAACACACGTTGGAAAGAAATTGCAGATCATATATTGCCCGTTCAGTCATAATTTCACAAAATTGTAATCACCTATCAAAATCGTCTTCGTTAAGTTTTTTTACCAGATGTATTTGGTAGGGATGTAACTTATGGTTTTTCAATATCTGCTGAATGCTACTTCTCTTAATACCAGATGTTATCGCCAACTGTCTTGTACTCAATGTGGGTTCTTGAACAATATGTCCTAAAATCGCCACATCTGTAGCTTCATTTACTACATCATTTTCCATTTAACGTTATTTGTTAGCTACTGACCCAGTTTCCCAAAATTTTTGGACTAACTCCAAGACATACTTTCGATGGTCTTGTCGATTTTGATGTTGATTGTTAAACAGTTGGGATATTCTATTAGCACATTCATTGCAAAAAAAATTAATTATTTGCACCCTCTTAGCAATTGAGTAAACTATTATCAACGAAATAAACTAAACCTTACTACTTTACGGCAACCAAAGAATGTTATCTGATAACAATAATTGAAAGCCTTAGGAATAAAACTAGAATTGTTACAAATAATTCCTTTTTTTCTAATAACAATGTAAAAATTATGTTAAACCGGTTTTGTACTTTGGGTGAGCCACTTTATGGGCAACATAGATGTAGTGATGTAAGGTCCGTATTTGTAAACAGAACTTACCTGAGTCAGACTTGGATAAGTCGTGCTTGAACTAAAATCGAAGTTCGGTTACAACGTCTCTAAAGTTCTAGGTGGTTCTGGTGTCAGACTGGAATTTAAAGATGGATATTAGTTAATCTGTAACTGTTATGTACATTTACAGATTTGTTACTACCCATCTCTAAATTCACGCGATATAACCAAACTTCGATTTTCGTTCAAGGACGACTTACCCAAATCCGACTCAGATGAGTTTTGTTTATAAATACGGACCTAAAACTTAGGGGTTATTAGCTAGGTAAAAATACCTTTAAAATAAGATATCATTTAGCCTATCTTTCCATTTAAGATTTTACTGGTGAGTCTCGCCCCCGATAGAGGGTTTCCGCTCAGAGGGGGAAACTGGCAAAAAATGTTTACCCCTAAAATCAAAAATTGACGGGCGTTTTTTAGTAGACGACATTGTTTCTCGTCAGCATTACTAGAGAACTGTTTCTGACTCAAATTAACATTCTTTTTTAACGGTACTTGATCGCTAGTAACTTTCAAATGTTGTCCCTTCTCCTTTCAAGCATTTGCTCAATAGCATATATGTACAAAGCTCTTGTCTTGATAATTGTAGACCGTTATTAGTCTTTCTTTTTTAATGTCATAGGGTTTTATACACCAAGAATAATAAACCCTTAAATCCAAGTTCATCGTCCTTATATAACAAGACTTTTTTATTACAAAAATACAGCTCCGAATGATAATATTTTATCAAGGCATCCTGTGCTATACCAACTTGGGCCACGACAGTTTCTTCATTTCACTTATTGGCATATTGTGTCTTCGTTGTGCGTTTAAAACTGCTCTGGGTGCTTGCGCCCAGAGCCCCGGGGATTCGGCGCCTATGAGTTCTCTTGTAAAGTGTAGTCAGGTACATTTTCTTCCCTCATTTGAGGAAAGAAAGTGCTGTTTCTTCTTCAAGCACGTAACTATTTTCCTTCTTTTATTATATTTCTTGAAGGTAGTCTTAAACACTTATTTCAATTGTTTTAAGTATGTTTTAAAGAAAATGTTACTTTTTTGCATCATTATAAAGAAGTTAAAAGGGTGAGAATAAATGCAAAAGATACCCTTTAGTATGGTTATTAATTTTACGAAAAATCATCCTTTTCGAAAAATGTACTTTATTTAGTTCTACATAAAATAAAAAAATTGCTTCAGCCTTCTATTGACATTATTTATCACACAATTTTAAATACATTGTATCAAATGTCGTATCAATATTTATAAATCAAAAGTATTCGACATAGTAATAACAGACTTATTTAATAACAGCGTATGTATGTTTTAACACAATAACATATTTAATTGTTTATAGAAATATTTATAGTTTTTACTTTACTCAAAACTATAATTGAGAAAATTATAGGTAAGCATTTCAAATTAAATTATTTATTGTCAGCAAATAGTTGATAAATACTAATTAATTAACAAAACTACACATTATGAACACTTTGCGGAATTATTCAAAGTATTAGGTAAACTAACTTTTCAACTTTTTAATAACCATAATTTTAAATATTACTCAAAAGAGTTCAATTTAAAAGTAATGCATGACAGAGTTTTAAGTTGAAAGTAAAACCTCTACAAAAATAATTGTTGTGAAATGTGAGGTAAATTTATAAATATAAAATTGGCGCGTTTTTTTTTTCATTATTTATTGTTTCGGCCTTTACTTGATGAAAATCCATTTTATCTTGAATGAGTAAAACCAAATTTTTTTTCGTTATCATATTTTTGAAAATTTAATACATCACATACGACCTGGGGAAGGGTCTGCATAGCAACGCATGTTTTTTCCAGATGATGCTCTTGTAGTTTATTGAGGAATTAAAAATATTAGTAAACGGTGGGTTCAAATCCCCCGTGAGAGAATTTTTAAATAATTCATTCATTTTGGGATTTGTTTGTAGTAACTCTATTGGTAATTAATTTATTTTCTTAACCCTTTAAGGCGGTTGTACGGTATAAAAAAAACGTTATTGGTTAAAAATTCATCGTTAAAATTTTAGTTAAAAAATTATACGTCTAAAAAATACTACTTTCTAACGTATTTTTTTAGCTATTTTTAACTGAATGTTGAAAATTTAATAAAATAATACTTTTTTTATAATGTTATTTTCTTGTTTATATTTAACGTTTATTTTTTATTTCGCTTAATACTATACCTATTTAAATCTATAGTTGATTTTTTTTGCAATTAATGCGTATCTTATTAACATTATTTTAAGTTACATAAAAATCGTATTGAAAACGTTGTCGTATCAAAACATTTTAACGTTTGATTTATTTTTTAAAATAAAAATATACGTTATTTCAATATTAATTAATTAACTATATTTAAATATTATTTTCAATCGTTTTTATGTAACTAAAAGTTAATAGTTTTGTTAAATATACGTATATTATTAACGTTAGTTTAAATTAAATTCATGTACCATAGAAAACGTTCGTATATTCCTACCTTTTAACGTTTAGTTAATAATGTAAATTAAATATCTACGTTATTTTAATATTATTTATTTAAGTATATTTTAATATCATTTTTAAACGTTCTTATGTAATTGTTGTTTTACCGAGAGTTGAAAATTTTGTTTAATGTACGTTTAATAGTTTAATAGTAACGTTAGTTTAACTTACATAAAAATCGTAATAAAATCGTTATTGTATCGGAAAACTTAAACGTTTGGCTTATATTTTTAACTAAAAATAAACATTATTTTAATATTATTTAATTAACTATATTTTAATATTTTTTAACGTTGTTATGTAACGGAAAGTTTTAAAATTTTGTTAAATATACATATAATAATAACGTTAATTTAAGTTAAATATAATTCATATAGAGTAGGCTGTACAATAGACAGTTAAAATGAAATCTTAGTTTACACTGTGAACCTCGATGTATAGGGTAAGTCCGGGATAGATGGCCATGAAGAACCATTTTTGATGGTAGTTCGGGTTTAAATAACATGACGACAAAAATGTTCAGGTACATTGTTGGATCATACCTTGGCTTCAAAATAAACCAAATATATTAAGTATACAAGTAAACGTGTTACGAAAATTTGGAAAAATTTAGAATAATAACAATTGGCCATCTCTCCCACATACTATGGGGGAGATGGCCACATCAGTATGGGACAGTTGGCCACAGTAAGAAATGTAGATTTATTAAAACAAATATATATATATATATATATAAATAAAATAATGCCTTGAAAATTGTGGAAACTAATATTTTTATTAAGTACAATGTTGCTTAAAGCATAGGGTTTTTAACAAACTAAATCTAGTCTACAAAAAATACTGTATTAAATCGGAACAAAAATTCTTTTGCATGTGTTAAAATTTTCTCACATCTTCATTTTACATTTTTCAAGCATCTTTTTCCACACCTGTGACATAGGTCTACGTATTTTGTGCAGGATTCGTGTAGCCAAAACTGACATCGTACACAACGAATCCAGTCATCTTTTTTTGTTGTGGATTGATAATCTTCCCCACAGCCAACACACTCATCCTCGCCAAAACCTTCTTTTTCTTCGTTTTCAGATTCGCTACTAGGAAATGTCGGTTCATCTTTTTCACTGTCACTGCTCGATGGCGATTTATTTTTCCTCTTTCTACCTTTTTGTACAGGAGTTTTATCTTTTAGTTGTTTCTTATCTTTTTTTAATTTGATTTCGCTAACATGTTCTGGTGACGTTAAAACAATGGCCACTTTCTTTGCACGTTTTCGCACCATTTCAGTCAGTTTTGGCGCAGGTGAAATTTCTGAAATGACTTTTGTAAATGGTGACTCGATCTCAACAGATTGCTTTGAAGTGCTTGCTTGTGGTTCTGTATTTTCGATTTCGATGTCTCGTTGGTTTTCATCATTTGAACTTGTTTGAATTTGCCCTGTTTGACGTGCCTCGTCTTCCAGGGGCCTTGCATTATTATCTGCGACAGAGAAGGCGTAGTCAGGAATCGCATTGGGATTGAAAGGATAAATCCCTGTAGCTCTGAATCCGGCAATAGCGTTTTCAGGGGTCGCAAATTTTCCCCAGCATGCTTGTAGAAGTTCACCGAACTGGTAGCGAGTGATACGCCGGCCAGGATGGGCTTTCATCCAAAGTTGGCTGGCAGCGTAGAAGTGATTTTTCACAGACTTAAATACAGCCCTGTCAAGCGGTTGGAGATAGTGAGTTGTGTGGCTCGGAAGGCACAGCAAAATTATGTCATGTTGGTTGGCAAATTCAAGCATTTCAACAGAACTTGAATGAGATGCGTGGCCGTCCAAAATCAAGAGAACTTTACCATCAGGTTTTCTTGGTAGAAAATGATCTCTTAGCCACTCAAGAAAGATATTATTATTCACATATGCCGATTTTTGAGATATGTAGAGAACAGACCCAGGAGGCATGTTATCGGTGTACTCATCCTTCTTTATTTTACCCTTCATCACGCAGGCGGGTGGCAAAAAATTTCCTTCTGCATTGAAACATGCTATAAGTGTAATCGTTTCACCTCTTTCTGTTGATGTAATATTGGACACGTTTTTTGAACCTTTCACAGCTAATACAACTCCTGGACGGGTGTTGAGCTGAACTCCTGACTCATCCATGTTGAAAATGTTGCCGGGTTTGTCAAATAGCTCGTGTTCTTCAAGGCATTTTTCTAACAATTCGAAGTATTTTTTTACCTCATCCCGATTCATTGCATGAACGCGATTAAGTGAAACGCCTTCCGATTTTCTCAGTGACAAATCAGCATTTCTGGATAAAAATAACTTAAGCCTTTTCATCGGTTTGATTAAAAGAGTGTCTGATTCCAATTTGATTTGCAAAGTGATATACTATAGAGCGAACGTCGTCACGTGTTAATGGAAAACCACGATTTTGCATGTCTTTTATATGACGAACAAGTCTACGTTCATTGTCTTTGCCAAGTATGCAATCGGGGCCCATGTTACCTTTGACAGTTTTGCCAGTTTTTATTCGTCTTTCCAAAGTTTTTCTTGGAATGTCAAATGTTACAGCTGCATTTCTTATTGAGGAACCATTTTCAACTGCTTCGATGGCACGGAGAAGATTTTCTTGGGTCCATAAACCTCGAGCCACACCTGGTTTTCTCGTATACTTAGTTGGCATCTAAAAAAATAATACAAATTACTATGGCCAACTCACCCAAAATGGGGAAGGCCATCTCACCCGATTTGTCAGGGAGAGATGGCCACCCACTGAATTTGTAGAAAAACGTACGGTAACGAGACCATTTTGAGGTTAGGATAAATTTCAAAGTGTGTTTTACTTGTATATTTAATTTCAGCAAAACAGCTTATAAGAAAAACCGAAACAAGAAATGATCATGCAACATCTCAAAACTACTTCACTTACCTTGATTTCCTTTTATCCTTTTATTACAGTAAAAACACAATGTAACTTCATGTATGATATCACCGCACAGCATAGATGTATAGACTGATTGTTTTATGGTACAAGCGCTGACATCTATCATCAAATGTATGAAATATGAGGTATGGCCATCTCACCTAGTATGGCCATCTATCCCGGACTTACCCTAATCATCGGTTATTGTTAGGTAAACATAATTTTAAAAATGACATTTGTACTTTAAATATAACCAGTTAAAAATTGAATTCCTGTTAACTAAACTGTTTTGCATTTGTATTTCTACCGAAAGGTAAAAATTTTGTTAAATATACTTGTAATATTATCGTTAGTTTAAATTACATAAAAGTTGTAATAAAAATCTGATGTGTCCAACACATGACTTTCCTATCTAGTTATTATAGGCATTTTCCGGTTATTTTGTACAACCTATTGCAGCATCTCTATAAATGTTTAGAGGATAAACTAAATATATACATTTTACACATACATCTACCTCGAAACATTTTTCTATAGATATTCATTGAAAACGAAAATACAGAAAAATTTAAATTTAGCACTTTTCCATTACGGACCATTTTAGAAAAATCATGTATAAACAAAAATTATAGAAATCGATATCGCAAACAACTTTTAGTTCAACAATTTTCATAAAAATCAGAATTTTGCACATTTTGTCAAATTTCTCGAATACGGACCATTTCAGGAAATTTTGACATAGAACAAAAATTATAGATAATAATATTAGAAGTAACTTTTATTTGAACAATTTTCTTCTCCAAACATAAATAACAGATATATTCCATAAAATATAAAAACGGCCTCCCATAAAGTACCCCCCCCAGATGTTCCGACTTTGTCCAAAATCTAATCATTTCACGTCAGGCCGAAATAAACCTTAAGTTTAAAATTTAATGTTTTTTCCTTTATCCGTTTTTGAGTTTTCTTCAAATTTCGAAATTTACACATTTTCTCAAATATCTCGAATACGGTCCATTTTAGAGAAATTATGTATAGGACAAAAATTATAGAAAATTATATTACAAACAACTTTTATTTGAACAATTTTTATAAAAAATTATTTTTTTTAGATTTTGTCAAATTTCTCGAATACGGACCATTTTAGGAAAATTTTGCATAAAACAAAAATTATAGATAATTATATTAGAAGTAACTTTTATTTGAAGAATTTTCTTCTCCAAACGTAAATAACAGATATATTCCATAAAATATAAAAATGACCACCTATAAAGTACCCCCCCAGATGTTCCGACTCTGCCCAAAATCTAATCAGCTCATTGGACGCTGAAACAAAGCTTAAGTTTAAAATTTGGTGTTTTTCTGTGTATCGGTTCATGAGTTATGCGTTATACAGACACACACACAGACACACACACACACAGACACACACACACACACACACAGACATCATCGCGAAAATAGTCAAAACGGATTCAGGGGACCTCAAAACGTAAAAATCCGTCGAAAACTCGAGGTCGAAAAAAATCATGATTCCTATACTTTCCTTATATCTGTATACAGATAGGAAAGTAAAAATGTTATTGTATCGTTATATTTTAAACTAAAAATAAACATTATTACATAACTAAAAGTTGATAATTTTATAAAATATACATATAATATCAACGTTACTTTAAATTAAATGCAAGTCTTAGAAAACGTTATTAAATTCCAATCTTTTAACGTTTGGTTAATAACGGAAACTAAATATCTACGTTGTTTTAATATAAATTACTTACGTATGCACCGTACACGTTTAATCCAGATCAAGGGTTTAATCGCGTTTAGTACCATAGCTAAAAATGGTACTAAACGCGATTAAACCCTTGATCTGGATTAAACGTGTATGGTGCATACGGGCGTTAAGTTCCATATTAATTACTTAAATTTGAACCTTTTAACATTTGATTAATAACGGAAACTAAATTACTACTTTGTTTCAATATTAATTACTTAAGTATGTTTTAATATTGTTTTTAAAATTTGTTATATAACTAAATGTCGATAATTTTGTTAAATATACGTATAATATTAACGTTAATTTAAAATAAATATAAGTCGTACATAAAACTTTAATATATTTAAACTTTTTAACATTCTAAGAGAGGGCTCACCAAAAAACAGACTGTTCTAACTCTCTAAGTCGTAAGCGCTACGAATGATATAATGAAACTTTATGAATGGTAGTTCAGTCAAGACAAAAGAAGCAGATTCATATTTATATATTTGCTTTAGTCTAGACTGTTTGAATATTATATTGAACTTATTTATTATAAATTACTTTTATTTTAGATGGAAGTTTAAATAAACAAGTTGTTTTACATCGTTTAACTATTGCATAATAATAAACGTTTAATTGTTGTTCAAAAATATACGTGTAATTAATACGTAATAAAAGATTATTTGGTTGGCATATAAACGTTTATTGAAATAAGTAATATAATAACGTTAAGAACACGGGAAAATAAAACCGTTGCAATATTACGTATAATTATAATATATAATATAATTTTGTTATTCAAAATCAACTGATATTTCTTCTTTTTCATGTTAGAAACTATGTAAAATTCAACGTTTGATTCTAATATTATCTGAACAGTAACATAAAACCAGGGCCGCCGAGAGCCAGACCGGGCCCCAGGACAATTCTCTAGATCGGGCCCCATGACAAAAAAAAATTAACCAAAAACTGTTCCTCTTCTACTGAAATAGAATTTTTTCTAAAAAAAACGTCCTCACATCACAAAAACTATTCTCCCTACTTTAATTACTTCTTCTAAAAAAAAAGTCCTCACATCAAAAAACTCTTCTCCCTCCCTACTTTACTTACTTCTCCTTCTAAAAAAAAGGACCTCAGCCGAAAAAACTTCTCTAGGCTAAAACTTTTCCTCTACTTGTGTGCATAACAAAAAAAACCTGTTGTCGGGCCCCCCTTACAGCGCTGCCGGGCCCCGGGAATTGGTCCCGGCTACCCCCCTCTAGTCGGCCCTGCATAAAACGTTACAAACATATGTTAATTTTAAATGCAATTTGTATTTGTGAATAACGTTATTTTCCGTGACATTCTTATGTTTTTGGTTATCAACCAGTTTTCGACGTTTTTTTTAACGTACGTGTGCTCATTGGGATGGACACCCAAAAAAATGCTGAAAAAAATTTTTTGGAAATAAGAACTTTGTAATGGCGTGGTTAGTATATTGACCACTGCTACTTTGGGAATTTTAATTTTATGGGTTAGCGGTGGTTAATGTAATAAACAAATCAAATTATACAAAATTATATTTATTATAAGGTAACAATATTATAAACAAAATCTATCAAGCATTATGGAAAGGAGCGAAACACTCCAAGCAAAGAGCCACGTCATATTGACGGCAAATGAGGGTGGACCTTATAGGTTTTGCTTAAGTGCTGCAGATTTCACATCTTTTAATTTTGCGTCTAATCGGAATGTGGGTTTCAATATTTAAAAGTCTTGTAGAGTTGTCAACTTCAACTGATCGACCAGACGGTTTTCTCATATTGTTGCTCGTAATCATTACCGCAATAGGCCCTGGACGTTTTCGGAAATATTTATCCTATGGAAGGTTCATCTATCAACAAACGAAACATTAGGCAATAAACTGACTTTTTACGAGATCTCAAAGATTACTCCTTATAGAAAATTCGAATCCACCGTCGTCTACTTTTCCATGAAATATTATAATACGACATTATCTGATTGAATTTGTCCACACCATATTTTTATTATAATCATAAATTGGCTGTAGACAAGCGACTAATTCTTTTTTTTTTCTCCTTATTTCTTCTTTCAGTATCAGTGGAGATACTCGGATCGTGAAATGAACTAACTACATTTACACTTTTCTTTCCCCTGTCTTTCCATTTGCACACGAATAAATTATTAGCGACAGCGTAGTCACTATCTTCTATTATCATATTTCTGCCATTCTTCAATATTTTTTGGGTCATTGCAGAGGCGATTTTATGAACATGAAAGTTTTGGTTGGAGGACCAGTAAAGTTTAATGGCAGGCAATTCGTGAAACCCCATGAAAATCAAAATTTCACAGAAGTAATTTATTTCTCTGACTGTAAAATGTAGTTCAGTACCATTCTGTAATGCATTACGATTCTATTCCAGCACAATTGTTTCTAAAATTGTTTCATCTAAGAATAACTGAAAAAATCCTTAGGATTACCGCTGTCGTTATTGAAAGATGTACCGCTTTGCTGATTAAATATTGAAATAATATAATGGCTACCAGTGTAAGGACCTTTTGAAAAACTATATTCTTGTGCTGAAGGTTCTTCATCGGCTACCGAAATAGCTTCATTGTTTTAGGAAGTTATTTGTGATTAGATGAAATTGTTTGCTAGATTGTTGATATGTGAGATCTGTTACTGAATCATCACTATCTTCTTTTAGCTCCATATTATCAATTTTTGGCTGGAAATTTTGCTTCTTTGCTTCTCCGGATGTAGATCGTTTACCTGGAGATCGAGTAGAACTGCGTAAAGATAAAAATCTTGACAGTGGTCGTCGTGGTTTAGATAGATCGATTGGCAATGAGACGGAGGTGTTAAGGTACGGTCTCTTTTGGGCAAGTAGTCGAGACGTTTAGACGCGGCGTTTAATCGTGCCGATAGGTTAAATAGTGATACCATAATGATGGTTTGATTTAAGTCGATACACGTCGCCACATGACGACGCGTTTTACGGCAAAATTGGTCATCAAGCAATTTAAACGTGCACGTTTATTTAATCGCCTGCGATGTAAAATGAGCTCCAAAGGTAATAGACTCAGATTCTCCAAATCGGAAGACGAAACATTAATTTACAAAGTGTCAAAGCATCCATCGAATTTAGTTTCATCAATTAAATGTCTCATTATTAGCGTACTAAAGCACCCTTCCTTTCTTCTTTGAATAAATATTTTATGAATCTGTCTAGGCATTAATGATAATAGCAAAATGTCATCTTCTTATGTTTCTTCTATAAGCAACTGTGCTGCAAACACAAGTTCACTAGTAGGCCTTTTCGGTCGAACGAAATTAAAAATACTGATTGGCTAATAGTCGATTACTTTAGGTGACGACGTAAACAGACCACTAGGTGCGATCAGGTGCGTCTAGACGTAAGCGATTAAGCGCCGCATCTAAACGTCTCGAGTACACGGCCAAAAGAGACCGTACCTTTACAGCTCTCCTGGATGTAGATGGCTTGTCTAGCGATGCAACAAAACTCCATGGAGATGAATATCTTGTCACTTTCATAGGAAAATTATTATCTTAACTGGTACATCTCATATTCTGCGTCACTATCACCTCCACAATCAGAATTTGTCGCCTGTTCATCAGTACTATACTATTCAGAATATTCTCTGAGGTAATAGTTTCCATATTTATAATATAATTCCCTGTTTTGTATTTTTCTGAAGGCATTTTTATCTGAAAAAAAAAAAAATCGTAAAAAATCTGAACAAACGGCAAAAGAAATATCATAATTTCCTAATCTTTATAAATGCACTGAGTTTTCAAAATTGTTTACTTACCATACTGTATATTTTTATTGACCATATTTTGGCATACGAACAATAAATAACCTTTGAATGAAGAAAAAACGGTTTTTCATATGAATATATGCACCCCCCTTCCCCCGAGTACGCCACTACCTCCCGAATCACTTTCAGATAGTCGAAAATATATATTATTAAAGAATTTGAAAACAAGAGTTCAACAATATCTCGAGCTTGAACTTACAATTGACCTGCTAAGAAAGGACTTTTTTCTTCTTACACGACCAAAAACACTAAATAACATCTAAGCGCAAAAATATGCTAATATTTTTATGTGCTAAATTTCTACCTTATAAAATGATGCTATTTTTTAAAATTTTGTAAAATATAATAATAAACAAAATGTCTTACCTTGTCTCTGATATTTTATAACAATTTGGATGGCACTAATTTCAAACAGCGATTTTTACTAATACACGTGTTGCCCTAAAAACAAAAGAAGCGAGCCAATTGTTTCGGCAAAATACGGATATCGGGTGCGCAGGGGTTAGTTAAGTGATCACTGTCAATACAAATGGCCAAGCGTTAAAAATGTCGCCATCTAATCGTTTACTGCGTATGTAGACTTGTTAGGTGTGCCTATAAGAGCTATATTCGGCTGATTTGGTAATTGAAAAATTGACGTGGTTAGTATATTGACCACATCTACTTAATAAAGGGTTAAATAGAGAATTAAGAGAACTTTCAAATGAGGTATCATAAGCCCCTACTTCCTATTTACAAATTTGGGGGGTTGTAACTGTTACTCGAAGGGGTTGAAGGTATGGGTAAAATTTTTACGTTGCAGATAGGGGCGGTCTATCCATTGGTTCATTTGCGCAGTGAATACCCAGTTAAATTTTATAAAAACATTATTTTAAAATAAATAACATAAAAATATTAATTCAATTTTAATAATTTTTATTGTGTTCATACGTGTTAATATCTATTTTTGGGTTCGCCACTGCGCTCTGGCTAATCGCATTTCCATCTTTAGCTAAAAATAAATGTCGCACGTCAACAGATCTCTGAAACGTAGCAAAACAATCATAAAATCACTTAAATCCGCTTAATTTGAGCAACGTACACACAGCGATGTCACAAAGTAGGGCGGGGCATACGAACTTTCCAGCCTTTGTTATAAAATAAAGAAGAAAAGTCAGCTGAATATAACTAATAATAACTAATAAATGCTTTTCAACGTATTAAAAACAAAACAAATATTACAATAACTTAAATATTCATTAATAGTTGTAGTGCTTGCAAACAGTAAGTCAAATAGCACCATCAATCATCTTTAAGTCGCCCTGGAGCGGCACGGCAAATATTAATATAAATAGCCGTCCCTTTCCCCGGACAAGCTTAGCTTTTGGGGTTAAAATTCACTCGTAAGGGGGTGAATTAGGGAGAGTATTATTATTATATAAAATTATTGGAAAATGTGAACACCCTTTTTAAATTACAACAAGTCACCAATGGCTGCAGGATATCATTTTTTATTCTAAAATTGAGGTGTTTTACCTCATTTTATCCTAAATAATCAAATTTAAAACAAAATATTTTGCGCCACTGAACAACAGTTCCTCCTTTTCTGTTTAATCGGACATACTCCACACATTCACTGACATTGACAATTGACGTCAGTTAGCAAACTTTCGGAACTAAAGTATAAGCGCAAAATAATATGACCTTAAACTAAAAGGCTGACACTCATTTCGTCACTTTTTTTAACTATCGTCCAGTTGGTTAATTTTTTGCCTCGCCAGGCCTCCTTTGCGGCTTATCGCACACATTTGTTTATGGTCCGGAACAAATCGCGTTTTAAAAGCGAGCATCACAACAACACTTTTTTCTCGACCAACCCATTTGCATAATTATTAATGCTTCACCGACATCGTATCTACGGTTTCGCATTAAAAGAAGTCCGCTGGACAGTACCATCATCATCGGGATCGTTGATGCACCCACGCTACGTCGCAAATTTCTTTACTTGTTGTTTAGTGGTTGTAAATAAAAACTTTTAACCGAATATACGGAAGGTATCTAATTACTTACGGAGTAGGTATGTGTTAAGGTGATTACAGCACCCCCTTATAATTTTCTGACAAAGATATCTCAAAAAGTAATTTTTCTAGAAAATTTAAATTTGTGCAAAATAAATTAGGCAATAATATCTAGAATGGGGGTGGGTTGGCTCAGTGGTTAGAGTCATGACTTTGAGATCGGAAGGTCTCAGGTTCGAATCCCACCGTTGGCCGGGATTTTTTCATTTAATTTAATTATTTAAAATTAATTCTGATGCCTTGGTAGGATTCCCCACTCGACCATTCACTGTTGGGTTCTAATTAACAGTGCTGTTCCTAAAGTGGCGCTGGGAAACAGTTACAAAGCCTACACAAAACACGAGGCTAATGGCCGTAGTAGTCGACGCCGATGACACCAAATTAAAAAAAAAAAAAAGAAAATATCTAGAATATGCATATTTTTTAAAGTTTTAATTCCAGTTTCCGAGAGAAAAAAATCAAAGAGCTTTAAATTTTGAAATATCATAATGAAACTAAATGCATTCCTTCCAGCAGTATTCTTATTATAATCCCCAAATTTAAGCTCTTAATCTCTTGTTATTGATTTTTTAAAATTCGCCGAAATTAGTGGCTAAAACGCCTCATTAAGTGCTTCTTTCTAGTGTAACGCGTCTGTAACTATCGTATCGTACACTCTGAGTCATCATTCGTTTCTTGCAACGATTTACACCAGTTTACACCAGTTTAAATCAGAAAATAGCACTTAACAAGGCGTTTTAGCCACTAATTTCGGCGAATTTTAAAAAATCATTAACAAAAGATTAATAGCTTAAATTTAGGGATTATTATCAGGAATAGTGCTGTTGAGAAATACATTTATTTTTATTATGATATTTCAAAATTTAACGCCCTTTGATTTTTTTTCTCGGAAACTGGAAGGAATTAAAACTTAAACCTATATGCATATTCTAGATATTATTGCCTAATATATTTTGTCAAAATTTTAATTTTTTATAAAAATTGGTTTTTGAGATATCCTTGTCACCTTATTGGTGATAGATACATAGATAAAATATTGGTTAGTCAGTCAGAAAGGTTTCAAGGTGTTTTACAAGGAACAGTTTTAAGGCCGTTTATTTGTTAATTCCTGTACTAATAATATACCGTATTTATTTACTTCTGTGCTTTGCTAGATCGCTCTAGTTCTAATGTGTTTTTTATATCAAGGTCTTCTTCCGTTGCTTCCTTTTATTTTTTTTATTTTATCCCGCTTTATTTTTTTTTTTAGTCTACATGTCAAGTGTGTAGGTACGCAGGTTAGTGTTCAGTAAATATAAATTACTAAAACGAAAAAGAAGCCATTTCCCTATTTTTATAATTTCACTTATGCCATTAACAATAATTAAAAAATATGTGTCCACTTACCTCATAAGAGCAAATTTAGCAGATTGATCACTCCATTCTTTCTTTACAATATTATGAAGGAGATGAAACAGGTGGTAGGAGCTGTCGTGTAACCTGTCAAATTCAAAATAAGCTTCCTTATCGATGGATTTTTTAGTTTTTGCTGACAATAAAATAATATTCTTTTAGACGTCTGTAACAATAAAAATCCTTTTTAGCTGTTCGATTTTACTACTTTCTTTGTAAGCAGGGGCGGTTTCTCCATTGGTTTATTTATGCAGTGAACACCCAGTTCAATTTCATAAAGACACATTATTTTAATATTACAAAATAACAAAAATATAAATTTAATTTTAATATTTTTATTTTCATACGTCTTAATCTATATTTTTTGTACATCATTGTCCTCTGGCTAATTGCGTATGTGTGTCACTGTATACGTAAGTATACTGTGTCTGTGGCGCATTATGATGAGTAAGCCTAACACGAGTGAGATGATATGCCAAATGCATATAGCTAAAATGAGAAGACAACACGCCAACAGATCCTTCAAACTGTCAAAGAACACATTAATTGGCGCGCCGCTCACAAACAAGGTTGCTAAACCAGTGTTGCCAATCTAGTTTAATTCACAAATAGCTATGTTCGTTTGATCTGTCTACAGGCACAGCATAATTTTGTAAATAACCATAGAAATAAAGTGAAGGTTATATTTTAATATTTTATCATTCCATTTCTTTTATTTTTCATAATAATTATTTTTCTTTATTTATATTTGACCATAAATATGAGACACGAGAAACTGGCTGAACACTAGTTATTTTTGGTCTTAATAGGTTGGCAACATTTTTCTTTAGAAATTGGTCAGTTCTATGATCGAACTGTCACTTAAAAAAAATAACTTGTTTTTTTCGGCCCATTCCGATTTGATTTTTAGAAGAAGATGGCCGTTGGGGTTTATTTCCGCATTGTGTTAAATAGTGTTGAGTAATAATTAGTTTCCGAGCTTTTTATTTTGTCCAAAGGCCCCCGTGTCAATGTTTATGTTACTTTTATTTTGGATGAACCTGGTTTTTGACCAAAATCTGAGGCATGTGAGACGCCGAGAGATACTTTCTTCCACGTGTTGCTGGATCCCGGTAGCAGAGAAAACCCTCAAAAGAGGTAAGTCATTTCATTTGCTGCTCCTGTATTTTCTTTGTCTAGCAAAACACTCATATTTTAATATATAGGTATATAGGGTTCTTCCCGTGGATGAAGAAGAGAGCCACAGGTGGTTATTCTTAGAAAGCTACAGAATGGAATTCTGTCTTGCCAATATGCTGGTCCGTTTTATTTACCCTGCGAAGCAGATATTTCCTTTTTATTTCAAACGTTCTTACGATGGTCCCGTGCCCCAAGCAGTCCTGTAACATGATGAGCTTCGGTGTGCAGTGTGTAGCCTAACAGAGGGCTCTTTCTAGTGCCGCTGTCAGACCTAGGATTATATTTTGGTATTTATTATTTTTCTTTAATTTTAACCTGTTCGCAATGTCTATTTAGACACTTATACTTATATTTTGAAACGGGCGTTTCTTTATTTTTTGTAAGATTTAGTATTAAGAATACTTTTTGTTTCTTTTATTTACAACCAGTTTGTAAATATTATTTTGAGTACTCAAAATAATATACCTTAATTTTAACAAGACGTCTCGGATAGGTATAAATAAACCTTCTCATTTTATTATTCAGATATTTCTCCAACTATTGGCGAAGGAATTGAGAGGATATTCTCAATTACACCATTTCTATTGACTATAAATTTAACTGTTTAAAAATGAATTGGAGTATTTTCAATTATATTGTTTCTACCGTTTATAAATTTAAATGTTGATAAGTGGATTAAGAAAATACTTCCAATTTTATCACTTTTAGAGTTTGATTCATCAAATGAATTGGGTAAATATTGTTAATATATCATTATTTCTCTTTTGAGCAAAGAACGGTTGTATAATTTAATACTCATCGAACAAATGGAGAAAATATTGTTAATATATCACTTTCATTTATTTTTCTATTAAATTCAATTTAAATTATGTATGACTTTTATTTCACAGAATATCATGAACATCTCTACAATTGTCTGTTTGCAGATTCATGTATTTATGGTTTAATTATTTAAATTTTATTTACTATGGTTTCTGAATTTACCTTTAGATTTTAAAAACTTCTTTATCAAATAATACGAAATTTTTTAATTTATAAAAAATTCAGAAGCGTCCATCTATGATTTAAATACTCTTTTTTGTATTTTATTTAAGTGTATCTAAAGTCAATTTAAAATAATTAAATTTCAAGACAACAAATCCTTACTTACACCTTAATGTCACCGATGGTAGAGCTGCTGTGCTGTATAAAACCTAAACTCTTTGTCAACAGAAAAAAATAGGTTACAAAGTTGAATATTATTGTTAAACTTTTTAGTTGTTTATTTTACCTTATACTTTTTTTTTCTACTCTTCATACACTATTATGTGAAAAGTATTATAGGTTTACTTTGTCTGTCTGTACGATATCACGTTTTTTGTCTGCACGATAAGTCAAAAACGATAAATGATATGAACTTGAAAATTTTAGGCAAAATTCAAGTTCTATAAGGGGACAAAGCCTATTGATTTTTAACAAATCTGATTAAAAATAGGGGGTTAAGATGGGTTGAAATTAAAAAAAAATCCTAAATTAAAAACGAAAAACAATATTAATATGAAATTTTTAGTAAAAATTAAGCTTTATAAGAAGATAAAGCCTATTGATACTGAAAAAAAATATGAATATATTGGGGAGTGAAGGGGGGTTAAAATATAAAAGAGTTAATACATATCTTCGAAGGTAAGCCATGTGTGTTTTTTTAACTATACAGTGAGCATCTTAAGTCTTACCCCCCCTAACTAACTCGTTACTGGGGTCTTGTTAGGAAAATCGCCAAGACAGGTCGATTTTTAAATTCTACAATGTACATTTTTGCATGATTAGTTAACCCTTAATTTCATCCCTTACTGAAGGGTAAAAGCCGAATTTTAATTCTAAGGATGAGTGCGCTACGTTAATTTCCGTTATTCTGAAACAACAATTAGTCGAGAATTAATGAAGCAAATTTTAAATTTTTTTACACGGTTGAATAGAGAATAAAACCCTCTTTCAAATGAGCTATCACTCACCACCCCATGCCATTTAAATTTTTCGAAAATGTACATTGTAGAAATCAAAAATCGACCTGTCTCGGCGATTTTCCTAACAAGACTCCAGTAACGAGTTAGATAGGTGGGGTAAGACTTATGGTGCTCACTGTATAGTAGTGCTTTATTAATTAATTAGTAGTTTCGGTAGTTACGTCTGTGGCGAAATACACCATTGAGTAAATTTTATGTTAATAATATGTAGTTTTAATCATTTTTTTTTATATAAAAAGTAACCTTTATTTTTTATTTATTACCTACACAGTATTTATATTATGTTTTAAACGCATAATTTTACAGTTTTTTTAGATTATTTAAAACGGTCGCAAAGTACTTGAAATTTCATGATTTTGGACTATCTACTATTTTAACACTATACTTTTTAATGTATAAATATTTTTGTCTTAAATATGATTAGTCACCTTTACGGGAATAATCGAGTTGGTCAAAAAGACTAGGATGAGGGGCCAATTACTCGTGGTGCCGATGGGGCCAAATTTAGCCAGTCCGACCCTGCCCACCTTAGATCCGAATCAAAATTCATCTTATACTTTCAGTGATTAAAAACGCTGAATGCAGAGCTGTCGCTTGGTAAGTGCTAGGAGCTAGGTGTGCAAATGAATATGTGTGGCGATTATCTTTCGCTAGCAAACTATTAGTTTATTTTTATTTTCCAGATTTTAGAAGATTTTAAATACATATTTTGATTGTATTTAACAATGAGATGTCTTTTAGATTAAAATTGTTGTTGCATGTATATATTTATTTTTGTATTTTACGAATTATTGTTCTCTATAGTTACATATCAGGTTTAGTACCAAACACTTTAACTTTACTTCATCCGCCTTTGTGTTTGTACGTAACAATTAAATATCTCATAGGTTAAAATTTTTGTATGTGTAGTATATAGATACATATTTTTGTACTTGTCAATAAATTGTTTTTTCCTTTATCCAAGTTTATTTTTTACACAGATATGTCAATTTAAAAAAAAATGAAACATACCAGAAATTGTAAATCAGTTTCATCAGTGAAATGCCATTTTTTAATATATTTTTTTCTGCTACAAGTTATGGTGTCAATATCATCAAACGCAAATACAGTAAAATATTTATTATCACAAACGCATAAAATGGAAAAAGTCTCAGTCTCAACATGAATAAGAAAAAAACTCTGGAAACACTTGTAAGTTTTGCTATTAGTGTAATCCTCATTGTCGATTATCTTCATGAACTTTAGAGTAACTACTTATCACTCCTTATCAACCCCTGCAATAGTACTTGCCCCTTTCTTTGTATACATATCTATATTTATTTTATCTGGCTATACATTTGATTATATTAAAATTAAAAAAATAATGTAAAGTCGAATAAAATAAATAAAAAATAGGTATAACTGTAAGGAATGGTAAATGATGGGGTTAGTTTAGAGTGATAAGTAATATCTTAGAAGACGTCGATTTTGTAAATGAATATAAAACCATATTAAATTCTTTTGAATATATTTCGTATATCAATGACATAACTAGACGAGTAAGCGGTACATGTTTAGATCACTTTTATGTCAAATGTAAAGGTCCGATATTTACTGAAATAAATTCTTATATCCTCAGGTGTGACCCTAAAGATCATGACCCAGTATTCCTTACATTAAAAAGTTCATTTATTTACAATAAACCGAACCCAAATAAATATAAAAAATTTGTTAATTATTCTAAACTAAGAAACGATCTAAAACAGGCAAACTGGAACATGATTAATATAAACAACAACGTAGATGTCATGACAGAAACATTTATTACTACTTTAAATACTTATATTGAAAAAAATTCTACAACTGTAAAACAATTAAAAAACCATGGATAACCAAAGATCTACTTAAATTAATAACAATAAAAAATAATATCTATTTGGAATTACAAAAAAACCAAAATTATTATCTAGAACAAAGCTATAAAAATCTTAAAAATAGATTAACTAAGTCAATTCTAAAGGCAAAAAAAGAATAAACTAAACGTTTAATAGATAAAAACAAAAACTCCTCACAAGGTATGTGGAATTGTGTAAATCAGATAAGCGGAAAGTCAAGCCCTAAAACAAAAATAACATCACTTAATAAACATAATGAAATAATTACAGATAAAAACGCCATAGCAAATGAATTTAACAATTTTTTTAGCGACTTCGGGGAATAATATGCGAGAAACATAAAAACACCGGAAAATTTCACGGAAAATATCCCACATTTTGAAAACACTTTTTATCTATACCCTACCCATGAAACTGAGGTTGGAAATTTAATAAAATCTCTTAAAAACAAAAAGTCTCCTGGAAATGATGGCATTCGATCGGAAACCTTAAAACATGTATCAGACATTATTAGTAAACCTTTATCAGATTTAATTAATATATGTTTTGAAAAATCCTATTATCCTAAATGTCTAAAAGTCGGTATTATTAAGCCAATACACAAGTCAGGATCTAAATTGGAAGTAGGAAACTATCGACCTATATCCCTAATATCTACGTTATCAAAAGTTATAGAAAACATTTTAAAAACCAGAATTGTAATATTTTTAGACAAATTCCAGATTATTTCAAAAAACCAGTATGGCTTTAGAGAAGGTAAATCAACGGAAGATGCTATATGTGCTTTAACAAAATCCATTTATGAAGCTATAGATTCAAAAACACCAGCATTATGCATATTCGTTGACCTCTCAAAAGCTTTTGACACGGTATCGCATAATATATTACTCCAAAAATTTAAATGTTATGGATTTAGGGGAAGAATTTTTCGACTTATAGAAAGTTATTTGAATGATCGAAATCAAAAGGTTTATCTTGATGGTGCCACGAGCGATATGAGAGCTGTATCCTTTGGTGTTCCGCAAGGCACCGTTCTTGGACCTTTGTTATTCACTATATATGTAAACAGTTTATTGACAATGAACATAAAAGGTGCCATTACGAGCTTTGCTGATGACAGCGCAATATTTTATAAAGGAGACACTTGGGAAAACCTAAAAGTTATGGTAGAAGCTGACTTTTCTATTATTAAAAGGTGGCTTGCATATAACAAACTCACTCTGAATGTAGGAAAAACTAGTTACATGCCGTTTACTTCCTATTCAAGTAACTTGCCTGACCTGGGAATTTGATAATCGACCAAACAACGCAGATTCCTGAATCAGGACACATTAAATACTTAGGAATTGTCATCGATAAACATCTGCGCTGGGATTTGAATATAAATCATCTTGCTAAAAAGATAAGAGGTCTTATTAGTAAATTCAAATTTTTAAGGGAATACCTGAATATACCTTATTTAAAAACTGTGTACTATGCCTTGGTTCAATCTCAGTTAACATATGGTATACTAGGATGGGGAGGAGTTTACGATATCTACCTTGAAAAAATTTGCATTTTGCAAAAATGGATCATAAAACTGATTTATAACAAAAAACCTACATACTCATACGACAAATGAAGAACTTAATTGAATACATGTAAATTACATATATATTATATATGTCGGTTTCGAGTTTTAGGATGAAAGTTACAGTTAAATACATGTAAATTGCAGATTAAATTATTTATGGACTACAAGTAGTTAATTATATTTGTTAGGTGTAGTGGATTACAATTCTTTTAATATGTATAGTTAGTTACCTGTACCATAGAGATGTTCGTCCTAAGGTACACTTGTTGGGCTGTGACGTCATTAATTTTGATGACGTATATTTAACTATAGTTTTCATTTAATGCTAGTTACAGTTATTTACACAATGTAAATTTCAGTTATTACCTAGTGTTACTTTTTACACTTAGTTAACTGTAGATTTTTCTCCCAGAGATAAAGCCCATGTTATCACCAGCATAAACTATAATAAGTCTCTTTCCTTTCGAAATGGTAGAAAACAAACCTTTTGCATTATCATCATTCCAATTATGTAATGATGTATGGCTACTATGTATATAAGTTTCATCAATATATACGGTTTTGAGAACAAAAATATCTAATTTTTTTAATAAAATCTATTCTTTTTTCCCTGATGTAATAGAACGGCTCTATTATTAATTTTTTTTAAATATAGTTTTTAATGATGTGTAGCTCCCTTTCCACTCAATTTCCTTTTTTAATTTTTCACTAAGAGTTTTGACTGTTACGCGCATACCTTCTGTTTCGTGAAATCTATGAACTATATCTCTGATTGTTCCAATATTGTAGGATGGAAAATCTGTTACACTTAATGTTCTTTTGCGCTTTTTTGGACTTTCAAACAATTGTTTAGGTATGGTCGACGTAGACTTTTCGCCTTTTGATATCTCACCTTCTATAATTATTCGTTTAATTGTTTTTACCGAGTATCCTGTAGCTTCATTCAGCAACTTGTTCTTTAATTTTAGTAAGAGTTTTGGGATCATCGTTCACAACACATTGTTTATAAGTTTCACTATCATCGTTGTTTTTTTTTTAACTATTTGTTGCCGAGGAACTTTTTTTTTTCATAATAGAATAGATGAAATATTATTTCCTTTGCTTGACTACCTAAATGATTCGGCATTTTAACACAAGTATGTCACTACTCAAAAGAAAACACTACAAACAAATAAAAATAAAATATAACTTAAAATTGGCACGCTACACAAACACAAATTCAAGAAAATATTATCATCTACTGATCACCTCCGACAACACGGCTATTGTTTGCATCTCTCTTTAACAGTTACAGTAGGCGTTGATAATTGAAATTCGGGATTACCGCGTATCTCCTCTTCAGACAAATTAGGTTGCGATACCTGTGCATAAATATAAATGTGATTTAATTTGTATTTGAAATATTACGCAATTATTCGTTGAATTATAAATATCAAACTTACTACGGCCACTTTAACAACCCTAAGGAGCATCTACGGACCTTTTTAAGGCGCCATCTTATGACCATTCTAATGTCAGTCTAGTAGTTCCACATTATTTTGAATAGTTGTATACTATATCATTTCCTTCCTACTAACGCGATGGATTATACGTACAAGAAGAATAGAGGAAATCGAAAACAACCGAAAAACCAGAACGATGGAGAAGAAGATGAAGAAGTAAAAGAAGAAGAAGAAGAAGAAGAAGAAGAAGAAGAAGAAGAAGAAGAAGAAGAAGAAGAAGAATAAGAAGAATAAGAAGAATAAGAAGAAGAAGAAGAAGAATAAGAAGAAGAAGAAGAAGAAGAAGAAGAAGAAGAAGAAGAAGAAGAAGAAGAAGAAGAAGAAGAAGAAGAAGAAGAAGAAGAAGAAGAAGAAGAAGAAGAAGAAGAAGAAGAAGAAGAAGAAGAAAAAGAAGAAGAAGAAGAAGAAGAAGAAGAAGAAGAAGAAGAAGAAGAAGAAGAAGAAGAAGAAAAAGAAGAAGATTACATTTTTAAATTTAAAATAATTTAAATTGTACTTTCTTATTTAAAAGTTTTTGTTTTGTAAAACATGTTTATAAAGTTCATTTGCATAATTTTATGTGTTATTCGTATTCCATTATTTAAAAACGGCAAATAACACGTAATCTATTTGATTAAATTACTAATTGCAATTAGTATTAAAACAAAGTTCAGCCCTTTGTTGTTCTGCTTTATTACTCCCAGGATATTCATGAAAGGCGGGCAATTAATAAACATTTTCATAATTAATAACTTTATTTAGTAGGCTAATATTACTACAAATATGCACTGAGTAAATAATTTATACATACATGCACATGCGAACAATATACAACTACATCAATATACAACATCAGAATTATATTTACATTTATAATTATATGCTAAAATTGCTATAATTAAAAAACATTTGAATGAGCTCGTGGAACGCTATGTTTCCATTTTGTATTGTTTTGAGCGTAATTCCAAAATAAATATCTATATACAGGGTGTTATTGAAATACACCTACACATTAAAACTGGGTATTGCGCAGATCCCTACTGAATGTAGAAAAATATTATTTTTTAAAAATACCGCTTATTAAGGGAGTTATTAATTTTTGAAAATTAATTCTAAAACAAACGTACTTCACTGATATGTTGAGGATGACCTATATAAATTAGGTTTATTTACCTATTTTAAACATCAACAGTAATTAATATGCAAGTTTTTGTCAGATGATAAGAAAACTAGTCTTGTAAGAAATAACCATGTTGCCAAGATTTTCGAATTAATTTCTATTTCCGAAGACTGGTTTTTACTACCCTCGTTATCAAAAAACTAGAATATTTGATAAATGATTGTTTTTAAACTATACATTTTTGAAACTATAGATTATTAAAATTTTAGTTGATTTACGAATCTGGCTAACACGAGCGCGTCATTTCCATGTTGGTAAAAAGTGTTGTTACGATTACTTTTAAATATTTTTTAACGATGCCACTATTTACGAATATTGAACTAACGGATATAGTGCTGGTTTATGGGGCAGCTGGAGAAAATTCTCGGCAAGCACAAATCCTGTATCGCGAACGGTTTCCAAATCGGAGAATTCCGGACTGTCGTACGTTTATTTCAACTGTTCAGCATCTAAGAGACCATGGAAAATTTGAGAGTGTCAATGCAGATCGAGGGAGAACAAGAACACAAAGAACATTGGCGGCCGAAGAAGAAATATTGGAAGCTGTTGAAAACCGGCCTCAATTAAGTTGTAGAAGACTAGGTCTTGAAATTGGAGTGTCCTCATTTGTTGTGTGGCGGACACTTAAAGAACAAAGTTTATATCCTTATCACATCCAAAAAGTCCAGGCCTTATATCCAGGTGATGAAGAAAAGAGAGTGGAGTTTTGTGAATGGATGAATGTGTTGATATTCCTGATTTTCTAAAAATATTATTGTATACTGACGAGGCTTCATTCACTCGTGATGGCGTGTTCAATATGCACAATACGCATATTTGGAGTGATGAAAATCCTCACGCCATTAGGGAAACTGGGCATCAAAGAAAATTTTCAATAAATGTTTGGGCTGGCATAATAGATCAGTATTTAATCGGGCCTTATGTTCTCCCGAACAGATTAAATGGGCCAGGATATCTCCACTTTTTAGAAGATATTTTGCCAGTACTCCTAGAAGAGATACCGTTACAATTAAGGCAACGGATGTGGTACCTACTAGATGGCGCTCCTCCTCACTTTGATTTAAACGTACGGCAGTTTTTGAACATTAGATTTCCTCAAAAGTGGATAGGCAGAAATGGACCTACTAAGTGGCCTACGAGATCTCCGGACTTAAATCCATGCGATTTCTTTTTGTGGGGTCACATGAAACAACTGGTTTATAATGAACCTATTAATAGTGTTGAACAATTAACCAATAAAGTTAATGCGGTAGCCGAGGAACTACGACAAAATCCAAGACTAATTTCTAATGTTCAAAGTTCTTTGGAAAGACGATTGCAAGTGTGTGTAAATAATAATGGACGGCATTTTGAACAATTACTGTAATAAACTTTATTTTGAATTAATTGGTTTTGCTACGGCAACAGTGCAATTTCTATGGGTAAGTTCAATTTCGATTTATTTTACTTCTTTAAATATGGAAACTAGTAGGTCGAAAAAGGGGACTCTTCCCCAATATTTAAATTTTAGAATTTGAAGTTAAAATTGGTGCCAATCGTTTTTGGTCATTACATACTATTCCCCATTTTAATATGTACGTGTATTTCAATAACACCCTGTATTTAATTTTATTGTTTTTAAAGTCTATCAAACAATAAATTAAATTAGTCATCTGGATGAACATTATTATAATATAGACAAAAAAATAGTAACACGCCAGTGTCGGACGGATTACTAGCTTGACTTAAAATTTCCAGATATACGGTACGTTAAGTTTACTTTTCTGACTCCAGAAGAATGGTATAGAAACACAATAGTATTGATTAGAAAGAAATAGAATATACATGCTATATCCTATCCTTATCATCGAAAGGGCGTGGTTATATTAGTTTCTCTCCTTATCCGCCTCACGTATTCGGCCAGATGGGTTTATTAACATACTGTATATGGGAGATACGCTCTTTTATTATGGCGACTGCCAATTCCACTGTTGTCGAGAGAAATACAAACATCACGTGCCGCGCATATGATTTCGGATAGTTTGTAAGTAATGCGTGATTTTAGATGACTACCTAATTAATTTTATTGTTTGCTAGACTGTACGTAACTTTACCATTATTACTAAATATCAAACAGTTGAAAACACAGATACAGTTCGTCCAGGGGTTCTTTTATATTCGTCATATACATTTAATATCAAACATTATGGGTTATTGGGGCGTGGGTTGGCTCAGTGGTTAGAGTCATGACTCTGAGATCGGAAGGTCTCAGGATCGAATCCCACCGGTGGCAGGAATTTTTATTAAATTAAAAAAAAATTAAATATTAATTCTAATGCATAGGTAGGATTCCTCACTCGACCATTCACTGTTGGGTTCTAATTAACAGTGCTGTTCCTAAAGTGGCGCTAGGAAACAGTAACAAAGCCTACACAGAACACAAGGCTAATGGCCGTAGTAGTCGACGCCGATCACACCAAATTAAAAAAAAATATGGGTTATATTTAGCCTCATTTTCTACTAAGCGGGAAAAGCATAACAAAATAAAATTGTAAAGTACCGTAAACCGGGAAACTATATTTTTTTTATAATTTTGACATTTTTATTTTATATTATTTTTTCAGACGATTAGGTCTCTCTTTCTTTTCAGACTGATTTAAGTGAATAAAGAAAACAAATAGTAAAATGCCGCGCACATATATACATAAGGTGGAGGAAAAGAGTTATCAAAATTATCCTTCAGAAAACCTGGCCAAAGCTGTAGAAGCAAGGGATTTCCCAGTTGGCTGCGAGCAAAGAGTAAGATCCCGAGGACAATTGTGTTGGAAAATCTATCAGAAACATCCTCTAAAACCAAGTCATCCTACTGTGCTAATCAAAGAGGAAGAAGTTTTAATAGCAAAATCTCTCCGCACAGTGAGCGACTGGATTTTCCCAATGACGCAAGAATATGTTCGCCAGGTTATTTCAAAATTTGTGACAAAACAGGGCAGAAATATTTCAGGAAAGAAGAATAATGAACCTGGTGAAGACTTTGTACATTAATTTGTAGCAAGGAACAACATAAGCACTCGATTTGCAACTAATATTAAACGCTAGCGAGCTGCAGATAGTGCAACACAAGTAACCGAATTTTTTAATAACATTCTAGATCAGTAATAAAATGCTCTACCACAAAATGACTTCAACTATGATGAAAAAAATATAACAGACGATCCCGGCGCCAAGAAAGTTTTGGTCCCCAGGGAAACTAAGCAAATAGAAAGGGTTCAGGAACACTTGAGAACTTCGGCAAGTGTGATGGTTTGCGGCACAGCAAAAGGTGACTTGCTATCGCCGATGGTTGTCTTTAAAGCACATCTTTACGGAAACTGGATGATTGAAGGGCCTAAAGTGCCAGTGTATGACTCAAAAATAAGTGGGTGGTTTGATATGGTAATTTTTGAGAAGTATTTTTTTTTATTGCTTCCTTGCACCAAACAAAATAGCACTCCGGAGGAATTAAAAATTGTAATAGGCGATAAATGACTTCCCTCCCAGAAAACTCTACATACTTAATGCAATCGCTGGATGTCAGTTTTTTTTGCTCCAATGAAACGAAAGTGAAGGGAGGTTTGGCATAACTGAAGAAAGGAATCGTGTCAAAATGAGTCCATCCCGAAGAAGCAATTGCCATCGGTGTTAAACCGGTTATGGGTATACATAAAACAAATAACCTTTTATCCCCTGAAACCATTTTAGCAAAACTTCTTTCGACAAAGTCAAAGGGAAAAGAAAATTACCAAAAGACCAAGTGAACAAATGAAAATGGGACCGGCTACGATGATCTCCAATTCAACAGACGCCGAAGAATTTGACGTTTTACCAGATGAATTAGCTACTAAGGCACTCAATTTTTCAGACAAAGAACGTGATATTTTACCAACAAAGTTGCCCAAAAAGACTGTTGTCAACAAAACAAATTCAAAAAATAAAAAAAAATCAAAGACCGTAAAACCAACGCAGCCAGTTGCCTCGACGTCACGTGATATAACAGGCAGACAGCAATACTAACTCTTACTGCTCATTATGCAATTGCAGTCATAAACATTACACTGGGAAAAATGATTGAATGCGTCTCCTGCTTGAAGTGGGTCTGTGGTACTGGTGCAGCGAGTGTTTACGTGCTACCCGCTGTCCTGTCCTGTTGCTTTACCAAGTGCACAAAGAATAACTAATGTGTTTGTTTTTCGGTTTATTATTAGCACCAATAACATTTTAATTATGATTAAGTAGAGCAACAACCAAGTGCTAAAGTTTTTAGAGCTATATGCAACTAAGGGATTAGTATGGGACTCTTTACATAAAGATCACAAAAAACAGAATGTACACGATGCGTGGAAAAAGAAAAGTGAAAACCTAGAAAATGTCTCAATTAAATAACTGAAGTTAACAAAAATCGCTATTAGGGGACATTAGGGGCGCTATTAAAAAATAAAAAGCAATGATAAGGTCTGGAGCGGGTGCTGATGAGGTGTTTCAGTCCATTTGGATTTTTTTATATCACATTTCTTTTTAAAACACTTATATTATTTTAAAAATTTAAAAATTAGAACGCCAACGCCCTCCATAATTGCTAGAGCATAAGGGGTAGGCGCGATAGCTGGTAAATAGTCACTTGCTTCAAAGGCTATAGTGGAATTATTCAGGGCAAGACAGCGGGCAGCGCGAATAGCATCGGCAGTGGCTGCATGTAAAGGTGGCATTAGATTAAGTTTATTACTTGCGAGAATTGGATTTAGGAAGGTTTTAATTAATAATGGATCAAATCAAAAGAATTACGAATATCCTGTTTGCGAGGATGATGACTAAAGACTATATATAATACAATGACATGAGTCAACCGTTTCTAGTTGACACATTTTGGTAGGCGAGGCTTAATATATCAAAAACCTGTTAAAGTCCTCCCGGTTTACGGTATGTTGTTGAGATAATCGTTTTACAGTATCAGTACAATGAAAACAGATACATCTACAAAGGGCAGCACACTAGGTTTGGCTGATCCATCTTTATTTTAAAGTTCTAGCTCTAGCTTGATTAAAGCTATATTTTTTAGTGACGTTACTATTGTTTCTCATTATGGTTGTCCGTTTAGTTTTGAGTTTCTGGTTACATTTTGTTTGTATATAAATTGCATTTATTTTACAGTTTTTTAAAAACTGTTTTCTCTTCTTAATTTCATAATACGTTTATAATAAAATACATCATTCGGAAACTTATTTACTGTTCAAAAATAGACAATGGTTGTAGCAGTAGCAGTTGAATTTCAAGAGAGACATTGATTCGATTACAATTTCTTAACCTATTTCATAATATGCACACTAGCTATGACGTATGTTTAAAGAACCGCTGGAAGAACTGTAGGAATAGAAACAGATTAAAGTAAGTTTATTAAATAAAAATAAAATATCAATAAAATTACTTATATATGGATGCAAGGATGTCAATTAAAATTGAGCTTAAGACGTGATTTTTCTGAAATAATTATAGTACACATTTAAAATGATAATATAACCTGTATTTACTTTAATCTGTGTATACTCTAAATATGTATGAAACTATTTATTATATTCATAATAAATTTAAAACTTTTTTAGTTTTATACATAATTTAATTGTTATATTTTAATATTTTTTAATGAAATACAATTTTTTTTAATTTTACTATTATATTTGGGTTCAAAAAAAAATCTAAAATCATCATTGTAAATTATATATTTTTACCTTTAGTGCACTGTACTTTTTTGTAAGTAGATTCAATTCTTTTTTAGTAACTTAAATTAAAAGCCAGCACTTTTCTTTTACACATAGGAGTATTTGTGTGTGTGTGATTAAATTTAGGTTTCCCTTGGCTACGGCCAGCTTAACAATTTGCTCAAGGATGAACATCCTAAAATTTCACTAAATAAATTCTAATTTTAAATTTTTATTACAATTAATTAAAATTAAATAAATTAAATTATATAATTTGTAATTTAATTACATAAAAAGATTATTTATTTTACTTTTAAAACAAGACAAGTTGAATGATTCAAGAACTCCTCGAATATACCTCTAACAATTAACAATAAAAATCCTGACAAATCGGTTTTGCGATTTCGCAATTTGTCGGTATTATTGTTGTCAATTTTCAGAGATATATTCGAGACGTTGCATCATTAATAACGTAAACAATATGACCTTGTATTGTTTTAAAAATAAAATACATATTTGACATAAATTACATGGTCCTTCGAGCCGGACGAATCACCGACCTATAGATGTACAGTCCACTAAAAGAAAAAATAGATAATTGACAATCATAGTAAATTATTTAATTATAGATTCTACAATCAAATGGTAAAGATAAATATTTTGGAATTATTTTAAATTAAATTCTATCAACTTAACGAGTATTATCACATTTATTTAAGTCTAACAATAATATTCTTAATTATTTATACATCGCATTAAGGAACTGTACCTTTTTATATACAGTGTGAATTATTTATTTTCTAACGAGTGTGGAAGAAAACTCTACCTTTAAATACAATAAATACCTATTAGATACATAATACAGAATTAACACAATATCAAGAAAAACTAATTACAATACATTTTTCACTTTATTTACTTTTATGAGGTTTGATAAATTTTATTTACAATCATATTTATTCGTATTAATTTATAATTTTGTATGAGGCATTTTTAAATAATTTATTTTATGATTTGGTAACAAATTAATATATAAATATTTATTTGTTTTTTAATCACAAATTGTTTTTATTTGTATATAGAGAATATACGGTTTTAATACCGAGCTACCAAGAGAATACATACGTACGAAAATTTTCCATACATTTAAAATTATTTTGTGTGATATACCTGATTGCTGTTCTTTTTTTACCATACTTTGATACTAGTGATTGTAAAATATTAATTTTCTTTATTAATTAAAAAATACGTGTGTTTTGAAACGAGTTTTCTTTTTGTTAAATCAATATTAACTTTGTTAAACGCTTTGCTGAAATTAATATAAAGAGCGCCTTCTTGGACTGTTTCAAAATCTATCACCAATATTATATTAAATTTTTTGAATAACATTAATGAATTTGTCTCAATAAAAGGGGACAAGGGTTTAAAAAACATAATTTACTGATACATCTTCAGGATGCCCAAAGAAATATACATAATTATTAAGGCTCGCTTAGTTTGGCTGTAGAAAAAAACACTAGGTAAATAGTTTTTAAACAGTCAAATTGAAAACCTGTTTTTCTGGAAACAACATTTTAGCCATTTTTTTGGTTTCTAGTAATGTTCTATTTTTTATAGTTCATCAATTATTTTTGTGGAATTTTTTGACACATAGGAATCAAGGATTTAAAAACAATTATAGACTATTTTGCGCCATCCTACCTACTTGAAACCAGGTTATATAGGATCTATTAATGATAAAATATAAATAATGTAAAATTTAACACCGGCTTATATGATTTAAATAAATACTGCTTCGTTTAAAGTCATTAAATTTTTATAGGGATACTCTGTATACTACAAATTACCTCTGAAAATATTATTAAGTATTCATAGAATTCACTCAGCTGGCCTGTAAAGGGTCCCAAGATCGCCTTTGGCTGTTTATTGGAAATTATACCATAGCGGTCGTGTTAAAAGTTAAACAAGGAAAAATATAATTATTTTAAAAGGATGATAATTTGCAACCCCTATATATGAAAAAAATGGTTAGCTAATATAATTATACCCACATTATTATATTTTATTTTTTAATCTTTTTTAACCTCCTGATTGGTTTACATATTATATTAAATATGTATAATTATAAAGGCAGCTATAAATAATTCTACCGGATTTTAGTTATTTAAGGTAAATGTATTTTCTTTACCTAATATATTTAAAAAATGTTCATGTGGTAGGAGAGACCCTTAGATTATACAAACCGTAGATAGAACATAAGACACTGCGCATAATTCCACTGCGCATAATTCCACTTCGAAATTATTAACAACGACCAATCATAGTTGGAGACGTAATATGTCAGAGTGTTGTTCGTCCAAATTTAATGTGTCAGCGAGAATTAATTTGGTTGAAAATGCCAAGATTTGTTATAAAAAGCTGTATTTATAATAAAAGTCATAAAGGAAACTTACATTTATTTTGGTAAGTTCTTTAATATTTTTAGATTCTATTGACGACCATATTTGTTTTTATTTGAAAACAAACAGAACCGGACTCGGTCATTGGTACATATTACAAGTTTCAAATTGGTTAAAAGTTTTTATTGTAAACTGATATTTCTTGTTTTAGGCGGAATCTTTTTTCAGGAAGTGAAAAGAGTAGGTACCATAGAATCAAATACAAAAATATAAATTTCATTACCAATTTATTCGTTTCAAACTTCACAACTTAGTTTTTAAAACTATTTACTCGGTATTTCTTTATAATAATATGGGATCGATCTATTAAATTTATATATATTTTTTAAAGATTATTATTTGTAAGTTATTTTTCTTTAATATAAATACTCTTTATATAATGTGACTCAACGAAAACTTGCCATGGGGATTTGGGATATTAATATTGTGGATGTTTAAATACATTCGAACGGATCGATTTTAGTTTGAAGGAGGATATAATTGTATCATATTACTTGTCATACGTTATTCCCCTCCATTCCGTTACTCTAACCAATGCAATTTAAATAGGGAGAGTGCTAAATATGACACGTCATTGAAAAGATAATTTTAAGGAGATACAAAACTGTTACGTATTGTAAAGTGTGGAAGTTTATTTGAAATCAAATTTTATTCGAAATTCAATGCGTAACATATTTTTTTTATTTTGATTGATTAAGATAAAATTTGTATTTCTTAACCTTTAAAATCTGCAAATATTTAAGTTCTTGTTTCATTCAATTCGTTTTCTGCTCGTCCTAATGCTATCTCTTTGTAGTTTTCATATGGACTTGTGCACAGCGTATTGGAAAACGTTTAACAGTAGAGATATTGCAAATTTCTATAACGTGAGCCACTAATAATGACAACGTAATAAGAGGAAAACAAATTCCATGTTAAAATAAGTCTTATTGCAAACCTGAAATTTTGACATTAGATTCAATCCTATACATATTTCTAAAATAGTTTTAACAATTTTAAATTACACTTCATTTTTTTGTTGTCTATACACGGAAAAAATGTGACTAGAAAATTTTACTACAATGTTGTAGTAGTAGACTTGTAGAAAAATACTTAACAATTTGTAGAAAATTTTACTACAATTTATAGTTAAAAACTATTCATTATTGTAGCAATTGAATTGTCGAATAAAATGCTTCAACAATAGGAAAGAATTCCACAATGTTTAGTATATTTTACTATTGTTTGTAGAAGTAGAAATTTATTACAATTATCGTAATTACTACTAGTAACTTCTGAAAAAATTTGTACAAATATTAATAATTATCTCTACAAAAAATAGTAATTTTCTCTACATAAAATAGTAATAATTTACATCCCTTCTTATGAAAAATATTCAATTTTGTTCAAAAATATTCTATAATATTGTAGAAATTCTAAGTCATGTGAACAAAACAGAATTCTGCTATTGGCCAACGTTTTCTGACGTCGATCATAAATGGCCAGACAGCAGTAGCCGTTGGCCATGTTCACATAACAAAGCATGGTACATATACGAGTACCTATAACACTATATTATATTATAAGCACCGAAGCGTTTGAGAAAATTTTAATAATAAATTCTATTTTTGGTAAGTACATTTATTATTGTTTTTGAATAATTTACCTTTAGATAACTAATTTAAATAACCTTAGTAGATTATTTAAAAAAAATAGTTATGGCCAACGATCGTATGTTGTGCCGAACGATCGAATTTTGTGCCAAATTCAATGATGTTTTTTGTCTTAATTGTGACATACCTACTTTCTCATTTTTGTTAGTTATCTGACTTAGTCATTTAATATCCAAATCAGTGTAAAGGTGATAAATATCCCCGTTTTAAGGGTATGAACAGTTCAATTGTTATTAATTTTTATTTCATATTTTTCAGGTGCAGAGAAGCCAACTGAGACTGAGGGTGCTATTATTACTGTTATTTATTACATAATGTAATTAAGACTTTGTATCTTTTATATTAAAACAATAAATTGAATATTTTATTAAGGAACATTTTTTTCTAGGTTATAATTATAAGAATTATGGAATACTACTACACGTTTTATTAAAAATTACTACAATTTGTATGAATTTTTACTATTTATTGTGTAAAATTTTCGTATTTATTTTCATAAAACGCAATATATTTTTAATATAAATTCATACAATGAATAGCAAAAATTATAACAATTTGTAGAACAATTCTTATGATGCATTTGGATATTTTTACTAAATATTGTAGATAATAACTCTACAATACATTCTCCACAAATATTTGGAAATTTTTACTACAAATTGTCCCTATCCCTATATGTACTATTTATTGTAGAGAAAAAATCTATAATTGTAGAAATTTCTTCTACAATTTTTTTTCCGTGTAATAGTACATAATTGATATGAAAACCATTGGAAAAACTAGGCTTTATTAAACTAGAAATATGCTTGACATTAACATGACAATAAACATGACTTTGACAAATATAAACAGGATGTATAATTAGTAACAATTTAGGTAGTCTAGGTGGACATCTCTGATTTACTAATAATAAGGATTTGCCTCGATTAGTTCAGCTTGCTCCATTATAGGTTCGTACTTGCTAGCTCGATTAAGACTTTTAACTAGAACTGGACCTGGTGTCGATATCCACCCGTCGGTAAAGATTGTCCATAAGTTGATCTTCTATTATGTATAAACATTCTTTTGTAAGGAGTTGCATTGGTACTAGTACATAAGAAAGATCTGATAGAGTGTAACGCTTAAGAATTCTTGCAGGACTATTTCCCATTGAAATATTCGTAAATCTTTATCAAATAATGCTAATTCAATTGTTTTCCAAATAGTGCTATTTTACCGCTCAATCTACCCATTCCCTCCCAGACAGCACACGACATCTTAAAGACGTCTGTTTTATGTCGTAGTTATGACTGAACGCCTAAAGACCTAAAAAAGACGTTGTAAAGACATCTTTATAAAGACATCTTTTAGGACACATAAACAGACGTCTTAAAGACGTCTTTTGAATGCCTATCCATTTAAAAAATATAAAAAAATAATGGTAACTTTAAAAAAAGTACTGGCTTACTTGTCGTTTCTAATTTCACAAAATATAAATTTATTTTTAATTTTTTTTTATTTACATAATTTACTTATTTTTTTTATTTATTCACGAGCATTTGTTCATTAGAGTAAGTAAATATTTGATAACATAAAAATAATAATAATAATAATAATAAATATAACTCTAAATAAATTTAACAATTAAAACATAAGACAAACTGAATTACGCGCTCTTTCACCTTGACCGGAACTTGGTTCAACGATCGAAGCGAATGTTTATTATGCTTTGTCTTTTTTCAACAGTAGAATTTAAACAAGGACGTGTATATGAATGTGAGTATTATTGGGGTTCCGTGGTTCGTGGCGATCTGAGTTGTCCTTCTTTCGTTGTCATTTGTCGGTTTGTCGTTGATGTTGAAGATGAACGCCGAGAGGTTAGTTTTTGTTGGTTATTCGTTGATTTTTTATTTGTGTCTTGTGCCGTGGATTACTATGAATTTATGTAAGCATAAAAGTTTACTGCATATACTGAAAAACCAAATAGAAGAACCCTTATTAGTGTTTTAAGTACGTCTAGGCGGCTAGAGCTGACTTAGAAGCTTCATCGGATGTAAATATATCTGAATTAAGAGTTGAAAGTACAGGAAGATTGCCATTCTTTGACCACCCTTAACCCACACTATCTACTGAAAATCCTATTAAACCGAATTTGACAGAGTGAGCTATAATGCATAATATTTTACACAGCGCAGTTGAAATTATTGCAACCCAGACTGGCTCAGAAGAGCATCCGACAGAAGATTAACCACTAACGAAGGAATAATCAAAAAAAAAAAAAATTTGTAATATTACTTTTTTTAACGAAATGTTTCAGTGTTTTGTAAATAATAATGTTTATAGAAAATATGTGTTTTATTTTGTATAGAAGAAATTTACAGAAGCTTTTAAAACTAAATCCCAGAATACGTCTTACCAATGTCGAAAACCAGACATATTCAAGATGTCTTAAGAACGTTACCTTTTGTAACATCAGACGTCTTAAAGATGTCTTTAAGACGTCTGGCCGGCGTCATAAGACGTCTTTTAGACGTCTGGTATGTCTCTGACAGACGTCTTATGGACGTCTTAAAGATGTCTTTGTGCTGTCTGGGCTTAGGGTTATATGCAGTATTACGACTAGTATCTATACCCTTCGAAGTTAGAAAATATTTTAATTCATGTTACATAAATGACGAACCCTGGTCCGAGTGTATATAACCCGGCATTCCAAAATCTGACAACAATGTTGAAAGATGTTTAATTACAGTTGCAGCAGAAATATTGCATGGAAAAGCAAAAGGAAATCTCGAGTACTCGTCAGTAACCGTTAGTAAATATTTATTAGAAGAGGAACTAGGTAAAGACCCTTTAAAATCTAAAAAGAGGCGTTCAAATGGATCACTAGCTTTAATAAGTTTTCCAGAAGTTCGACCAAATTGAGGTTTAACCTTAGCACAGACGTTACATGAAGATGATATTTTCTTTACTTCTTCCAAAGTATGAGTAAGATTTTTAGAACGAATCCAGTGAATCATTCGTTCTATTCCAGGATGGCATAGGGATTGGTGAGGTTCGTATAGCTTACTTAGACTTGCCTCTGGTGTCACGTGAGCACATACCTTTGTAAACATATCTGCTACGAAATTCGCTTTTTCAGATCGGTAAATAATGTCGTATTTGAAACAAGAAAGTTTCAATCGCCATTTTTGAATCTTTTCATTTTTTATTTTCCCCTTTGTTTTTAGTATCAAACATGAAAGAAACGGATTTTTAATCAGTTATAAGTTTGAAAGAGCGACCAATAAGAAAATGCTTTCATTTTCTTAAAGCCTCGACTATAGCGTAAGTGTTCTTTGCCATAGACGAATGATGTCTCTCACTATTAGACAGAGTTCTTGAAAAAAACGCTACTGGTCTGCCACCTTATGATAGAGAAGCAGCAATCGCCACGTCAGATGCGTCAGCTTCCACGGTAAACGCAATATCTTTATCAATGGAAGTTACCATGGATTTCGCAATTTCTGATTTTAATAATTCGAAAACATTGGACGCTTTTGAAGTCAATGGAAACGTGGAAACTTTCAAGAGTGGTCGAAACTTGTCAGAGTATTTATCACGTTCTTCTTGGGTCTTACCGCAAATTGTAATGTCATCCAAATACGCATAAGTACCTTGTAAATTTTTATTTCTAATGATAGTGTCAATGACGCCATTCGTAACCCCAAATAAATGGCAAAATTGATACAAATTTCCACAAGCCTCGAATGCAGTATAGGGTCTTTTATGTTTAAGAATAGGAGTTTGATGATAAGCGCTCTGCAAGTAAATAGTACTAAATTACTAAATACTTTGTATTTTGATACTTTAGACATAATCTCTTCAATATTTGGAATTGGATACGATTTATTGTTTGGGCATAATTAATCACCATTCGCTTGTTATGGTTGGAGTTACTTGTTATTAAAACTTGTGCCCTCCATAGTGATTTACTTTTTTCGATAATAGATTCAGCAAGGAATTTCCGTATTTGTAGGACCTGAGCCCTTCTCCTGGACAGCAATAACATAATATTAGGAGAGATTAAAAAAGAATTGGGCAGTAGGAGAACCAATAATTGAAACAATCTCTTGGGGCAGAGACTGGCCAAGACACTTCTGGGTGAATATAACCAGAAAAGATCAGAAGCCTGCATCTGCCTGAGCAAGAACAGACTACGTATTGTAACAGTGATCCTTACCGGGCATTGCCGACTAAAAGGACACCTAAGTAAACTGAGAGTAGTAGAGGATACTGAGTGTAGATTCTGTGAGGAGGAGGACGAAACCTCCATTCACATCCTAACTGAATGTGTAGCACTCCAGAATCTAAGGGCACTATATCTAGGAGGATATCAAATAGAAGAGGGAGATTTACCTAACTTAAAACCACTTCAAATCCTACAATTCCTTGGTAAAATAGGATTGAAGGGGTCGTTATAGGGATTGAGACATTTCCTTGGTACATGGGCAACAGAAGGGGGCACAATAGATCTTTTAGGTCGCAGTGTATTAACACCCGATTTCCAACATAACATAATATAGTGTATATCGATTATCAAGCGAGGAATTGATAAAACTTGAAGTACTGCCTGTATCTATTAGTCCTTTCGCTGGAATATCATTTACTTTGATAAAAATAATAGATTCATTTAGATCTTTTGTAGAAATAGAGTTAACCAGAGATTATGTAGCAAGGGTTTTATTGGTTGTTGCGACTGTTTTTGTTGATCGGCTTTTACATACTTTTGCATAATGTTCTCGTTTGATACATGCTCGACAAATAGAATTTGATGCTGAACACTGATTTCTTTGGTGGTATGGTTCTCCACAAAAATAGCATTTCCGATTACCATACCGTAACATAAGAGATACGGCTGCTACTAATTCCGCATTACTTCCGACAGTGTTGTTACTAGAATCATTAATTTCCTCAATTAGAACATTAACTGTAGGATTGAAACTTTAAGAAGTTTCTTGATTTGAAACGGCAGTTTCTATTGCACGTACTTAACCAAATACAGAATTTAAATGCAAGGATGTATTTTCTTATAGCAGTCGAAGAAAGGCCTGCGATGAAGGCGTCCCCTAAAGAATCGTTTTTATTTTGCTCAGCAGATACCCCTTCAAATTCGCAGTTTTCGTACGCCAGCATATATTGATACAGATTTTCCGACTAATTGTTTCCGCATGGATAAGCAGTGTCTTGCATAAATAATGTTCTTAGGTTTTATGTAGATTTGGTCTAAATTTTGTATTGCTTGATTATAAGTCTTGCGCATTCGCTAATCAATCTGTATACATTGGAAGAAATAATATTAATGAAAATCCAAAGTTTTGTAGCCTCATTCAGTTTGTCTGTACTCAGAGAAAAGAAAAAATTTTCAAAACTCTGTTTCCAGTGGGTCCATTCGTGTTGAGCTAATTTTGAGTCTGAATCTGTTTCAAAACGAGCTGGTTGTAGGAACTTCTCCATATTTCAATAATATTAAAGAGGCATTAGTGAGCTTAAGTGAACTCGCAACATTTTTAGAGTGGTAGCGGATGATATTCTCCGCTATTATAGAAGGTAGCAAAAGTTATACACCATATACAGTGTCGGCAATTGAACACTTTTCAATACGTTTTATTAAACTACAGAGAGCATTATTTCGAGCAGGAAACGAATAATATCAACGTGGCCGTTTGCGCTGATCGATGTGAATAGGCATACACCGAAAGATACCCCACGCTGCAGGCTGGCTACGTACATATTATTTGTTTGCTATTCGTAATTATTGCTAAAGATCTGCGGTTTTCACTTGGACATTAGCAAAGTACTTATACGTATCTGGAGTATGAGTACTTATATGAATATTATTTAAAGCAAGTAAGTTTTTTTGCAAATTCTTGGAGAGTACTCGTGAGAAAATTGAGTAACGAGTATAAATATTTGAAATAATTCTAGTTAGTGATTCAAGGTTAAAAAGAAGGAATTCTAAAAATTGGTAATAGTAAGTCAGTAAGCAACAACCAAAAACGAGAATATAACTTATCTTCTATCATTTTTGCATTTTAGTGATAAAGTAAAGTAATAAAGGTATTAGGTAGGGGTACAGATAGAGAATACCTACTCAAAAAACAGTTATATATTTTAAAACGTATATGCACTAGGTTGGAGTGATACCATATAGACAAAAAAGTGCAAATTTTTAGTTGGCTTGGGTGTGAAAAAGTTGCCTTTTAATTCATCGAAAATACCTGTAAAAAAAATTTGAAAAATTGGAACGGCTTCAGATTCCTTTTTTATAAAAAAAAAAATCAAAAAAGATGTAAAATAATACGTAATAGGCAAAAATTTTAAATTTGGTTTGAGTGTGGAAAAGTTGCCTTAAAAGTTTCCTTTTAGTCCACCAAACATATCCGTATATAAATTTTAAAAAATTAAAATAAAAAAATAGGGTTTTTTCTTGTAATAGTAAAATTTCAAAATCAGCCTGAAGATAATATTTTTTTAAACTGATTTTTTATGTGGGTAAAAAGGGCCTATAAAGACAACTATTCCGCACTCAGATTGGCAAATTCGAAAATAATTTTTTTCGCTCCATCCTAATAGGCACGCGTACATATAGAGTGGATTGAAATGGTCATACATGGACTGAAAAAGAGCAGAAAACAATTTTTTATTTTCACCTTTTTGAAAAAATGTTATTCTTCTTAAAAGGTTTGCTTATTTCAAAATTTATAATAGGTAATTCAAACAGAAGTTGAATATCACTTTGCTTTAGTGAAATAATGACAGAAATGTAAAAAAAAACATTGTATTTTAAAAACAATGAATTTTAAAGTACTTAGGTTAAACAGAAAATTCTGAAAATCAACTGGGTTCTAAGTTAGAAAAAAATTATTTCACTAAATCAAAGAGATTCAACTTGTATATGAATTATTATTATTTTTGAAATAAAAACTTTTGAAGACTAACATTTTTTCAAAAAGGTGAACATAATAAAGTTTTTCTTCATCTGCGGATGAAAATACTCACTAGTAACAAAAACTGAGTACTTTGAATACTTAAGTAAAATTTTAAGATAGAATTTACTTGAGGACTGTTCAACTCTGCCGACACTGTGCTGCTTACTTTAAAAATATGTTGATCTAAATGAAGTTTTTTAATAACCCCTAGTTAACAGTTAACTTAGGTACCAGTTTGCCTACGATTAATGAATAAAGTTTCTGAAACTGCTTTAATAACCACAAAATCACATATAATTACCATTAGTTAACTTTTACTTATGGTTAAAAAACATTCACCTACGGCTAGCGAATCCTTCAATACAGTAAGTACCGATCGTTAACAAAGTATCAACGAAGTAAGAGTCGATTAATCTAATTTCTTATTTGCATTAACTTGTTATTATTTTTACATTGTATTTTGTACCAGACGGTTACAGCTCACAAGACAACTTAGGTGGAGGTTATACACCTTTTGCTTGGATGCTATGTATCGTACAGGGTTTTTGTGATAAGTGTAGGTATAAATTAATGCAAAGCATTAAATATTTGTTCATGAGTGTATTAAAACTGTGCAATTTTTACGTATATTAATAATACTATTCCTTAGGTCGTCTAAAAATTAATTAAACTGTTCACTAACCACACATGAGTAATTTCAAAAATTTTGTTTTACTTACTAGTACTAGTAAATGTTTTACCTGTCCCATATAGTATACAATTTTTTATTTATAAGTTAAAGTTCGCTGACGGTTAGTGATTTTTTTTCCTTGTCAAATTAATATCGATCTGCCGTGAATAAGACATATTGTCATGGACATAGTACACGGAAAAAAATGTGACTAGAAAATTTTACTACAATGTTGTAGTGGTAGACTTGTAGAAAAATACTTAACAATTTGTAGAAAATTTTACTACAATTTATAGTTAAAAACTATTAATTATTGTAGCAATTGAATTGTCGAATAAAATGCTACAACAATAGGAAAGAAGTCCACAATGTTTAGTATATTTTACTATTGTTTGTAGAAGTAGAAATTTATTACAATTATCGTAATTACTACTACTAACTTCTGTAAAAATTTGTACAAATATTAATAATTATCTCTACAAAAAATAGTAATTTTCTCTACAAAAAATAGTAATACTTTACATCCCTTCTTCAAAAATATTCTATTATATTGTAGAAATTCTAAGTCATGTGAACAAAACAGAATTCTGCTATTGGCCAACGTTTTCTGACGTCGATCATAAACGGCGACAGCAGTAGCCGTTCGCCATGTTCACATAACAAAGCATGGTACATATAACACATTATTATATTATAAGCACCGATGCGTTTGAGAAAATTTTAATAATTAATTCTATTGGTGGTAAGTACATTTATTATTGTTTTTGAATAATTTACCTTTAGATAACTAATTTAAATAACCTTAGTAGATTATTTAAAAAAAATTGTTGTGGCCAATGATCGAATGTTGTGTGCAACGATCGAATTTTGTGCCAAGTTCAATGATGTTTTTTGTCTTAATTGTGACATACCTACTTTCTCATTTTTGTTAGTTATCTGACTTAGTCATTTAATATCCAAATCAGTGTAAAGGTGATAAATATCCCCGTTTTAAGGGTATGAACAATTATTAATTTTTATTTCATGTTTTTCAGGTGCAGAAAAGCCAACTGAGACTGAGGGCGCTATTATTACTGTTATTTATTACATAGTGTAATTAAGAATTTGTATCTTTTATATTAAAACAATAAATTGAATATTTTATTAAGGAACATTTTTTCTAGGTTATAATTATAATAATTATGGAATACTACTACCAATTTTATTAAAAATTACTACAATTTGTATGAATTTTTACTATTTATTGTGTAAAATTTTCGTATTTATTTTCATAAAACGCAATACATTTTTAATATAAATTCATACAATGAATAGCAAAAATTATAACAATTTGTAGAACAATTCTTATGATGCATTTGGATCTTTTTACTAAATATTGTAGATAATAACTCTACAATACATTCTCCACAAATATTTGGAAATTTTTACTACAAATTGTCCCTGTCCCTATATGTACTATTTATTGTAGAGAAAAAATCTACAATTGTAGAAATTTGTTCTACAATTTTTTTTCCGTGTAGGGTAAAGTGTCCGCTATTGTCATGTCTATTTCACTATTCTTGTTTTGTTTACAACAATATTTACATATCTTAATAAAGCTAAAATTATTTAACCCATTTTATTGCAACTGAACCCAAAACATTTTGAATCAATAGTTATATCAAATATAAATAATGTAATAATTTTCAATAAATTCCAAAACCTAGTTATTGTAATAATTGGCATTATTTGTAAGATTTATTTTAACATGTTTAAATCTCTTGTTTGGGTTATATGCATTTTAAAACAGTTCATTAGTCTTCTTCAAATGCCAATTCTTTCATTTTCGTCCCAAGTTTATTTATTAAATATTTATCAGATTTAAGGGTTTTATCATAGATTATATTATATTAAAAATGGTTTATCACAATAAAGATTTACAATTGTGGGTAGTAATTTTTTGCTTGTCTTAGGTATTTCAAAAATAGAGATTGTTTTGATTTATTGAAATTGTTAACCATTTTTTACTTATATTTAAATATACATGTTATTGTTTATTAACCTATTTTCTTCTCACCTCTTTCCAAAAACCAGTAAGAAATATTCCGAGCATGTTAAGCCTCGGCGTTCCTACTCTTAAGGACTTGAGAGTCTTAAGTCAGTTGCCAAAACCGCTCGACATATGCTATTAAGGGATGGTTTCTTTGTATTTTTATTATTTTTTTTTATTATTTTATTTTGCCACTAGCGAATGAATGTTCCTTCAGGACTCCAGGACCCTAGGGCTAGTGACAGGTGCTGCCTTTATCCCTTAATAGTACACGGAAAAAAAATTGTAGAACAAATTTCTACAATTGTAGATTTTTTCTCTACAATAAATAGTACAAATAGGGACAGGGACAATTTGTAGTAAAAATTTCCAAATATTTGTAGAGAATGTATTGTAGAGTTATTATCTACAATATTTAGTAAAAATATCCAAATGCATCATAAGAATTGTTCTACAAATTGTTATAATTTTTGCTATTCATTTTATGAATTTATATTAAAAATGTATTGCGTTTTATGAAAATAAATACGAAAATTTTACACAATAAATAGTAAAAATTCATACAAATTGTAGTAATTTTTAATAAAACTTGTAGTAGTATTCCATATTTATTATAATTATAACCTAGAAAAAAATGTTCCTTAATAAAATATTCAATTTATTGTTTTAATATAAAAGATACAAAGTCTTAATTACATTATGTAATAAATAACAATAATAATAGCGCCCTCAGTCTCAGTTGGCTTTTCTGCACCTGAAAAATATGAAATAAAAATTAATAGCAATTGAACTGTTCATACCCTTAAAACGGGGATATTTATCACCTTTACACTGATTTGGATATTAAATGACTAAGTCAGATAACTAACAAAAATGAGAAAGTAGGTATGTCACAATTAAGACAAAAAAACCTCATTGAATTTGGCACAACAGTCGATCGTTGGCCCCAACTATTTTTTTTTAAATAATCTACTAAGGTTATTTAAATTAGTTATCTAAAAGTAAATTATTCAGAAACAGTAATAAATGTACTTACCATCAATAGAATGTATTATTAAAATTTTCTCAAACGCATCGGTGCTTATAATATAATAATGTGTTATAGGTACTCGTATATGTACCATGCTTTGTTATGTGAACATGGCGAACGGCTACTGCTGTCTGGCCATTTATGATCGACGTCAGAAAACGTTGGCCAGTAGCAGAATTCTGTTTTGTTCACATGACTTAGAATTTCTACAATATTATAGAATATTTTTGAACAAAATTGAATATTTTTCATAAGAAGGGATGTAAATTATTACTATTTTTTGTAGAGAAAATTACTATTTTTTGTAGAGAAAATTACTATTTTTTGTAGAGATAATTATTAATATTTGTACAAATTTTTTCAGAAGTTAGTAGTAATAATTACGATAATTGTAATAAATTTCTACTTCTACAAACAATAGTAAAATATACTAAATATTGTGGAATTCTTTCCTATTGTTGTAGCATTTTATTCGACAATTCAATTGCTACAATAATGAATAGTTTTTACCTATAAATTGTAGTAAAATTTTCTACAAATTGTTAAGTATTTTTCTACAAGTCTACTACTACAACATTGTAGTAAAATTTTCTAGTCACATTTTTTTCCGTGTATAATGACAACAGTAACTAAAGACCTATCAGTAGTTGCAAATGGTCTTTAGGCTTGCCGGTTGTTACATTTGGTTGTTAAGTTGGATATCAAGTATTTTTTACTAAATTTGTACAATATAGCAGCCATGGAAAAAGCCAATATGATAATGCAAGATGAGTTTATCACCATCAGCAGACGAGGAGCTCAAGCAGAAGTTCAACCAAGGCTGTCAGAAGTTCTGATTGCAAAGCAACATTGAAACATAGTATCCTCTATTATGGACATTGCTGAAAAATACCATATCTGTTTTCCATCATCATACCTAGTCGAAAAAGACACATTTTGACAAAACAAAGAAACCGTTTGAAAATCAACGAACGCGGAGATTTAAGGCTGCAACTCACCGATATTGAACCAGATTTATAGCTAGATTCATCCATCACACCAAATATTATTTTTTGACTTTACATTGTGACTTCATTGCTTTTTTTTAATAATTACCTACTTAATTTGTATTAATAACTAATAATTACACTTGATATTTATTACTGAGGCCCTTCCTATGGGGCCTCAGTATTGCATTCGTGCAGACGAAAACATTTTCTTACCCCCATTTTTTAAAACTATTTTTCATGTTTCCGATCATTCGGACTCCGAAAATGCAAAAAAAAATTTCGTCTTGTTGTCTACGTGTATGTATGCCGGCACAATAACTCTAGAACAAAAGTTCTTATTGATTTGCGGTTTTGATTTTCTTGAATAATTACTTCCAACTTAGAATCCTATTGATTTTCAGAATTTTTGGTTCATCCTAACTACTTTAATATCAATTTTCTTAAAATCTACCTATGCATTTTTTATGTGACTAATTTTACGAATTCCAATCTTCCTAACGTCTAACATTCCTAACATTCTTAACATTCCATACCTGTCAAACAACTGCTGTTGATTGTAAAGGTGAGTTTTCTAAGGCAGGTTACGACCTTCATACTTGCAACCATAGCCATTTTAGAAGATATTTTTATTCGACATTAGTCGCCAAGCCTGCCAATTTATGAAAAAAATTGAAGCAGTTTCTTAAAAATGACTTTTTTATGGTGGTGCTAACTTAAGCTTACTACTATTTTCACCCCTAGCCACAAAAACACCTTCATCAAATTTACTGGCTCTCTGTCGCAACCCCATAGAATAATTAATCGTCCATTTTATTTGGCTTGGCTGTGCCTATCACGTATCAAGATGTCAACTGTGATGTGTGAATGGCTCTTAAATGTCAAATTACTTAAAAATGTTTGTATGTTTCTTTTGATATTTATTGCAAATAATTTGTAGTGTATCTCAATTCATGCTTTCCATAAATAAAAATACAGCAAGCCAGATAATATAATGTTCTTATAAAAAGCACTTTTTTGTTATATAATGCTGTTTTGTAGATAATTTTAATTATACGATTTTGGATTACGTTAAGGGGTTGAAGTGCAATATCATATAGTCCACATTATACCATATCGCAAAATAGATTCAACCAGCGAATTGTAAATAATAATTGGTAAACTAGTCATAAATTTCCTCAATTTAAAAAATTTATAAATGTATCTTCTAACTTTGGTTGTTAATGACGTAATGTGATCAACCCATTTCAAATTTTGATCAATTATGATACCGAGGTATTTTGTTGTGTTTTTCATTTTAATTATAAAGTTGTCATTTATTTGTATATTGAAAGAAGGCCTTTGTAAATTAGATTGCTATCTATGGATCTACTTTAACACAAAAAGTAATTTTTTAAAATAAAGTACATGATCTCAAAACAGAAATAATTTATAATAAATGCGGGTAAAACGCGGGGTAAAATAACAATAAATTAAGGGAAATATTTAAAAAGGGCAGGTTTAAACAGTATTATCACAAGAAAGTATAGCCGTCCTGTTTATTTATCAAGTATTGTTTGAGGTTACTTTTGAATACATTTATTGTTGTTTTTGCGAACCTTTAATACAAATTGTATTTTGAGAACTTTTATTGATGGCTTGCCGTACATGAAAGTCAGATTGGCTTCTTGTATTATAGTTGTGATTTTGCGAATTATATTGAATGTTTTCTAATAGATCTGATAGTACTGTCATTTTCATTTTATAAATAAATATCAGTCATGTACTGAACATATTTCTGAACTAAAAGCCAATTTATTTCTTTTAACATAGTTGCAATTTGTCCTTTATTAATATAATATAAATGGGCGAAGAAGGAGCCCAAATATTTTACATGAGCAGGCTTAAGAGGTAAAGGGGCCAATTATTGGATAAATTGAATAAGTTTGTAAACCCTAATCAAGAGGCGATATAAAGTGGCTTGTGAAAATCATCACATGGTTTAACCTAAGTAATGCCAATGCTTCACAAACCAAAAAATTCAACGTCCTAATACTATCTACTATCGGCTTTCGGTCTTTCGTTCCAAGTTAAATCATTTCTCGTATTTTTACGCTACGAGTTTACCCTTGTGTGCCTCAGTCTCGATGAAGTGAAAACCACCATTTTAGCGTCTCACGAATTTTGTTAAATTTTGTTGTGAAAATGACGATATCAAATTTACTCACTTAACCAACAGCAAAGTTTTTAAAATGGTAAGTATTTTGTATCAATAAGTAAAAAATTAGAGATATGATTTTTAAAGAAATTTGACTATGGAAGTCTGAGGTATTATCAGTTCATTTTCAAAGAGGAGTCTCTTGCCCAAAATAGTTTGGGAATCCCTGGTGTAGACTCTCTGTGGCGAGGTACATTATAGAAGTGTGTGTGAAAAACATACATAATTTTAATAACCCGGGAATTAAGTACACACTAGACTAGACACTAAGTAAACTAAATGGAAAAGTACTTAAATAAATTTCCGCTAAAAGCCTAAAAATATTACAATGTTAAATGTAGAATTTAAAATTATTAACAAATGAATGTAAAAAGTTGAAATAAAAATTGACTAAAATAGTTAAAAATTATAAAATATATTGATAGTGATAAAATCATTTCGCCATGTCTGATATTTTGAACGAAAATTAGCCAGGCAACAAGTGACAAGTCAAATGAATAAGTTGTGGCTCTGATACCAACAACCGTCAAAATAAAATTGTATAATGAGTAATAAAGAAGTGTCAAAAAACAAGCTATATGATTTGGAGTGAAACATCCAAACCATAGTTGGGTTAGGAAACAATTGAACTAATTTAAAATTGATTTATAGTTAAAAAAGAGGCTCCGACTTTAGAGAACCTAAAGGTGATAGATCTAGACCATGATTCATTCAGGGATAGTCGAAAAAAAAAAGAAGCAGAAAAATAGAAAGGAAAGCGTAGAAACTTTATAAAGGACCCCGCACTTTTTACATTGATTTTGGGTACTGACAGAATTTGTTAAAATTTTAGTATGTTACTTTTCAGGTCATAATGGACAACTTTCTTATGGACATCAAGTTTGCAGCTTTACAGGGTGAGCTGTCAGAAGAAGTCAAAAGTAAGGAGCGCAGAATTAATATTTTTATATACAGGCCACTTTTTTAAAGGGATTGTATTAGTAATTCCCAAACCATACTAGTTAGAAAGTCGGTTAAATGGAGAAAAAGTTGCGTATCTCAAAGCCTACTCTAGCGGTGAAAATTAATCGAAAATAGCAGGCCCGGTTCTTGAGATATTTCGATAAAAAGAAATTCGATCTTATCGGTTTTTAGGTTATCGTTCATTTATTTTCAGAACTACTAAAAAATCTTTTAAATGTTTTTTATTTGATAGTAAATTTTCTTTGATTTGACGTTTTCATATTTTGCATCAAACGTTTCGTATTCTCCGGACCATCCTCAACTTATTTTTTTTAAATATGGACCTGGATATTTTATAACATTATTTGAAGTATCTTTTCATCCTGCATCCAGCAGTGGCATTCAATGACGGTTTTTGGGTAATATGGACCGTAATCCAAATTTTATCGGTACGGCTCTGTATTGATTTTATAATCAGTGTATAATACTTCGAACATAAAGTGATTAATTAGGAAAAAATAAATGGAAGAATCCAAGAAGAAGAAATAAGCAATAGCATAAGAAATCTGAATATCAGAACCGCCAAGTGTTTTGAAGAAGATGGGGGATATTTTAAACAATTACTCAATTAATTTTATTGATATTTTCAAATAATTTGATTATGACTTAAAAAAACCGAATTTCTTCTTGTTATTATTAGTAATTGCGTTTTAAAATTTCTACATTACTATTGTTTTTTTTTTAAATTTGGTGTAATCGGCGTCGACTACTACGGCCATGTGCCTCGTGTTCTGTGTAGGCTTTGTTACTGTTTCCCAGCGCTACTTTAGGAACAGCACTGTTAATTAGAACCCAACAGTGAATGGATTTTTACTATTGTTGTTGATGAATTGTTTAATTTTTGGAGAATTACATACATTTTGTAAGAATTGACTTTATTTTTTATCTAGAGGCATGACATTATGTCGATTCAACTAAAGATGGCTGAAACCAGGAGTAAATTTAATAAAATTTGGATTACGGTCCATATTACCCAAAAGCCGTCATTAAATGCCATTGTGTAATACACCGCTGGATGCAGGATGAAAAGTTATTTCAAATAATGTTATAAAATATCCAAGTCCATATTTAAAAAAAATAAGTTGAGGGTGGTCCGGAGAATACGAAACGTTGAATGCAAATTATGAAAACGTCAACTAAAAGAAAATTTACTATTAAATAAAAAACCTTAAAAATATTTTTTGGTAGTTCTAAAAATAAATGAACGATAACCAAAAAACCGAAAAGATCGAATTTTCTCTTATTGAATTATCTCAAGAACCGGGCCTGATATTTTTGATTTATTTCCACCGCTAGAATACACTTCGAGATAGGCAACTTTTTCTCCATTTAACCAACTTTCTAACTAGTATGGTTTAGAAATTACTAATACAATCCCATTAAAAAAGTGGCCACCCTGTATATCTTTACCACTCTTAAGTAATTCATGTTTTATTCGTAAAACTTATGGCATGAGTTACACTTGTATGTGGCTTGTTAATGCCTACTATCACATTTTTAAAAAAATCATACAGAGTGTTTAAAAAATAGAAATATTAATTACAGAAATAAGATGCATTTTCATGTATTACCATAATTATAACATGACTTCTGATCACTTATTTGTTATATTAAATACTAGATAATATTAATTAATATATACAGGGTGTGACAGCAAGACAAATAATATTAATATAAAAATATTACACTTTCTTTACATATATTTTTAGACTTTCACTAAATTATAAATCCATATAAGAACTACATTTTTAAAAACCTGTTTTATTAAATACATTAACTATTTACACACCTTCAAAATCATTTTTCAACATCTAAAATAGTCCTTAATAAAACACTTAAAGGGTACTTTACATAATTTTCGAATCGTGTGTATTCCAGGTACCACAAAACACTTGAAATATTAGCACACATGCATATAGTTCTTGAATCAGTCTTGCATTTTCAGTAATATCTAGTAATGTAATTCTCTTGAATTTTATTTTATAAATAAAGTGGCTTCACATTATTCGCAAATCTCAAATATATTGCAAAAAGCGAAGGCACGCCACATAGAAAGTTTCCTAACAAAAATAAACTACTATCAAAAAAATCCTAATAACAAACTTTTGAAATTGCTTTTAATGAGAGCCCAAAAAAGAAGAAGAAAATATACAATGTAAAATAGAATTGCTACGTTTGAATATTCACATTCGATTTTTTTCTCTCGAACGTTTATTTGTCCACATCGGACGTTCTGCTCCAACTAATGTACGTAACTTGAATCACATGATCAAAGATTCACAACATCTCAGATGCATCCGATATGGATAAACAAACGCAGCAAATGTAGTCTGAAATTGCAAAGATAAAAACGTGTTAACCCTAACATTATAATTTAGTTGTTATTTAATCTAACACTCGCCAACCTTTTATTTTATAAAATCCTTTTATAATTAATATGATTAATAAACAAAGAAATAAAAGACAAATATGTTTTAGGCTTAAAAAATAATTTATATCAAGATAAAAGTATATAGTGGTATGGAATAGATGAACAATAATTGGCAAGGATTAAATATCAAAAAACTGTAAAAAGTTTTTTTTTATGTTTTAATTTAACTAAAATTAACCTACTAAATCCTCAAAAATAGAATTATATTTAAAAGTAATAAGTTGACATCTGTACTATGTATAAAAATAAGAAAGGGTTTTTCAATTAGAATATGTTTTCTAAGTCATTCATTCAAATCAGAGTTAGTAGAATTATTTCTACATTTAAGTAGGTTTAGAACGGGACTTGGTTAGATAAACAGAGCTGTGGTCATAATACGAGCAAATCTGAATTCGTTTCAAAACTTTCTACAATATTTTATTAAATGCGTTTGTGTAATTCTTAGTTGTTTGTTTAGTTTTATCACACCCTGCATTACTTATAAAAATGATCTAATATGAAATGAAATAAAGAAATGGCCAGAAGTCATATTTTAACTAATGGTAATACATGTAAAATGCACCATATTTCAGTAACTGATATTCCTAATTTTTTGAACACGCTGTATAATTTATTTTGCAAAGTGTAAGTAAGCATTAACAAACTATATACAAGGGTAACACATGACATAAGTTTCATGGAAAAGACAAGAAATGCTAAAGAGTGGTGGAGATATATTTGAAAATATTAATTCTGCACTCCTTACTTTTGAATCGTTCTAACAACTCACCCTGTAGAGCTGCCTACTTGAGGTCTATAAGAAAGTTGCCCCTAATGACCTGGAAAATAACATACTAAAATTTGAACAAATTCTGCCAGTACCCAAAATCAATGTAAAAAGTGCGGGGTCCTTTGAAAAGGTATAAAAAGTTACATTTACGCCTTAGGGCGGATTAAGATATTGATGTACCTAACTGATTTATTTCACTTGTCACTTATTTCTGTTCAAAGTCTCAGATATGGCGTAATGATTTTATCATTATAAATAATTATTAAAATTTATGTTTTTTAGTAATTCGTCACAACCCAGAATTTATTTCGGTTGAATGTTTATTCCTAGTCTATAATTTTTTAAGAATAATAGTGTACTTAAATGTTTGTTAATTTTTTATACGGTAGTATCTATATGACGTAAGTTATAAATACGTTTGTTAATAATTTTAAATTCTACATAATTCTTGAATTATTTTTAGAAACATTTTTAATACATTTAGCAACGTTGTAACTATTCGTAATTATTTTATTTTCTGCCTATGAGCGCGACTAAAAAATAATGAACAACAAAAAATTTGCATAAATGTATAGATATCTACAATATTCAATATTTTTTAAAAGTTTTGCTAAATCACAATTTTAATAAACAAATAGATATATACAAAAAGTAAATGTCGTAAAAATGTATTAATCTCATTAACAGTGTTTAAATTTGGATAGAAACATCTGTAGGTACACATTCCATAAAATGTTTATTTATGATCAGAGTAGGTACTAACAATATTTTTTGCCAATTACTCAAGTACATAAGTGATGTTCTGTAATAAAATGTCCATAGTAGGTAGTTTATGTTCAATATACAGAAACAGTTACGTCGATATTGAAATCAATTCCCAATGGAAGTTGCTTACAGTAGTAATTGTATAGTTATTCTATTAGGTATTATTGAAATTACAGTTAACAAAACTTTTGCAATTTTGTAACAGGTACTTAAATGCCTATACCATTTTAGATATCGTTCAATATGCTTAAAAATTGTGTCCGGCATTACTCTATAATTTGCAATGTTTAATCACTATACCCGCTGATATAAACATATATAGGATGTTCAAATTATACAGACGCACAAATTCGTATTTTTTTTCCAAAACTTGTCCAAAATCCAAAAACTGAAATTACAATATATGACTGCAATAGATCGGTAAGTAATAGTAGAAATAAAAAATGTGAATTTAAAATATCGTGAGATCGCAAATCGAAATTCGAAAGGTTAGAATTAACTGAAATAAGTTGTAATATAATTTGAAAATTCGAAAACAAATCTTGAAAATCCACTACGAATTATTAAGACCAGAGATGGTTTCTCCATTAGTTAATTTGTGCAGTAAACACCCAGTTACATTACATAAATCAGCTTATTTTGCGCAACACACACAGTGACGACACAAAGTAGGGCGGGGCATATGAACTTTCCAATCATTAATATTAAATAAAGAGGAGATGCTAAAAGTGTTTGCATAGTTTTACGTCATATGTCAAACTCGAGCAAGTGGAGTCAGTTTTAGTGAGAATAAATACAATTTTTTACTAAATAGCATGACATAAATGATATAAAAACATTTTCATTTAGTGGATCTTCAAATATATAATTGTTAACGTCAAATTAATCAAAATAGAACTCAAAGTGCGTTTACTTGTCATATCGCAAAATAGTGTTCACGTCCTCTCTAAATTATTTTATCTATATCCATATGAAAAGTTCAGACAAAAAGCATTAGCGCGAGCTAGAAACGAATAATATCAGCTCTGCCTGTTTATACGGGCCAGTTAACGATACAATGCGGTCGAGCCGTATAAACGTCAACAAAACATAATTGAATGAAACAACAACTTAAATAATTGCAGAGTTTAAACGTTAAGAAATATAAATTTTAACTTAATCAACCAAAATAAAAAAATTATGCTACGCATTGAATTTCGAATAAAATTTGATTTGAAATAAAGTGCCACATTTTACAATACGTAACAGTTTTGTATCCCGCTAGTGGCAATAAATAGTCATATTGCCAATTTCTCCTAAAAATTATATTTTCAATGACGTGTCATACTTAGCACTCTCCCTATTTAAATTGCATTGGTTAGAGTAACGGGGTGGAGTGGAATGACGTATGACAGTTAATACGATAGAAATATGTGCGTTTTTTAACATCCACGATATTAATACCCAAAACCCCCATGTCAGTATAAAGAGAGTATTTATATTAAAGAAAATTAACTTACAAATAATAATCTTTAAACAAATTGTAAATTAAATGGATCGATCCCATATTATTATAAAGAAATAACGAATAAACAGTTTTAAAAACTGAGTTGTGAAGTTTTAAACGAATAAATTGGTAATGGAATTGATATTTTTGTATTTGATTCTATGTTACTCTTTTCTGAAAAAAAGATTCCCCGCAAAACAAGAAATAGTAAACAGTTTACAATAAAAGCTTTTATCTAATTTGAAACATATTTTTAGTGATTGAGATTAAATATAATTAAAAATTAGTGTTTCTTGTGAAGAATCGATAAATAATAGCATTGCAAAAGATATTCGTCTAAATTTAAAAATAAATCGAGAATTTAATGAAACTAAAACTAAATTAATCTTATTGGTATTAAAACGTAACATTTAAATGTGTCTATCAATGACGAAGAGTCCTCGCGTTTGATGCGAAGGGTGTAGAGTTCAAACCCACGAGCAAACTTTTTGTTTTTTTTTTTTCATTTTATAATTGGTAAAGCTCCTAAATTATTTTCAAAACATTAATTTTATGTTAATAACTTATAAATCATCGTGCTCAAATTTCGTCTTTATGCGATGGCCACTCGGGATCATCAAATTATATAAAGTCCAATAATTTTTTTAAAATCTTGAGACGAATAAAAGTATTTATTTTTTGTTAATAAATTTTTATTAGTTGTGTTAAAAGAAAATTACACTAGTTTGGATTTGAATATACAGTGTGTCACAAAATGTCTGCACCAAGAAAACACGTAATTACATATTTCTTTAATCTACATAAAAAAGTGCAAATTAAAAATAAATCATTTACTATATGGAAGATAGCTTTGGTAGTTTCTATTTTTAAACCTGGCAATAAATTTCTATTTGAAAATTACCGTCCAATATATAAACTTTGTATTATTGCCAAATTGTTTGAATCAATTATTTGTGATTATTTGACTACAGATGTTAAACACATTATTATTGAGGAGCAATGAATATGGTTTTAACAAATTTATTATAAATACAGTTTTTCTTGTAAGGGTATCTATATTTATTATGTTTTAATTTAGCGTCCCTCAATCTCCCCATACGTTAAACCAGTGGCGGCTCGTGGTTGTGTAGAAGGGTGAGGCTACATGAATAAATTTTCACGACGTCACCCGGGAGGTATTATACTGCGACGCGTTGACCTTTTATAAAATGAAAGTCATCGCCGATAGCCCTATTAAACCATTATAAAAAATAAACTCAAAAAAGGTAAATTCTAAAACAAAACACTATTCTTAACGCAATTTGCGAAACCCAAAAACAAATTAATTTTTTAAACTTAAAAACACTTTTAAATAAATTAAAAATGACAACAAAACCAAAAAAAAGCAATTGTTTTATCAAAAAACCCTATAGGTTAAAGTTAGCTCTATAATTGTGTTAAATTAGATATACCTATCCATATTAAAAAAAATATATAAGCTATTTTTTGTAAATTAAATCAATGCGCATATCTTTTAGGGTTGCAAATTTATCGATTATTTGGTCGTAAAATTGTGGGTCTATAGTGAGATTTGACAGTAACTCTTGTTCTATTGACATCATTGCTAACCCTGAGAGCCGCTCTTGTGTCATCGTGTTTTTTAGGTCGGTTTTAATTCATTTGAGACATAAGAAGTTTCGTCTGGCAGATATACACTTGTTGCAGGGATAGTTAAAACTAAATTAAAAAGCTTATGTTTCAGAAAAAATTGTTTTTAAATAACATACCTATCTAAAATTTTTTCAACACTTAAATTTAAAAACTGTTCATCCCTATATAATACAGAAGGCTAATTTTTAACCTTTTTCAAAAATATTTGGATAATTTTTTAAAAACTATTTAGTAAGCTGTCTGGAAAATATTTAACATATTCCGAATATGTTGTGCAATCGACTAAAGCAAGAAAATTTATATTATTTAAATTTTTAAATTGCGTCGTTAATTGAAGAATAATACAATCTATTGTTTCGAAGTATATTTTATATTTGGTAAAAATTTCGGATTGGTTAGAAGGTTGCCCTTTCTTTTAAGCAATTTTTAAAAACAGAATAATTTCATGAACAGGATTTATTAAAAAAAAAGAAAACACTAAAATTTAGCGGCTAATGGAAAGTACCTTAAAATATTAATAAAGAAAACTTACCGGTATTTTAAAATCCTAACCTTAATTGCTGTATAAATTAAAAACTCACCGCCTAATAAAAAGTAATAATTCTACATTGCCAGTGTACTCCCGCGAACCACAAAAATAAAATAGCAGCTAAAAATCTAAACTAAATCAAAATAAAAACAACCACCTACACCTACACTCTATCACTGCAACCCATTTGCGAAACACAAACAAATACAATAATAATTAGGATTCGGTAATATTTCTACTGGGCTGGAACGCTGGCTGGAAGACACGATCAGCAACAGCCATGTGATTTAAAACAACCAATGATGACAACATGCCCAAGCTCAACTTTTGTCGCCTCAAGACAAGGAGAGATAGACGCGTGTTTATCATTAATAGTCATATAGGCATCTCTATGGTCTCTATGATGTGTTCGTCGGGTCGCGTTGAGTGGAACTTTCCTAAGTAAGCTAAAACTATTTCGCCTCTGTCGACGTCGATTCTCAAGGTTTAGTAGGAGCGGGTTAACGCGGTTTGCGCCTGGATTTTTATTTACCATTTGTAAAATACTACTTGTATGGCATGGCGGCTTAAATATTGTTTTTTAAATCATTTCTGGATATCTGTTGTTAAAGTATATTCATATATAGCCATTCATAAAAGTATATTTGTTGTGAAGTTCTCATCATCATCTATTGTATAGTCCAGGAGACAGTGACGATTTTCGGTATTTATTTTCCCAGTCAGCAAGCACGAATAGAGAATTGTAGGATTAGCAATTCTAAGCAAAATTCATATATATTTAGAAGGGGGATCCGATGGGCTGAGGCCGAAAATGCGTCAAAACATACGAGAACACGGCCCTTTTTTTCCATTGATAAAAATAGTTTTAGTAGTAAGAGATGTACTGAAGTTAAGTAAAAAAATAGTCTGATTATTCTGTATGGATAATATATTTGGCAAGTGCATAAAATACACTTTCAAACGAGTTATGTACACAATTATTTCTACGACCACAATTATTTAAAGAATGTTCCAGGTGTTTTGTATATTAAAGTGTACGCATAGGACACATAAATAAAATCTTATATCACAATGTTTCACCTAACCAGTTGGTTTATTTATAGAAATTAAACATAATAATTGAAGATATTACAGAAGAAAATAGGGAAATAAATTACATTTCTTTTTACACTTTTATATAATAATTGTATTATTTAGAATTCACGAATCACTTATTACTCTACATTAATTATAATTATTGTTAGTTTCGTTATGTCAAATCATTTATACTAGAGGTGTGAGGAAAATACAATGAACTGTGGAACGCCAATATCGTTGTATGCGCGTAGTAGAAATGGTCCTATAATACTGCTAAAAACATAGCTAAATTTTCATGGAAACACTGTACTTTTGACATTTGCGATACTCCGACGCATATGCATTATTGATGTAATCTCATGATTTTACAGTAATAGTTTTTCCAATTTTAGTGTGATTTTTAGGTTATTATGGTTATTCATTTTATTTGGTTCTGATCTTTTGCGCTTTTAGAGTATTTGTCTTTTATATAGTTTTTAATTTGAATTTTAATATTGTGTTCTATTTATATTTGATTGCTGCTTTTCGACTAGTGCTTTATTCTTTTTGTGTTAAAATAAGCTTTATAACCATTAAGTACATCCTTCTAGTTGATATCTACCTAATCGTCATCGGGTGCTTGCAACAATGGGAAAAAGTGTATGGTTTTTTTGGTGTAAAGTTAGACGCCTTCATTTTTTAGGTAAGTTATTTGTAGTTATTTTTTACTTAAAAGGATAGCAATACGTCCTGGTTCGGGGTGTGACTTTTGGGTTTTAGCTATCTGAGCCAAATTGTCGGCTAAGTGTCCTCTTTTAGGGCACCCAGAACCGAAAACTATATAGGTATATAATATGTTTTTTTAAATTATTTTTTAATATGTATGCAGCTTGGATGAGGGCTTTAGGAAGAGATCCTAAGACTGAACACTGACTGCTATAAAAGCCGTTTTTAGAGCACATTTCATAGTAAGTGATTTCATTCTAGCAGCAATGAGGAAACGTTTAAAAAACATGCTGTACCAGCTAATACTTTAAGACCTCGTCTCTTTAAGTTATTATTACTTCATTTTAATGCATATATTAAAATGGTTTTTAACTTATGTCCTTATGATTAAAAGATGTAGGTATTTTAGTTATGTTATAATAGAAATATATGATACTTTGTATTGACTGACCTACTGGCCACTGGTCATTCCACTTTTACTCCCTTTTTTCATAAATTATCAAATTATTTAAAAACAAATACATACCTAGCTATTTTCTGTAAATTACATTAAAATTTTAGTATTAATACTTTACTAATAAAACTTCAGTTAATTTATCAACGGAAGAGTTAATTGGATTTTCTCCTTGTTGAGTTTCAAAAATAGTAATTTAACATGATCTAAAAACAAATACATGAAATGGGCAAAATAGGCCTGCAAAGGCACTTTGTGACGTAATGCGCGAATTTAATCTGGCTTACTTTTGTTAATAGATTGGCGTTCCATTTTAAGGAGGTCCTTTCGCCACCAATGTTAAATAAAAAATATTAGATTATGACTAAAATTAATTTTTTTTCTAATAGTAGATGTCCTTATTTATCTAATAGTGAACTTTTAACTATACCTTACCGTGCAAATTTTTGAGAATTTTTTTTTTAATAATGTGTGTGTTTGTACGGTGTCTTATGAGAAAGTAAGACTTCAACAACAATTTTCGAATTATAATTAATTTTACTATTATTTATTGATTAGATGGAGTAGAAAAAAACTAAAAATAAGGTTTTTGAAATATTAAGGTTTTGTTTTTTACAATAAAATATATAGGTTACCGTGGAATTTATTGAGAAATTATTATTAAAAAATCACAAAACATTTTCAACTAGGCCTACCCTGAGGAGCCGCCACTGCGTTAAACCAACAAAATTTATTACCGACCCTTTAGTACTATCTTCAATTTGAATTTTGTACCCTTAAAAAAATCAATTTTTAATTTTTGCCAACAATTTTGAAATTTCAGCTTCTGTGAGACAGTAGCGTAAACATAATTAATTTTTTGCATATCTAAATTTGGAGTTACCACCATGGGCGTCGTTACACAATTCTATAGGGAGGGGAAAAATTTTGAAAAAATTTAAAATGTTTATTTATTGAGAAAACAAGAAAATGAAAAATAAAAGAACAATACAAATTAACAAAAGTTTCTAATAAATAAAATAACCCAACAAAAAAGACAAAAACTAAAATAAAAAAAACAAGAAACTTAAAAAACATTTTTAAAAAACAGAAGGTATGATATAAAAGAAAAGTATAAAAAAAAAAAAAATTATTGAATTATAAAAACAAAAAAAACTCACTCAAACACGTCGACGAACACTAGGAAAACGCAAATTTTTAATTTGTTTTTCCTCTACCTAAAATAATCTATATCAGAAAACATGATTACGATTGCGATTATTTTTCGATGCAAAGTGCACTCAGCCTATTTTCATTCATTATTCCCTCTGAGCGTGACAGCAGCGGCAACTAATTTATGAACTAATGGATGATATTTGCGTATTTTGACAATACAATTTTTAAAGGAATTCCTAATTGATTTTAATAAAAGTATATGGATTTGTAAAACAAGTGAAAAAATTAATTATTATTATATATTTTTATTACTTCAGCTTAAAAAAAATGTATGATATGTTGCCTACGCCTAATAAGTTGTCACTGAAGAATAGGTAAAATAATGTAAAAATAAAAACATTACCATTATATAATAACGTACTATCAAAACGTATTAACAAAAATAATTGGTAAATTTGCGATTTTAATTTATATTTTCTTTATTTTTAGTTCGAAAGGACCCATAGAAATTAATGATTAAAATTGGTTTCCTATCAACAAATCACAAGATTGCATTTAAGCCACATACAATAATCAAAGGTAGAAACCTAATCCTTGCTGAACATTTAAGAGTTAATGGATATTGAACAATATTGTAAAACAATAATTTATTGTTTATTTAAAACCTTTCAATTTTCTGATGTCTACTATTTCCAGTATTACTGTTATTACAAAAATAAAGGTTTTTTTCTTCTTATTGTACAGCTCTCCATTTATTTCTTTGATTTAATTTCCATTTTGCTACAGAAAGTTTATTCAATTTACACTGTTTATTCTGCTAGTATTTTTACAATTTACAACACAGCAACTGCTCTTGCTTTTTGTTTTGTTTTTACCTACTTTAAAAAAAGTAAAATGTATAGGTACGCATAATGGCGTATTCGACTACCCAGCGCTGTCTCCGATCAAGTTCGAAACATGAAAGTGCAGTTGCAATGTAAAATCAAGAGCGGATAGTTCCGATTCGAACGCGCGCTGGGGCAGTGCGAATTTTCAAAAATTTGAGCCTGGCTCTGTGAAAATCCGAGTTGAAGCGTTCGTGTTCGCACTGATTTCACTTGCTGATTATTTGTTTACTTTTTCACCTAACCTTCAAATTGATAAATTATAATTTATCATCAAATATTAATTTTTTTACTTATGTGTCTGTAGGCTATCCATATTTTATTTTCTTTTCCGGAATTTCTATTTTAAAATTTACAGAAATAGTGTTAAATGATAAAAATGAGCCAATAGTTATGGAAGATGCCAAAAGACGCCAAAGAGAGACTGATTTCAAAATTGAGGTTATTTTATCATAAAAAATCCAGTGCAATCTACTTGCACCGCCAAAAATTACAGTTACAAAAAGTTCGAACGCTGGATGAACCAAACTAACAACCCGAACACAAATTATTGCTCTGTCCGCGCTCGGCTCGGGTAGTCGAACATGGGAAATATTTGCTCGCTTATGAGCTGAATCAACCCGAACATAAATTATTGCACTGCACTCGCAAAATGCGAGCTGAGTGCGCACTAGTGCAGCTAGTCGAATACGCCATGAGATATGGATATGGAATAAATATATTCAATCTATAATATTCGTCAACTGTATTAGCCTGAATATTATTTCTATGAGATTGTTGTCCGTAATTCGCGGCATTTAGATTTTTACACCTGTCATGTTATTAAAAATGCGTTGAAATGTTGCGCAGAAGTTTTTCTCAGAAAAAGTTGACACAACAGTCTTTTCTGCACCATTTTGTTTTTGGTTAGCGACAACTTTGCATTATCATCTTGGACAAATTTCGCTTGTGTTTGATTTTGTAGGTTCTATTGTGTTTTTTCGTGGTTTTTAGAAGCATTGCTGCATTTGGTTGTCGTCAAGTCAACTAGTGTCAAAGTCATATTAAAAACATTTTTTAATTCATTTGTCTCATTTACACAGAATGTTTCATTTCTGTGCTAATTTCACGTAATAATACGTCAATGCGCATGCGCCTATACTTAATTTAGTAGGTACTAAATAATGGTATCGTTGCAAAAGGAAAAAATATTTTGGTTCTAAATTTATTACTAAATTAATAACTTAATTTAGTGCTAAATTGTAGTAATTTACTTAATATACTTAATTTACTATTGTGACTTACAACCATTACGCCTTGTAAAGCCGTAAATGCCAGGGGGGGCAACTGCCCCCCCTTGCCCTTCCCCCAAATGAGGCCCATGGTTACCACACTCTACGGCTACGGAATATACAATATTTTTAACTACTATTTCTGTTTCATTATTGAATACAATTATGAAAAATGGAACAGTACCTCGACTTTTGCTAAATAATTACATTGCGATTCTCCCATACAAAACACCGGCAACAATTCCTCCCACCCCCCTGAGGACTTATAATCGTAGTAGATGATACCATTTCCTTTACCCTTGAAATCTAAAAAAAAAATCAATTTTTGCTTTGAAACTAGCAAGTTGTCCAAGTTTGTTTAGTACATCATATAAATTTGGTTGTGTGTATATTTATTATTCAATTTTAAGGAAATGTCCTAATCTAATATCTAGTATATTATTTCTTATAAAAATAAATGTGGGTACTTAATATTGACAGTTTAGTATTTTTTATATTAAAGTAATTTCATGTTCCTCGTTACTAAGGTATAGAATTATTGGTTAATCCCTTAGGGTTTGCTCATTTACATTTTATGATGTATTGTATTCGAGATTTTTCGGGGTGGTCATACTAAAATCTAGTGAAAATTCAGATATGAAGGTATCAATATTTACTTTTTTCTGCTTTGAACAATCCTGTATATAGACTTTTGTGATAAAAACTACGCTCTCATGCATTTTCAAATAAACTATAACAGTAGCATGCGAAATGTGATTTTCCGGATATTTTGCATTTAATAAAGTACACACTTCACTTTGACTTCGCATTCTATCCCCACATCCTAATAATATTTGACAGTACCATTTTCGTTCAATAAATTAAAAAATCTGATGTGTCCAACTTTTTCCGGTTATTTTGTACAACCTATTGCAGCACCTCTATAAATGTTTAGAAGAGGATAAACTAAATATATACATTTTCCACATACATCTACCTCGAAACATTTTTCTATAGATATTCATTGAAAACGAAAATACTGAAAAATTTTAATTTAGCACCTACAATTTTTCCATTACGGTCCATTTTAGAAAAATCATGTAAAAACAAAAATTATAGAGATCGATATCGCAAACAACTTTTATTTCAACAATTTTCATAAAAATAAGAATTTTGCACGTTTTGTCAAATTTCTCGAATACGGACCATTTCAGGAAATTTTTACATAGAATAAAAATTATAGATAATATTATTAGAAGTAACTTTTATTTAAACAATTTTTTTCTCCAAACATAAATAACAGATATATTCCATAAAATATAAAAACGGCCTACCATAAAGTACCCCCCAGATGTTCCGTTTTTGTCCAAAATTTAATCATTTCACGTCAGGCCGAAATGAAACTTAAGTTTAAAATTTAATGTTTTTTCTTTATCCGTTTTTGTATGGGATAAAAATTATATGAACATTTTTAATAAAAAAAGATTTTTTTACATTTTGTCAAATTTCTCGAATACGGACCATTTTAAGAAAATTTTGTATGATAAAAAAATTATAGATAATATTATAAGAAGTAACTTTTATTTAAAGAATTTTCTTCCCCAAACGTAAATAACAGATACATTTCACTTATTGGCACTTTTTGTCCACGTTGTGCTATGGGTGCTCCGCACCCAGTTTAAAACTACTGCTCTCGGTGCGCAAGCACCCAAAGCCCCGAGGGTTCGGCGCCTATGGTTATCAGTTTTAAACATTGTAAATTAATAAAATTTGGTGTTCTGACTGCTCAGGCTCGCCTGTTTTTAATAAAAACTCATTCAGTCTACCGATATTAGGTTTCACCATCGCCTGGGAGCCTGTCATATAAAGGGCAGAGGACGTTTTTAACATTTGCTTCGTTAATTATCACTAAAAAGGTATTTGTAACTTTTTTGTTTTTAAAAGAATTTTTTCCCATTTCCCAATTACCACATAAGTAAAAAAAGGGTATAGAGAGATTTTATTTTTCACGAGCTTTTCAATGATCTCCTACACAAATTTCATTTTATTGGCAAAAAATACGTCCCATGTAAAATCAATTCACTTATTTTAGCGTTTTTGTTTTTTAAGTTACTGGTTGAACAGATAATAATTTTATTCCTGACTTTTGCGCAACTCTGTATTGGTATAATGCTTGTAACTTAAAACAGTAATTAATATGGGTATGTGTCATAACTACCGTTTTCTACAATGTTTTTCTACAGTAAAAGTATCTATATGCATCTAATCATGAGTTTATAGTTTAAGGAGTTTTATGATTGTAATTACTTATACCATAAAATAATAATAGATATTTTATTTTATATTGTCTTCTTTTCGTTATTATTAAGATCATTAAGAGAAAAAAACATAGCTACATACCTAATACACCTAGGTAGTAGGTAAGGAACTAGCTGACAAATCCATTAAAAGGTTAGAGATGAGAGGTAACAAACCTGTCAATTTAGAGTTATTTTCTATTCATTGGGGAATTCGCCATTCCCAAACAATCCTATAACCGTATCTGTATATTTAATTACTGATAGAATATACAATAAATCGAGACGAGATTAATTAAAACTTCTATTTCACTGAAAACTGTCTCTATGGTGATTGAGTTGATAATTTCAATTAATCATATAGCCGACTAGCTGTTTGCCGATATTTATATACTTAATTAAAATTATCCTTATGTGGAAATAAAAATAGTGAAGTACCTATTTGTTAAATATGGTAACTTTAAGTACCGATTTTATTAAAAACAGAATAAATTCAATACTAATAATATGCTTTTGAAACTTGTTTGTTATTTTTGGTAATCGTACGAAAAATTGAAAGAAAAAATTGTATTGGAATGATCCATATCTTCTCGATTTAATCAGTAAATCAGTTAACAAAATGTTATTTCTGTGATGTGATGAATCAGTTTGATTATTTATTAGTTTAAACAAAAACACCGCCATATATCCGACGTAAATACATCGGTTACCTATATATGTATTTTTGTTTATACTACTAAATAATTAAATTCATTCGTTACATCTACTTCTGTTACTAAACTTTCATGTACCCATGTACAAGGTTACATAACATGTTTTATTTACCCGTTGCGCAAATAGTCCAGGATCCGTAAGTAGGGTCGACCTTCACCCATCTGTTTAATGGAAAAAACTTATTTTTTATTAAATAAAATATGTTTTTAAATATACTGCAAATGGGTTGCCTAAGAAAATACGGTCACGGCCATTTTTTACTTTCCTTTCTGTGTACAGATAAGGAAAGTATAAAAATCATAATAAAAGTTGTTTATGATGTCATTATCTATTATTTTGTTCCTATACATGATTTTCCTAAAATGGACCTAATTCGAGATATTTGAGGAAAAGTGCAAATTTCGAATTTTGAAGACCACTCAAAAACGGATGAAGAGAAAAACACCAAATTTTAAATTTAAGCTTTATTCCATCCTGCGGTGAGCAGATTAAAGTTTGGGCATAGTTGAAGCATCTGGGGAATACTTTACAGGGTGTCGTTTTTTTACTTTAAGAAAAAAAATACTCTGGACCGTATTTTCTTAGGCAACCCATTTTCGCTATATTTATAATTATATTTTATGTAATAAAAATAAACTTTCATTCATTAAACAGATGGGTGAAGGTCGACCTTACTTCGGATCTTAGACTAAAACAAATATACTAATCTTTTCACCATTGCATCAAGTATGTGCCAATTATATGAGGTGTCAAAGTGAAATTAACTTGTTTAACTCATCAGTGCTTAAAATTAGGAAAATTATATTGTAGACCGTCTGATATATATTCTAACTTAATTGTAATTTTGTTTGCGCCCTTTTTCCTATTTTATAGTTTTTTTTTTTTAAGTGCGCATACAAAATTACAATATCTTTATGAATTAGTATATCATGAGTAATACCGCGTACTGGATATATCTACATTATCTATTCTATAACAGAGTGTTTTGAGGGAACGTCGCTGTACAGATTCGATGGTATTATTGTGTACCCATACCCAAGATACCAACATATGCAGGGCCGCCGAGAGCCAGGCCGGGCCCCAGGACAATTCTCTAGATCGGGCCCCGTGACAAAAAAATCTTTAACCAAAAACTGTTCCTCTTCTACTGAAATAGAATTTTTTCTAAAAAAATCTCTTCTCTCTATTTTAATTACCCTTCTTCTTCTAAAAAAAAAAAACATCAAAAAACTATTCTCCCTATTTCAATTACTGTTCTTCTAAAAATAAAAAAAGGTCCTCAGCCGCAAAAAACTTCTCTAGGCTAAAACTTTTCCTCTGTTTGTATTTAATTTTAATTTAAACTTCCCTCTCTCATCTTGTGTCGAATTACAAAAAATTACAAAAAAAAAACCTGTTGTCGGTCCCCCCTTACAGCGCTGCCGGGCCCCTATTTAAGCCCGGGCCCCGGGAATTAGTCCCGGCTACCCCCCCCCTCTAGTCGGCCCTGAATGGAAGCATATTCAAGCTTCAATCTTACATACACACGCATCAAACAGAAGTTGGTGTTTAATACGTGATGTTTAATGCTTGTGGACTGTATCTTTGTTTCGTGGATTCAAAATACTTGGGAAATCTCCAAAATTTATTTATACGAAATCTATCTGACAATTCATATATTTTTGACATACCAATACATAACTACTATACTTGAAGTGGCGTGCAAGATTACTTATTCGGTATAAATTTACCTATTTAATTAAACATGCCGGCCACCTTGAAAGACTTGTGCTTTCAAAACAAATAATAACAAACAATTAAAATTATGTACACATTATCGTTAAATGTCTATAGGTAAAACACAAATTTTTAAAATTGAACGATTTAAAATGTGTCCATTTGCCAATCTTACTGCTACTACTCTCGTAATTCCATCCTTTCCAGGAAACAACTTGTGAATTCTTCCCATAGGCCATCGTAATGGAGGTAAATTGTCTTCTACTAAGACGACTAGCGATCCTTCTTTAACTGAAGTTCCCGGAGTGTTCCACTTATATCGTTTCTGGAGTATGCTAAGATATTCTCGTGACCAACGACTCCAGAACTGTTGGATTAGTTGCTGAACTCGTTTGTATCGTGACATTAATGTTAGCTTCTCTCTTGCTACATCTTCTTGTGGTATCGACTTAAGTGAGTCACCCAGAAGGAAATGAGAAGGAGTTAAAGGAAGAAAGTCATTTGGATCATCAGATAAAGGTGTCAATGGTCGAGAATTAAGACATGCTTCAATTTGTGTTAAGATGGTATAAAGTTCCTCGTATTTAACAAAGCTATCCCCTAATACGCGTCTTAAATGAAATTTACAGGCTTTTACAGCCGCCTCCCAAATGCCTCCCATGTGAGGTGACTTGGCAGGAATAAAATGCCATCTTATCTCTTCATTTGCCAATTTATTAACTATTGTGGATTGGTGCTCATGATTTTGAAAAAGGTTGTAAAGTTCTAGAAAATGATTATGCGCTCCTATAAAGTTAGAGCCATTGTCCGAGTAAATGTCACTAGGTTTACCACGTCGAGATACAAATCGTTTGAATGCATTTAAAAACCCTTCCGTTGTTAAATCCATCACCAATTCGATATGTACTGCTCGCACTACCAAACAGACAAAAATACATATATATGATTTAACAAACTTTGCGTTACGTGTTGATCCTTCTTTAACAAGTATGGGACCAGCATAGTCTACTCCACATTTAGAAAATGGTCGAGCAGGAGTAATTCTATCACTGGGAAGATTTCCCATAAATATTGAGGAAGGTTTAGGCTTAACCTTGAAACAAATTATGCACTCTCTAATAACTCGCTTAACCAATAATTTTCCTTTTATTGGCCAATATTTCAGACGGATTATTGATAATAGGGCTTGGGCTCCAGCGTGCAAATTTTGAAGATGTTGTGATCTAATAATTAAATATGTCAAAGGATGATTATAAGGAAGAATAATTGGATATTTATGCTGGTAATCTAGATTTGCATGTTTTAGTCTTCCACCTACTCTTAACAAACCGTCTTGATCAAGAAATGGGTGCAGATTTACAATGTTACTAGCTGTTAATTTTTTAGATTTGGTTAACGCTTGTAATTCTGCATAAAAATGTTCGCGTTGGGCTATGGAAATTAATCTATTTAAAGCAACTGTCATTTCCTCTACCACAATAGTTTTACTCTCAAAATAGGTTTTATTTAACAATATTTCTTTAAACCGCAAAATTCGCGCAACAACTCGCTGTAATTTATACAAGCTTGAAAACTTATCAAATAAGTTTAATGTCTCTGTTTTTTGTGACACCAAGGTTACTAATTCAGCTGATTTCGGTTCTACCTTTAATTCGGGTAATTTAGAAATATTTTTCGTAAGGTACGGATTAGTTTTAACAGAATCTATAGATTTATTTATAAGAAAGTCCGGTCCGTGCCACCAGATGCGATTATTAACCAATTGTTCAGGAGCTATTCCTCTTGAAATTATATCAGCTGCATTATTTTTGCTAGATACATGTACCCATTCGTTAAATTTTGTTAATTCTACAATTTTCATAACTCGATTAGCTACAAAGGTTTTTAATTTCTGCGGATCGATTTTCAACCAACTTAGCACAACTGTTGAATCGGAATAAAGTGTAATTCTATCAATTTTAATATTAATATAATTTAAGACAGTATGAGCTAATTTAGCTAGTAAATACGCAGCTAATAATTCAAGCCTAGGAAGTGAAATAATTTTTAACGGGGCTACCTTGGATTTAGCACATAAAAGATTTGAAAAGCGCTGACCGTGAGAATTTTCTGAAACAAGATAAATACAGGTTCCATATGCCTTTTCAGAGGCATCACAGAAGCCGTGAAATTCAATTCGCGTTGGATAATCGCAAACAACATGCCGTTGTATTTGTATATCATTCAAATTGTTTAAGTGCACTGAAAACTGTAACCAGTTATTTGTTAATTCATCATCAAGAGTATCATCCCAATCTAATTTTAATTGAAATAGACGTTGAATAATAATTTTTGCTTGTATCATAGCTGGGCCTATTAATCCAAGCGGATCAAAAATTTTTGAAATCGTTGAAAGTATTGTACGTTTCGTGACAACTTCATGATGGTGAATATTTACCGAGAACTTAAAATTGTCTGATTCGGGCAACCAGATTATGCCTAAAGTTTTTAATTCTTTTGCTTCCGAGTTAATTGTATAATGTTCGATATTTTTTCCGTCCTTAGCAATAGACTCAATTATTGAAAAATTATTAGAATTCCACTTTCTTAATGGAAATCCTGCCTTTCCGAGAATATTAGTTAATTCGTGATACACTTCTATTGTTTCTTGTTCTGTGTCAAAACTTGTTAATAGATCATCCATATAAAAAGAATTTAATATTATTGAACTACTACGTGGAAATTGTTTATAATTATCATAAGCTATCTGATTCAAACAACGAGTTGCAAGAAAAGGTGCACTTGAGGTGCCGTATGTTATTGTGTTTAATTCGTATAACTCAATAGGTTCATTTTCGTTTTTGCGCCATATAATTTGTTGATATTTTCGATCATTAGAACATACTAATATTTGACGGTACATCATCTTGACATCGGCATTTAAAACAAACTTTCTGAGCCGTAAACGCAAAACTATTGCCACAATAGTATCTTGGACCGTTGGACCTATCATTAAATTATCATTTAATGAAAGACCGGTGCTAGTTTTAGCCGAAGCATCGAATACTACGCGACATTTCGTGGTAATGCTATGCTCCCGAATTACTGGATGATGAGGCAAAATAGAAATCATTTTATTATCATTTAAGGAAAGTTCACCTTTGAATGACATATGCTTTAACTGCTCATATTCTTCCAGAAATTCAGTGTAGCTTGCTTTTAAATTTGGATCGTTTCTAAACCGCGATTCCAACCCATAAAATCTTTTTAAACACGTTTTTCTCGAATCTCCCATGTATTTTGCGATATCATTTTTAAATGGAAGCCTAACGATAAATCTACCTTCTTCATTGCGGATTGTAGTATTTACAAACAATTCTTCGCATTGGATTTCTTCTTGCGATAGAATTTTCTGTTGAGGAATCTCCTCTATTTCCCAAAACCTAGTCAAACTTTTCTGTAATTGCTCATTAGAAATACATAAATGACATGTAACGTTAGATTGTAGCGATTCCTTTTTTAGGGCTGATTCGTAAATGTCCATTGGACCTGATATTATCCACCCAAACACGGTTTCTATAAGTATCGGCAAACGATATCCTAACTTTATTTTGCCATCTAAAACTAAATCATAAAAAGTTGTAACTCCTATCAAGAGGTCAACTGGTTTTTGAATATTAAAGTCATCATTAGCTAGTATAACTGATTTTGGTATATTAAGGATATTTTTATCAAAGGATATTAGCGGCAAATTAGACGTGATATTAGACATAACCAAAAAACTCATTTTAATTTTGTATTCGTTTACGCGAGATTTTAAGATTGCAGTTACCTTATGTTTTAAATTTACCAGATTTTGATTTATTCCTGCAATCGGAAATTCAAATTTTTGACGATCTAAATGCAAACGTTGACATAGATCCTCTGTGATCAAATTTACTTGACTACCTGTATCTAGTAATGCTGTAGCTTCATGCCAATTATTATACCTATCCATAATAAGAAGTGTTACTGTTGACAATAAGACCTGTGATATACCTATGTTGGTGTTTACAACAGAACAAGCAGCTTCTGAAATCTCATTATTAGCTATCTTACTGTTAATGTTAGTTACTTCGTGACAATCTATTGGTGTACGTGAAGGTCCGGGTACATTTTTTAACGCGTTTTCATGTGATAAAGAACTACTTGTTTTATTTACTTTTTCCCTGTTGTCATTGCGATTGGATTTAGCAATATTTTCATCATTGTGAAGTGCGGTATTGTGTTTACTCCCACACCTCTTACAACCACTTGATCTGCAATACATTTTTACGTGACCTGCGCGAAGACAATTTGTGCATAATTTTAAACTTCTTACCTTATTATATCTATCGTGAGTTGACAAATTTAGAAACAATGGACAATTAAACAAATAATGATTATTACTACATATCTGACAGCTGATTTCTTTCGTGATAGTATAAACCTGATTTAAATTGCGATTATTAGAAAAGGAACTGAACCTATTTTCTTTTGGTTTATTGTCTTTATTTTGTGCTTGTAAATAAGTTTTATCATTATCAGCTTTATCATTTTGTCTTTCTTCTAATCTAAAACATTTTTTGTTTAGGAATTCAATCAAGTCTGTCAGTTTGGGCAATGTATTCTCATCCTGTATATTATCCCACTCGTTTTTAGTGGCGTTATCTAACTTTTTTTAAATAATTAAAACTAGTATTATATCCCAATGTTCAGTTGGCTGTTTCATCTTTTCTAAAATATTAACGTGGTGGTCAACTGAATCTAACAATTTCCTGATACATGTGTAATTTTGTTTTGAAACTTCAGGTAGATTAAACAATAAACCCTTCACATGGTGCATGATAATATGTCGCTTATTTTCGTATTTTTTCTTTAATAAACTCAACGATAATTCATAATTTGTTTCAGTAGTATCGATATCTTGTATGGTTCTAAAGGCGGCATCTTTACAACAGCCTTTGAGATAAATAAATTTTTGTGTATTTGACAAATCGGACCTGTCGTGTACCAATGATTTAAATATGTCAAAGAAGCTTTGCCATGTTTCTATTGTGCCGTAAAATTTTGGCAAATCAATATCGGGTAGTTTAACAGTTGACGCTACAGATTGAATTGGTGTTGGAACAACTGAGGTTACTATTGTTTGCTTTTTAATTAATTCAGACGCATTACTCGAACATTTGAAAAACCTAGATTCTATAATATCGCGTTCTTTTAAGAACTCTTCGTCTTTGTCTAAGAGTTCCAATTTCGATTGAATAATTTCAAATTGTTCAAAAGCATTTTCTATCGCCTTTAACCTAGTTTCTATTTCGATAATAGCACCTTGATTATTTTTGTCTGATAAGAATTTTTCAAATCGCGTCAGTTTTCCCTTAAAAATCCCCCTTTCATGTTTAATTTTAGTTATTTCCGTTTCAGATTCAGTCATTTTAATAATAAAGTGAAATTAGATTAATTAACGTGATTAAATTATGAGTGATGATATTACGATTGATAACGAGACAATTCTACCACCTAAGTAGGGAAATAACGAGAAAAGCCAATGGAGACTTATAGAGTAAATAAATGAAGGAACCGACTCACTTAGTCTCTGTTCGCAATGAATTAATTAAGGACTGGTATGCTAGTATTTTTCGTACCTGCACGTAATCTTCATCTACTTGGTATCTATAGGTCGTGAATCTTAATCCGGCTCGTAGCTGGCCAAAAAATTTGTTTAATACGTGATGTTTAATGCTTGTGGACTGTATCTTTGTTTCGTGGATTCAAAATACTTGGGAAATCTCCAAAATTTATTTATACGAAATCTATCTGACAATTCATATATTTTTGACATACCAATACATAACTACTATACTTGAAGTGGCGTGCAAGATTACTTATTCGGTATAAATTTACCTATTTAATTAAACAGTTGGATATTTTTGCTTTCTACAAAAAATAAATAGAATTCCTTGTTAAAACACCGAAAACATCATGAAGACTTAATTAAATATTTACCGATATCATAGTAGGGGGGTGGGGCAAGTGAGTCATAGGGGGCAAGTGCGTCTTTTGGAATAATTCGTATAATCGGCAACATAGCCGGCAACAATCGGTGCAGTTTACGTACAACAACAAGTGGATGGTGTCTATGAAAATTTACCGGAAAATTTCTAAAACTAAGGTAAATATATTTTTTTTTGTATTCTACGTGTTGTTATGTTATTATTGAGGTGAATTACGCAAACGTTTTTCTAAATTTAAAGGCACTATCTAGATAATTCAATATAAACATAACATAACCTCATATTCGAGAAATACCGCCGGATTCTTAGAACGTTGCTAAATGTATCTGTTGAGCTTGATTTTGTTTTTTAAATTTTGATGTCGCTGTGGGGCAAGTGAGTCATGGCAGAAAGCGTCAATCCTTTAGTCAATTCCGTAAACTTGGAAGATGTACCTAATCCATAATCGCCTGAAGATGACATCCAGAATGATTCTAACATACTACCAGTTTTAGAGGCAACAGAAGTACCGTCGTGCAGTTCTGTTTCTATTTCAAATTCAAGTCTAATCTCGAAACCATCTCAAGGGAAAAGCAACTCCAAAGCACTTTTAGAACCAGATCAACCGTCATGCAGTTCTGTTTCTATTTCAAATTTAAGCCTTATCTTGAAACCATCTCAAAGGCAAAGCAACTCCAAAACAATTTTAGGACCAGATCAACCGTCTGGACTTAAGTCCAATACCAAAACCCTCTCAAGATAAAAGAAAAATCAAAGCAAAATCCAGAACCACAGAAGGATCCAAAATAATCACCAGCTCACCTTACAAAGATCAACTCGAAGAGAAATTGAAAGATAAATTAAAAACGGTAAAAGCTAAATCAGTCAAAAAGAATTTTAATAAAGCAGGGCCAAGTTCGTGTCTTGAAAATGTGAAAGAAAAAGAAAACTTGAGAGAGAAAAAAGGTGCAACGGCAAAAGCATCAGCAGCAATGTCAGAGGAAGAGAAAGCCACAATATGCGTTTACTGTCATGAGACATATGGAGACACTTGTCACGAGAATGGATTATGTGCATAAAATATGGTGCCTGGGTGCATGAGGAGTGTTCAGATAACGAACCGGGTGATGATAACTATATTTGTGACAACTGCCGATGATAATTAGTATAAAGACTTACTTGCCACAACTGGGTGATTCACTTGCCCCATAACTTGGGACAAGTGAGTCATTTGACAATTTTTTTCCTAAGTCTGATCTTTAATTGAAACTTTCAATTTTTCTCATTTTTCAAGGTTAGGTTATGACCTAAAGAATTAAAGTTTATTTTTATTCAATACACATTGTTTCATTTCTACAAGTATAAAAGTTATTAATTGTTTAACCTTAAGGTGTCTCACTTGCCCCACCCTCCCCTACCTGGGCGGTAAACTGAACTATGTCGTACTATTTATAGAGGCATATTGCAGGTATATTGACACTATGTCATAGAAAAATTGTTATCAGAACATAGAAATATGTTGTCATGTATATTAAAAAACAGTTTTATTAGTTAGATTATCAGTAAACAATACATATTGTGCCAATAAATGGGGTTAACTGCATTTTTTGTCGAAAAATACTTGATATATGTAAATACGGAACAGGAAAGTGTCCAAACAACATTCAGTCTACTCTACTAAAAAGTTGACTAGACTGCAGTTTACCTCCGAGGCACTGATTACCCATTAAATATTTTCAAAATTTTGACTTTATCTTTTTTTTTATGGGAAATATTTTTTTAGTCTATCATGTTATTGTTTTAGCCTTGATTATATTATTATTATACTCTTCACACAGTTGTCTGTAAAGAGTATTATAGGTTTACTTTTTCCGATGTCAGGGTTTTTGTCTGCACGATAAATCAAAAACGAGAAATGATATAAACTTAAAAATTTTAAGAAAAAACAAGCTCTATAAGTGGATAAAGCCGATTGTTTTTGAAAAAATGTAATTTAAAATAGGGGGTTAAGATTAGTTTAAATTAAAAAAAATCCTTAATTAAAAATGAACAGCCATATCAAATGTTTAGTAAAAATGAAACTCTATAAGAGGAGATAAAGCCTATTGACTATTGAAAAAAAAAAAAACTGAATAAAATTAGGAGTTTAAAGGGGGGTTGAAATAAAAAAAATATATAAGTATATAAATCAAAAATGAAAAGCGATATCAACATGAAATTTTTAGTAGAAATTAAGCTCTATAAGGAGATGGATGAGGTCTATTGATTGTGAAAAAAATTTGAATATAAGTGGGGTGTTAAGGGGGGTTGAAATTTTTCAAACAAGTCTAACTCAAAAACAAACAATAATATCTATCAACTTAAAATATTTAAATAAATCAAGCTCTAGAGGGAAATAAAACCTATTGATTCAGAAAAACATCTAATTGAAAATGGGTATTGAGGGGGTCTGTTAAACTGTGAAAATTATAATTTAGAATGTCACGCATTATATATATCATTCTAGTTGGTATCTGTGTAATATCATGTAGATATTATGATGGGATTGATCTTATAAAATACACATTTTAGTTCACTTGATTTTTTGCCAATAAAAGGTATTTAAAAATATAATATTTTATTTAACATGATATTGTGAAATTGAATAAATTTACAATAAAAATTGAAAAATGGTAGGTTAAATTTTATATATTAATATTTTTTATACAAAAATCAATATCACGCTTTTTACATAACCTGATATATATTTATAAATTATCTCAACATATAAAGAAAAGTCAGTTGACTACTAATAAAGTTTTTAGATGGTTTACAACGTATTAAAAACAAAAGAAATATTACAATAACTAAAATATTCATTTGTTCATTCATTAATAGTTGTAGTGCTTGAAAACAGTATGATATTTATAATAATAACTACACTTGTACAAAGTTTTGAACCGAGCTTACAAATGATAAAATTATTGAAAAAAGTGAACATCTATCAATTTTAAATTATCACCACGAGCCGCCACTGGTATCTACCTACAATATTTTTGCTGTTTCTTAGTTCATATACATACATATTTAATAATTTAAGTCAAAAGACAAAAACTTGATAGCGCAGATCTTATAGTGTCTAACTTCTTTAACTTGGCATTTCCCAACCCTTTTGTGACGCTATTTCAATTCCCGGAGGATTTTCTTTTTTTTTTTTTTTTAATTTTTTTCTATTATTTTGAAGAAATACGAATATTGTTGTCTATTTATTATAAAATACATCATATTTATTAAAATAACTCCTACAATATTCTTTTCGCAGTTTATATTTTGTACTATTTTAATTTCTGTTAAGAAATAAATCGTGAGTAGAGAAATGGGTTATCATTATTAATAAAACAGTTTTTGTTCACGGGTATTTGTTAAAAAAAACTATCAAAAAACATTAATGTATACCTACCTATAATGTTATTTTATCTTTATCATCTTATGAAATTGTTTGTAAATGGAATCACAAAATTTTTAATTTTGATAGTAAAGTAAATTAAAAATTATTCATTAATAAATCTAAAACCAGCCACATCTTGATGCAACCATTAGGTACTAGAAAATATTCAGCATAGGTACAAATTTTTAAATACCTATTCTGATTTCCTACTTAATTTTTTAGACATAAATGGATTAAAACGGCTGGAAAAGTTAACGTGTATATACTTACGTATTTGTTTACCTAGGTATATCAAAATATTTACCGGATAAAATCTAATATTATTACTTTCTAAAAAGAAAAGTTTTTATTTAAAGAAATTTTCATTAGAGTTAAACATATTTGTCATAAAAAATACTGTAATTTTAGGCAAAAATTATATTTGTGAGAGAAAAATATATTATCCCAAGCAGGGGCGGTTTCTCCATTGGTTCATTTGTGCAGTTAAATTACATAAAAACACAGAGCAGTTTTAAACTGGGTGCGGAGCACCCATAACACAACATAGACAAAAAGTGCCAATAAGTAAACTGAAGAAGCTGTCGTGGCCCAAGTTCGTAGAGAGACAGGATGCCTCAATGCGGCATCAGTTTTTCATTGGTTGTCAGAGTTGTTAGCTGAGACGTTGCACGTTGCGATAATCCTAATGCAAAATATTAAAGCTTTCTTCTTAAGACCCAACTCATTTTTTTTTAGGTTAGAAGACGTGTTTTCATTCGAAGTAATACAGGACGTCACTTTAAATTTCTCTGTCTTAATTTTAACAAATACGTAACACGATGATTTTAATAAAACGTACTTATATTTCGAATTAGCAAGGTTGCAAATTGGCTCCACCTCATCGACAGTATAATTTTAAATCTTAACAAAAGTTTACTTAAATAATTAGGACACAAATAAAAGAGTGTATTTTGCGTTTTAGCTTTTAAATACTACAAAAAAGTGGAAAGTCCGTAACTTTGAAATATTTGTTAAATATCACTTATTCAAATATTATGCATTAAAAGTAAAACAAACTATAGACTTTCCACCATTCTTTACCGTACTCTGAACCCATTTTTAAAAACAATTTCTGAAATTATTATTGTTTGGAGTTGTAATTTTTTGTGATAAAAATGTCACCGTCAGTTGTCATTGACAACGCGTTGAACTTGGACTTAAGGGTTTATTATTCTTGTTATATAAAACCCTATGACTTCAAAAAAGAACGACTAATAACGGCTACAATTAACAAGAGAAGAGCTCTGTACATATGCTATCGAACAAATGTTCGAGGGGAGAAGGGGGAACATTTGAAAATTGCTCCAGATCAAGCACCGTTAAAAAGGAACGTTCATTTAGAGTCAGAAATAGCTCTCTAGTAGTGCTTACGAGTAACCTTTTTTGTCAGTTTTACCCCCTGAATGGAAACCCTCTAGCGGGGATGAGACTCAACCCTAAAATTTTAAATGCAAAGAGAAGTCGAATGATATCTTATTTTAAAGGTATTTTTATAGATTATTACCCCCGAGTTTAACATCGCTACTATCTAGGTAGCCCAAACAGTGGCTAACCAAAAGTACAAAACAAGTTTAACATAAACTTTACATTGTTATTAAAAAAAAGAAATGTTTGTAACAATTCTAGTTTTATTGTTATTAGATGACATTCTTTGGTCGCCGTAAAGTAGTAAGGTGTGTAGTTTATTTCGTTATAGAGTCGGCACAAAAGTGGCATATCAGTGATAATGGTTTACTCAATTGCTGAAAGGGTGCAAACAATGGATGTGTTCATAGAATTGTTTAACAATTTAACTGTTTAATAATCAAAATCGACAAGTCCATCGCAAGTATATTTTAGGAAACAAGGTTAGTAACTAACAAATAACGTGAAATGAAAAATGCTTTAGTGAATGGTACAGAGGTGGCGATTTTAGGGCATGTTGTTCAAGAACCCACATTGAGCACAAGACAGAAGATATTGAAAAACACAAGTGTCATCCCTAAGAAATATATCTGGTACAAGAACTTAACTAAAACGATTTTGATAGGTGATTACAATTTTGTGAAATTATGACTGAACAAGCAATAAATGATTAGCAATTTCTTTTCAACGTGTTTTTCTGACGAATACACTTTTTTCTTAAATAGTACGGTAAATTGTCACAACTCTCGTTATTGGTCCGATTCAAATCCCAAAATATTTCATGAACTGCATATACGCAACATCCAAAAAAACTGAATATTTGAACTGGAATTTTTGGCCCCTTTTTTACCTGGAACTCTAACCGCAGAAATGTATCTGGAATTATTAGAAAACGACATTCATCCAGCATTACTAGAGTTGATTGAGAATGACGATCAGTAGGTACCTATATAGCAAACAACTTAATAGTACAGCAACCCCATTTTGCACTGACTGTTCGTCAGTATTTGGAACAAATGTTTCCAGGTGAATGGATCGGAAGAAGAGGAAGTATTGAGTGGCCCCCACGGTCTCCAGATCTAACCCCGTTAGATTTTTTATGGGACCACTTAAAACATACAATTTATGCCACCCAGACAACATTACTGTAAAATCTGCGACAACGGATAATTGATGACACTAACGATTTAAAACTCGGGGGTTATAATATAGGTAAAAATATCTTCAAAAGAGGATTTTAGGGGGTAGTTTCACCTCCGCTAAAGGGTTTCCGTTCAGGAGGTGAAACTGGCAAAACAATATTTCCCCCTAAAATCAAAATTGACGGGTCCGAGCGTATTTTCGTAAATGACCTGAGGTGCCCAAAATTGGCTCTGTTTTGTTTTCAAATGGCCACCCTGTATATATACAATACTCCATTATGTGTATATTAATAAATCATCAAAAATCTTCTAAATTCATGATAGTTAATAAATGTTTTATATTGTGTTTCTACTTATTTTATTGGTACTCTAGCACCGCAGAACTACTGAATACCAATGATGGCTGCACCAAGCATATAGGATTGCCAGAGGCCAGATATCCCGATTTAGGTGGGAGCCTCCAGCATACCGATTGTTGATACTCTTGTCTGCCGCTTCAATCCTCAAAACTCCAGTAATTCGAAATTGGACAATACCTTTTTTTTTAAGAAAATTTTCATAAAGTCAACGATTTAAAATGACTTTAAAGTACTTTTAAAAACCGGTGGTGACCCTAAGTGTTGTGTGGATGGGGGGAAGGAGTTCCCATTTCCCGTATAGAGGTCGGGCACCCAAAGCAATTTTTGAGTTCCGGCGCCTATGCATCCCACATATCTACATAAGTACATATCAAAACTTTAATATACTATCTACAATTAAACAATAATTTGAAGAAACAGATGAAGCCGATTTACCTATTTAGACAAAATTACTATTATTGTGTTATTTATTAAAACACATTATTTTTTAGTAAAAATGAACAAGCAAAAGTCAGCAATGAGGGTAGGACAATAGCAAGAGCAAGAGCAAGAATACTTTGGAATGTGCTGTGAAATACACTTAGAAAGGAGGGTCATATGGAGAATTAAGTGTGATAACATTTTGCGATGTATATTTCACTATTTTAGTTCACAGATTTCTGCAAATGTTCAATTATATGCTATTTCAAACTTAGTATCTTTTGATAAAAGAAGTTGAATGTTATTGTTGACCGTTTTAAACTGTTTCTTTTACCTTATACATTTTTTTACTCTTCACACAGTATTCTGTGAAAAGTATTATCGGTTTACTTTTTCTGTCCGTCCGATAAGTCGAAAACAAAAAATGATATCAACTTGAAAATTTTAAGCAAAAATCAAGGACAAAGACTATTGATTTTTAACAAATCTGATTAAAAATAGGGGATTAAGATGGGTTGAAATTAAAAAAAAAATCCTAAATTAAAACCGAAAAACTATATCAACATGAAATTTTTAGTAAAAATTAAGCTTTATAAGAAGATAAAGCCTATTGATACTGAAAAAAATATGAATATATTGGCGAGTTATGGGTGGTTAAAATATTTAAAAAAGAAATCCTAACTGAAAAATGAAAAATGATATCAACTTGAAATTTTTAGCAAACATCAAGCTCTAAAAGGAAAAGTCCTTTAATTATAAAAAAAATCTGATTAAATATGGGGGATTTAAGGGGGTTGAAATTAAACAAAAAAAAAATCAAAAATGAGAATCGATATCAACATGAAATGTTTAGTAAAAATCTAGCTCGATAAGGAGATGAGGCCTATTGATTGTGAAAACAATCTAGTTGAAAATGGGGATTAAAGAGGTCTGTTAAACTGCGAAGAGTATCATTTAGAATGCCAGGCATTATATATCTTTATTCTAGTTTGTATCTGTGTGATATTATGTATTGTGATGGACTGATCTTATAAAATAAACATTTAAAACATTTTAGTTCTTATTTTATTTGCCAATGAAAGGTATTTAAAAAATATATTTTTATTTGACATTTGTGACAAATTTTAAAAATGATTAAACTTACAATAAAAACTAAAAAATGGTAGATAAAATTTCATATAAAATTTTTTACACAAAAATCAATGTCAAGCTTTCTACATAACCTGATATATATTTAAAAATAATCTCAAATTTACTAACTATTAATGTTAATAGATGGTTTTCAACGTATTAAAAACAAAACAAATATAACACTAACTAAAATATTCATTTATTAATAGTTGTAGTGCTTGAAAACAGTATGATGTTGGTAATAATAACTACACTTCATACAAACTCAAATAAAAAAAATAGCGATCTTGTACAAAGTTTTGAACCGCTCACAAATGATAAAATTATTGGAAAAAGTGAACACCCATTTTAAATTACCACGCCACTGATTCTAAGTAATCCAATTACTAAGAGAATTGTGTGGAAGTTACCCACAAGATTTAATACACAGTCAACTTTTGAAATATGATTTCTAAACATTTGGAAACATTTCAAAAGTTCACAGTGAATTAAATAGTGTGGGCAACTTCCACACGATTCTATAAATAATAGGGTTTTTAGGAAAATATATTTTTCTACAACAAAGCAATATAATTTTGGTCAAAAATTAGGGTTTGTTTATCACAAATAATGTTTAATTTAATAAGTAAAAATTAATAGTTTATTTTAAATATATCATATCATTTTTTTTACTCCGATACTTTATTATCTGTTAAATATTGAGAAACATTTTTTAAAATAAATATAATTTGCCGAGCCGATAAATTTTTTAGAAATAAAAAAATATAGTTAACCAGGGCAATAAATTTTTTATGACAAAGAAATATATTTTACCCCAGACAATATTTTTTTTATGATAAAGAAATATAACTTGTCGATAGAATATATAACCTTTTTAATAGATAAATTTAGTTAGCCTGCAAAAATAAGTATTTGTTATTGGAAAAATACTTCATTTTAATTTAAATGCTTTCAAACATTAATATAAATATTTTGCCATTATAAATTAATAAATGTTGTTTCAGACAAATATGATACACCTGTAGGTACAAGAATAAATATATGTTCGACAGATAATTCATTTTATTCATGACAATAAATATGTTTTTATACGTAAGCAATATTACTTTCCGAACTTGAAATAAATCATTTCTTAACGACAAATTAAATATTAGTTATGCATATGGAAATCATATTTATTTGACATAATAAGATTTTAATTGTCATAAATAAATATTTTTCTCGGTGTAGGTATCCCTGCTTAATCTTTTTGTTTCCCTGTTTATAAGTAGCATACCTACTTAGGTATGCATTTAAATTAAATTAGGTAGGTAAATCAGTTCAAGAATAATTTGGGGTTGGTCCGGATTTTAAATCATATAGGTATACCTACCTATAATATCTGAGATATTAATGAATAAACCTACCTATAGGTAGTAAGTTGTCAAAAAATCATAAATTATAATACTTAGAATTTACTTCAAGACATGACGAATAATAGGTAATTAATATACCTAAGGTATAGGTAATCGCACCTCATTTTCCCTATTTAAATTAGACAACGTTAATAGTGATATCTAATATTAATATTATTAATAAATGTCATGAGTTGTTTTTATAGTTAATAACTATGTTCTTGCAGGTAATAATAGATATATATTTTTTATTTTATACCTACATTTGTTTATCATTATATGAAATAAAATAGGTACCGATCTCAATTTAAAAATATTTTAGGCAACACCTACTAGGTATATTATAAATATTTATTGGTAGATTTGTTATACTTAGGTTTTCTTTTATTTGATCATTTCATACTGTTTTTTTAATTAAATTTCCAATAATTTTTCTACGTATATATTCTCTTGGTATAAAATTACCTATTGTTAAACTAAAATTGTTCCGTTTTTTTTTAATTTTAAAAATGCTGCATCGAAAATTACCCAAAATAATAACAAAAACAATTTAATTAATTTTGTATTACCTATAATAATAATATCAACAAAATAAATACTAAAACAGAAAAATCACAACAAAAAGTAGGTACGTACTTTTTTTAACAGTAAACTCAGTCTTAAATTCCCAAAAAGAAAGATCCAAAGCTTCCTTCCAAAAAATCTTCTGTACAGTTGAAAGAAATCACTTCATCAGTTGATTGTGAAGCTCTGTTGGAGCAGCAATTGGGCAATTCCTCATGAGAAGCCAGTCCATTAGCTTCAAAATCACACCAATTATTGAGATAAATCTTCTACTAAAGCTCGTCCATAAATATCACATTATAACTGTGAAACTCTAAACAATTCTTCGGCCGAAGCTAGTCCATAAGCTTCGTAGTGAGCTGCGGCTGGTTGCATCAATGCCATAGGATTAGTAAACGCTAAATCGTAGCAGGAAGAGACCATCCAAGGATGCACGTGAGGCACCACGTGTGTAGCACTAGGAACAACAGGGGTTATTGGTTTATCGGGAGATATTAAACTTTCTATAGTAAAGGATCTTTTAGGCCTTATACAGGTGACTGATGTGTCCGGCGTTTTCGTTATATTAGGCGGAGACGCTTGCGGGACCACAACCGACGGATGGGCAGCAGGATTGATGTCCGCAGCGGGATTGGGCGGCGCGAAAAATATCCTGTTAATGTTCGTTAGCGCGGCTAGTTCATTTTCCAGGATTTCTTTATCGCTTTTGAGCAGTTTGAAGCGTTTTCTCCGTCGCAGAAGCGAGCCATTTACGAACATGTCAAAAGCGGCAGGATGCAGTGCCCAGTAAGCTCCTTTGCCTGGCCGATCGGGCTGTCTGGGTATCTTGATGAAGCAGTCGTTGAACGATAGATTGTGTCTCAAAGAATTCTGCCACCGTTGCGTGTTTTTCCTATAGTACGGGAATCTATCAGTGATAAACTTGTAGATTTCCGATAACGGAAGCATTTTTTCGGGAGAATTCCATATAGCCATCGCCGTTAACGATATATAAGAGTACGGGGGTTTTTGGTCACCATAAGAGTCTCTTGAAGGCCTAGGCATTGTGGTTTTTATCACTTAAAAAGAACGCACTGAACAAACACACCAACTGTTGTGCTATCAGCTAAACAACTGTTTGAACTGATGTCTTGTATCATTCACCGGGTATAAAATGGTGGTAACCGCCCAGCTGCGCGCCGATTGGTCGCTCTCTTACAATGGCATTTCTGTCCCGGCCCATTCTGCTTTTACGGTCCGGCCAATTGGTGAAAAGGACTTGTTCGGCCGGTCGGCCAATAACGGGACACTTTCGTATTTAATAATAAATTGCTTTATTTGAGTAAGATTCATTTAATATGGCTGATGTAGTTAAATTAAATTTATGTTATCATTTCGGCTTAGTAAACACCGTTATGTTAGGACGAAAGCCATTATATTTTATTGAATATGGTTTATGGTCGGTAACTGTTTATTAGCTCATTTACCAAAATGTAAATTATCGTTTTGTTTTTGGGCATGTTTTGTGACTTTGATAGGTAGTCGCTGCGCTTTGGAGGGTGAGGTTTTCAATTGTAAAATTTTTATAATTAACTATTGTATGGATTTAAATTGCTAATATGGTAGGTACAGATAGGTATGATTTTAGGTTATTAAATATTAGATAATAAAAAATATGATTTTGATTTGTTTTCGTTCTATGGAAAAGAATGTATCTATATAAGTATTTGCATTACACAAAATCTATGAAGGATGCAATTAACGTTTATTTTTTATTTCGCTTTTAATACTATATTTAAACCTATAGTTGATTTTTTTGCAATTAATACCTATATTATTAACATTATTTTAAGTTGCATAAAACACGTATTGAAAACGTTGTTGTATCAAAACATTTTATCGTTTGATTTATGTTTTAAAGTAAAAATATACGTTATTTCAATATTAATTAATTAACTTATATTTTAATATTATTTTTAAACGTTTTTATGTTAGTAAAAGTTAAAAATTTTGTTAAATATACGAATGTTATTACCGTTAATTTAAATTAAATACATGTCCTATAGAAAACATTAATGTATTCGTAACTTTTAACGATTGGTTAATAATGTAAATCAAATATCTACGTTATTTTAATATAATTTTAAAACGTTGTTATGTAATTGTGGTTCTTCCGAGAGTTGAAAATTTTGTTTAATAAGTATACGTTAAATAGTAACGTACCTAACGTAATAGTTAATTAAATATAGGTATCTTAAATTTTTTAACGTTGTTATGTAACGGAAAGTTATAAAATTTTGTTAAATATACATATATTAACGTTAATTTAAATAAATAAGTATAATTCATATAGAGTGGGTCGTGCAATAGGCAGTTAAAATGAAATCTTAGTTTCCACTGTGAACCTACACGGAAATTAAATTGTAGAACAAATTTCTACAATTGTAGATTTTTTCTCTACAATAAATAGTACATATAGGGACAGGGACAATTTGTAGTAAAAATTTCCAAATATTTGTGGAGAATGTATTGTAGAGTTATTATCTACAATATTTAGTAAAAAGATCCAAATGCATCATAAGAATTGTTCAACAAATTGTTATAATTTTTGCTATTCATTGTATGAATTTATATTAAAAATGTATTGCGTTTTATAAAAATAAATACTAAAATTTTACACAATAAATAGTAATTTTTAATAAAATTTGTAGTAGTATTCCATAATTATTATAATTATAACCTAGAAAAAAATGTTCCTTAATAAAATATTCAATTTATTGTTTTAATATAAAAGATACAAATTCTTAATTACATTATGTAATAAATAACAGTAATAATAGCGCCCTTAGTCTCAGTTGGCTTTTCTGCACCTGAAAAATATGAAATAAAAATGAATACCAATTGAACTGTTCATACCCTTAAAACGGGGATATTTATCACCGGTACACTGATTTGGATATTAAATGACTAAGTCAGATAACTAACAAAAATGAGAAAGTAGGTATGTCACAATTAAGACAAAAAAACATCATCGAACTTGGCACAAAATTCGATCGTTGGGCACAACATTCGATCGTTGGCCACAACTATTTTTTTTAAATAATCTACTAAGGTTATTTAAATTAGTTATCTAAAGGTTAATTATTTAGAAACAATAATAAATGTACTTACCATCAATAGAATTTATTATTAAAATTTTCTCAAACGCATCGGTGCTTGTAATATAATAATGTGTTATAGGTACTCGTATATGTACCATGCTTTGTTATGTGAACATGGCGAACGGCTACTGCTGTCTGACCGTTTATGATCGACGTCAGAAAACGTTGGCCAATAGCAGAATTCTGTTTTGTTCACATGACTTAGAATTTCTACAATATTAAAGAATATTTTTAAACAAAATTGAATTTTTTTCACAAGAAGGGATGTAAAGTATTACTATTTTTTGTAGAGAAAATTACTATTTTTTGTAGAGATAATTATTAATATTTGTACAAATTTTTACAGAAGTTAGTAGTAGTAATTACGATAATTGTAATAAATTTCTACTTCTACAAACAATAGTAAAATATACTAAACATTGTGGACTTTTTTCCTATTGTTGTAGTATTTTATTCGACAATTCAATTGCTACAATAATTCATAGTTTTTAACTATAAATTGTAGTAAAATTTTCTACAAATTGTTAAGTATTTTTCTACAAGTCTACTACTACAACATTGTAGTAAAATTTTCTAGTCACATTTTTTTCCGTGTAGTCGTTGTATAATCATCAGTTATTTAAAAATGACATTTGTATACTTTAAATATAACCAGTTAGAAATTAAACTCCTGTTAGCTAAACCTATTTTTTTAACTTTGTTTTGAATTTGTAGTTCTACCGAAAGGTAAAAATTTTGTTAAATATACGTGTAATATTATCATTAGTTTAAATTACATAAGAGTCGTAATAAAAATGTTATTGTATCGTTATATTTTAAACTAAAAATTAACGTTGTTTTAATATTTATTATTTATGTGTTAGGGTAAGTCCGGGTGAGATGCCCCACCGGGATAGATGGCAAAGTGCCGCTATTCGGCTAGGCGATAACAGATGGAGCTGCCGATACGCCAGTTCGTTATTTAATAACACTCGAGATGATTTGAGGATCATGGCATATGAATTTGCAGAAAGAAAAAGCTGGTTACGATTGGTTAAATTTGTTTCTGTTACGTCACCCAGATTTGTCTGTGAGAAAGGCTGAAGGAGTTTCCGTAGCCCGAGCTGAAGGTATGTCCCGTAAAAAGGTCTTGGCTTATTTTCAGCTATTACATGTAATTCTAGAAGAAAACAACTTATTCGAGTCACCGGGATCTATCTATAATATGGACGAAACTGGGCTACAGCTCAATAATAAAGTGGGTTACGTTATAGCCCAAAAAGGGTCAAAAGATGTATTCACAATTACATCTGGAGAAAAGGGGGAAACCATAACGGTTATCGCATGTTGCAATGCAGAAGGCATTTTTCTACCCCCTGCTTGTGTTTTTAAAGGCAAGTATAAAAAGGATGAATTCCAAGATGGCATGCCAAACGGATCAGTAATTTACATGAACCAGAAGTCGGCGTATGTAAACTCAGATATTTTTCTATTATGGTTGAAAAATCATTTTCTTCCAAGAAAAGGGGTAGGAAAAGCACTTTTGATCGTCGATGGTCATACATCCCACTGCAGTGCCGAAGTATTACAACTTGCGGAAAGAAATGATATTATTTTATTGTGCTTGCCAAGCCACACTACTCATTACCTTCAGCCTTTGGATCGTGGAGTGTTTAAATCATTAAAATCTGCATTTAACAAAGCGTGTTACCTTTTTATGAAAACAAATCCAAGCCGAAAAATAACTAGATTGCAATTTGGCAGACTATTGGCCGAATCATGGACAAAAGCAGCAACTAATGATAATGCAGTTTCTTCATTTAGAGCCACGGGAATTTTTCCTTATAACCCTGAAGCTGTACCGGAACATGCCTATCATGTTTCTGATGCTGCAGCAGTTTTTGCAATAGGTGCTCTACCTTTTAAAGATAATGAAATAGGTTCTGATTGTGGATTATCTAAACCTCAGTCAAACCAATCTTTAACATTTCAATGTCGAACTTCTGATCCTCAAGCCAGTTCATCTTTAGTACCTGATCGTCAATCTCCTGAGCCTCGACCTGGTCCATCTTCAGTTCCTCGTTAACAGTCACCAAAAATTCAACATTGCTCATCCTCATCATCCGATAAACCTGAATCTGCTGGAAAAATTCTAGAGAATATCTCACCCTTGCCTATAATTCCTGTAGTATTAAAAAATCGAGGTAGAAAAGTTGCAACTATATTAACTTCAACCGAAAATATAGAGAAGGCAAGATTATTAAAAGAAAGACTTGCAAAACGTAAAGGTGTGGTACAAATAAAATCTGTTTCAAAACCAATTAAAAGGGCAAAGAAGACCAAGCCTACATTGCCTTCCTCTGAGTCAGATGAAGATTTTGAATCCAAAGAAGACAGTGATAGCGACATCAATGAGGAATTTAATGAGAACGAATGTGTTGGATGTCTGGAGGACTACAACACCACAACTCGTTCAGATGACTGGATCCGTTGCATTGATTGCAATCGCTGGATGCACGAAAATTGCACTAAATTTAAAAATAAGTGTGACTCATGTGGGAAATACGGCCGAAAATAATTAAAAGACATTTTTCTGTGTTTCTGTTAATCCAAAGATTTTATTTTAGATTGAGCCATCTATCCCTGACAAGCTGGGAGAGATGGCAAAGTCCTATTTTTAATAAAGAATTATTTTTTCGTTAAATTTTATATAAATTAATTTGTTTGTGTTTAAAAAATGCTTAAATAAACTTTGCTTTTACCGTTGCGTCATTTGTTTTCGACATATAAATTTTGCATTTTGAAAAAAATATTTTTTTCGAATTGTAGGGCATCTCACCCGGACTTACCCTAATATTATTTTTAAACGTTGTTATATAACTAAAAATAGATAATTTTGGTAAATATACATATATAATATCAACGTTAGTTTAAATTAAATGCAAGTCTTAGAAAACGTTATTGAATTCCAACATTTTAACTTTTGGTTAATTACGGGAAGTAAATATCTACGTTGTTTCAATCGGGGTTTCCGAATTCTGCCACACACTTCAGGTAAAGAAAAATTGATATCCGAACTCTGCCACGGAGTACAGTTTTAGAGATTAGGTTCTTAAATCATTAGAGGGTGTTTCCGATCCGATTAAGATATTATCAATGTAGGTATCCAAGACATTGCTGATATTGTTTACTATTTGTTGTACTTACATAGCTACATACATACATGAATAAAAATATGAAATAATATAAAAAAACAACTTATTATGAAAATATTCGAATTTATTAAAAAAAACACAGTATAAAATTAGTATAAAAAACCACAAGAATACAAAATTGCAATACACAGTTAATTGAAAATTACAAATATAATAAAAGCTTTACAGGTAATATGAAATTAGACATTGGGAAGATTTTTAAACGACATTATTTAAACAAACATAAACCGCGAAATAAATTTATTTTTATATTTTTCAATATTTTCTTGTAGGTTTAGTACCACTTCTGCCGTTCCCATATCGGCCGTTAAATAAAAAAGTTGCATTTCGCCGGTCGCCCTTTTTGGCATATTTAAATTAAGATTAGAGTTACATTTCGGCCGGTCAACCTTTTTGGGAAATTTAGATTAAGATTACTTAAATAATATCGGCCGTTTGTTTATATGTTGTAAACTTGTTAATTTTTTAGCATAATATACAAACAGTTAAAAGAAAAACAAATTTAATAAACTCAAATTCTTTATTACAATATTTTTTTAGAAAAAACAATCCAATGATACAATAAAAAATCAATAGATAATACACAGTATGACAACACAATTTTACTCAAATTTAGTAATGTACATGAATTTGTTCAACGCATTTATTAAGTCAATATTTTTGTCCCTTAAATCATTTAATGTTTTTTTAATTCTAATATCAATATCAACGTATTTTTTTTTTTCTTTTTGGGTTGGTACATATAGATTTATTTTTTGTAATTTAATTATATTTAAAGCAGCCTCCTCTTTCAATACAGTTATTAACTCGAAAATGTTTGGATGACTTTTCCCAATTTTTTTATTTAATTTACTATGCCATCCTTCCACTGCGTTTGTAGTCCGATGTCTGTGCCCCGAACATATCCAAATATTTTGGATAATTGGATTATCTAACCATTGTGAAGTAAAATAATCATTAAATTTAATAACTAGATCATTCATAGGTGAAGTTTCCATTATAATCAGCCATCCCTCATCGATATTTTCTTCGGGTAAATGAGCTAGAGCAGCACACATTCTAATATGATTTCGTACTTCACTTTGATTACGATATGATAACACTAAACCTAAATCTTGAACTTTGCGCCATATGGCCTGATTAAAGTGAAAATTGCATCCATGAATGACAGTTTTGGGAAATACATATCTTATTGCATTTATGGTAGCTACTTCAAAATCCAATTTAAATACTTTCGGTGAAAAATTTTTAAACTTTGAAACAAGCAAGGAAAAAAGTCTTATATAGATTTTTTCTTCCTTATTCGGCAAAAGAGCAAAAATTACTGGAATAATAGAAGTACTATCCTCAGTACTTTTAACATCTTCATGTATAGTGTACAATTGAAAAAATAATAAAGAACAGCTCTTAAATGTTCCGGCGTCTCCAAAAAATACTTTACTTTCATTTAATAAAGATTCTCATACGTTACTAAATATTAATATTTTATCTTCAACACCGTCTTCTATAACTAAAAAGTTTTTCGCTAATTGTGGTGGCAACACAATTTCAGATCTGTTTCCAAATGTTTTTTGCCTAGCACGATAAAAGTTTGATTTTACTGAATTTAACTCAGGAATTTTGGTCACAAACTCCAGTCCTAGATTTTTAATGTCTTTGAATTCACTACTTACAATTTGAGGAATAGGTGTAAATTCTTCTCTTGCTTGCTTTTTACACTGAAAAACACACTTTTCAACTTCTCTTTTAGCTATATCCAAAACACAAGTATGATCTTTTTTCCCCAAAATTTGTTTCTTGTCATTTGTTGTAGAAACACGTCCACCACAGTTTCTATCAGAACACCTCCAAGATACATTTCCATTTTTATAAATTTCTTTTATCTGATATCTGTAACCACCATTAATAAGTAGAGGTTTGCCTTTGCTGGTTTCAATAATTTCAATCTCACTGTCCATTTTTAAGAACACCTTTCACTTTCAAATCTTTACTGATAATAAAAATAAATATTTATTATTTACCAAAAGAACATAAAAGGACAGGGTACCTAATCCTTTAATACTTTTTTATGGGTATTTATTTAATACTCATGTCTATTATTTTTTAAACATATTTTGGTATTTCTAGTAATAATTATGCATTACCAAGCAATTACTGATAATCAAGTTCAGGTACAAATTGGTTTTCTATTAGAGATAATCACCCTTTAAAATGCCCTTAACACTTCGTCTTCAATTATTTCTTAAATTAAACGACTTGAATGACAGTTTTTGGAAATACATATCTTATTGCGTTTATTGTAGCTACTTCAAAATCCAATTTAGGTAAATACTTTCGGAGAAAAAATTTTAAACTTTGAAACAAGCAAGGACAAAAGTCTTATATAGGTTTTCTTTTCCTTATTCGGCAAAAGAGCTAAAATGACCGGAATAATAGAAGGACTATCCTCGGTACTTTTTACAATTAAAAAAATAATAAAGAACAGCTCTTAAATGCTCAGTCTCCAAAAAATACTTCACATATTTTAATAAAGATTCACAAAATAATAAAGAACAGCTCTTAAATGCTCCGTCTCCAAAAAATACTTTACATATTTTAATAAAGATTCACATACGTTAATAAATATTAACATTTCATCTTCAACACCGTCTTCTATAACTAAAAAGTTGTCCGCTAATTGTGGTGGCAACACAATTTCAGATCTGTTTCGGTAATGAAACATTTCCAAATATTTTTTGCCTTAAATTAAACGACTTGAATATTTTTTTATAATTAACTCTGCTCCCAAAATTGCCAAACCAAAGCGTAATTGCTACCCTGTACTGTACATTGACCGGCCGAAATGCAGCTTATCCGTTTTACCTGAAACGCATGAAAAGGACAAGCGGCGGAAATGGGACAAAAAGAGGTAGATTTTTCAAAACAGCCGAAGTGAGAACGGCCGAAATGGGATATCTTGTGAACTCAAAAAAAGTTTCAAGTAAAAGCTTTGTTGTTTTACCTCAACTTTTTCGACCACAGTTAGGGCCGACTAGAGGGGAGGGTAGCCGGGACTAATTCCCGGGGCCCGGACTGAAATGGGGGCCCGGCAGCGATCAAGGTTTTTTTTTTTAGAAAATTCAATTACAGTAAAAGAGGAAAAGTTTTTGTTTCACGGGGCCCTATCTAGAGAATTGTCCTGGGGCCCGGTCTGGCTCTCAGCGGCCCTGACCACAGTAAAGCCCATTACAAGCAATCAATTGACAACTTTTAATAAACAAACAACTGTTTCACTTGGAAACATGATTTTCATAGCTATCTATGTGATATGCTGTCATAGTGCAATAAGTCACTATATAATTAAAATATTATATATTTGTTATCAGGAAACGCATGTTTACTTAAAATGACAAAAATATATAGGGTGTCCCATTAAAAAAATTAAATTATATTTTGTTGGAGTCGTCCTGTATATAAAATTCAGACTGTTATTACATTTTTAGTTGGTACAGATAGAACAACATAGCTTTTACTTAAAACTTTTTTTTGTGTTTTTTTTGCAATAATAATGAAAATAAATAGCGGTCAAATTATAATGAAAAACCCTGTACAAATACGTAAAATTTTTTTATCCCTTGTAAAATATCAATAAAATATATTTTAAATTGTTTTCATTCACAAATACTAATTTCTTAAAAATCTAACAGAGACACTATTTTCCGGTATATTCCTATTTTGTGCCGTCCCGTTTTGTGACGCGACCTTTTTCAGGTAAAATCTTTCCCGTTTTGTGACGAGGCGAATTTTTACCTGCAATAAACCTTATAAAAATTCCCATTTTGTGACGAGCATAAAACCACTTATTTGTTCCGTAATATTATATCAGTAAGTACCTTACCTACCTGATAATAATCATTTCACCTTTATTAACAATTTTGTTTCACAGGTCGATTTCATCATTTCGCCTATTGTCAATCTCATAGTAGTTATAAAAATATGAAATACATTTAAATGGAAAAAGTCGTGTGCTTTTTAACAAAATATAATAAGTTTTTGCGATTTTTTTTTAACTAAAATACATTTTATGCGTTCACTAAATTTATTGGGTTGAGGACGGCAAACAAACTCTTTCTGTTTAACATTAAAATCACTAGAAAATAGTATTTTGTTGGAGTAAATACGGAATAAAGGTAATAATTTTGTACACTATATTATGACACTGTTACAAAATAGTATTATGTGTGTAACCTATGAATATTGATAATTTTTTTATTAATTTTAATAGCTTTTTTTTAATGTATAATTTTTAACGAATTTTAAATGTAAAAATAAATACAGGAAATATTTTATTTATACATAAAATTCTTAATCCGACATTAATTTAGTATATTTATTTATTTATTTTAAATTATTAAAGGAGTAACGAGGACGAATGCTGGTGATAAAAAGTAAACTATTTTTGAATAAAAAAAATTTAATTTAAAAAAAAAGTCAAAATAATATTTATAATTATATTCAAATTTAAAATAAAAGCTTGTAAAGTATGTAAAATATAATGTAATACAAAATTTTGATTCACTGCATTTTTACAATGAATGCCAAATTTGTTAGGCAATGGCCAATGTTTATTTTTTCTTCAAGAAAGTCTGTACAACGAATTCTTTCATCGAGTTGCACATACTTGGTTTTCCTCCGTTTTGGCGTCATATGCAACTCAACCCTAAGTTTAAGAGTATCATAATATGATGCTTCTTCTTTGAGAGCTTCTGTAAGTTGAAAAATATTCGGATTCACCCTTGCAATTTTTCCATTTAGTCTGTTGTGCCAACCTTCCAAGGAATTGGTAGTTCGGTGACTTTGGTTATAGCACACCCACATCATACCGAAAATATCGTTATCAAGCCACTATTCCACGAAATAATCGTTGAATTTTTGCAACAGTTGATGATCTTTGAATTTCTCCATTATCCACATCCAACCGTCCCGCGTCGTCCTCTTTATCAGGAGGAAGGTGCGATAATGCAGTACACTGTATTATGTGCGTTCGTACTTTTTCATTCTCCCTTTATTCGGGTACCAGACCAATTTCTTGTACTTTTCGCCATAAATATTGGTTAAAATGAAAATTGCAACCAAGTAATATTAATATTTGAAAATGTCTTACTAAGAGCCTATGGTAGGTAGCGACTTCGTAATCAATTTTAAATTTTTTTGGCTTCCACAAAGGTATATTCTTCTGAATTAAAGAAAAAAAGCCTGGTATACGTTGTCTCCTTCTTATCTGGCAGTAGAGCAAATACAATAGGAACGATATTGGTTTCACTCTCTGTGCTGCCTACACCGACGTGAATTGTATAAAGATGCTGAAATTGTGGACAACAGCTTCTATATGTCCCATCACCAAAAAAATCATCGTGTTCTGTGAGGGTTTGTCGTGCTTTTAGCGAAGCGAACACCAATATTTTGGCCTCCTCACCATCTTCAAACAACAAGAAGTCGTTTGCAATATGTCCAGGCAATACAACCTCTCTTCTGGTCTTAAAAGAGACGACTCCTAACACCTTGCGTCTGGCGGTGCAAAGTGAGTTCTTTTTGTTTCTGAAATTTGGTATTTCAGTAACAAATTCAAGCCCAGCATCCATTAGTGGCGCTATCTCCTCAGTGAAAATCTTGGACATTGCCGTTGTTTCCTTTCGAGCTCTCTTTCTTGCCTTGGTTTTTGGCGACATTCGGTACACAGTTGTGGGCTGATGTTCGTACAATCTCGCCCCTGTAACAACAAAAATACATTGTCTTAGCTCTATAAACCATTATACCAGAAAGTTCTTGAATCGTAATGATAGATGATACTCTTACTTTGTGGAATCTATTTATCTTAAATAAAATATTTTACAAAAATCTACACAAAATTCATTAACGTTTCGATGCATCATTTCCAAAATCATCGTCAAAAACATAATAATTAAAAGCATATTTGAAATTTAACATTATTTGTAACAAAGTCACATTGATATCGTAAACAAGCCATATCAATTGTTTTTGATGATGATTTTGGAATAAATCGAAACGCTAATGCATTCTTTGTACAGTTTTATAATAAAGTCTTTGATTTTTATTAAAGTTGGCAAAAAGTCTTTACCTTCCTACACAAAACTGCACTATTTATATTACAGGTAAAATACTTAGGTACTTGAATCAATCTACAATTGTTTCGCAAAACAAATTCAGCTTTAAGAAACAATTCTAGATTGATGGCTAAGTATTTTATCTGCAATATAGTGGAAATTTACATTTTTTTATAAAAAAAATGATTCTTGAATTAATAATAGTTTAATTTCTTCATTAGGTCTATATAGTGCATAAAAAGGCATTGGCGTTTAAAGGTGATTTTTTTAAATTGTCTGCAAAGTATTGAAAATAAAAAATTACAAAATAAAATATTACAATTATAACAAAAATTGTGAAAAATATTAAGGACACAGTTACCTATTTGTTAAAATTGCACATGGACAAAATATATCTATACTACAATAAAAATAAAAATACTTACTGGCTCGAAGTTGTTACGGCTCCAGAACACTGTTTTCTATTCACACACATCCAGGCTATAGAAGAGTTTTGATTTTTTCATTTCAAAACATACCAGTCGAAATAACTTTTGATTTTATGCAAATTTAGAAAAACAAAAAACACGCATTTTTTCCCTTTTAACGCGCCCCAACCCTTATTGAAAAAGTCAAATGGCAATCCCTACCTTAAAACTTAAAAAATGCAATCCAACCATATAAACCAAAATTATTTTGATTTAGTTTTCAAATAATATTATATGAGAATAGTGAAATTACTTCGAAAACTGAAACAGTCATTTACAGAAATATCTGAAATTTTATTTACGAAAACTATTCCATTAAAATGGGCTCCGTTATTTTATAAACAATAATATATCTACTATTCTATTTTAAATTCTTATCAGAGGTAGGTAAGGTACTTACTGATATATAATATTACGAAACAAATAAATGGTTTTATGCTCGTCACAAAACGGGAATTTATTGCAGGTAAAAATTTGTCTCGTCACAAAACGGGAAACATTTTACCTGAAAAAGGTCGCCGCACAAAACGGGACGTCACAAAATAAGACGACACCCTATTTTCCAGACGAAAAATCTTGCAATGTAAGGGTTTCGTAGTACCCCACTTTTAAATTTTATTTTTGACTATTTTTAAAAGAAAAAAATATGTACTTGTCGGTAAAGGTTAATTCTACAAGGAAAAAAATGTGACAAGAAAATTTTACTACAATGTTGTAGTAGTAGACTTGTAGAAAAATACTTAACAATTTGTTGAAAAATTTACTACAGTTTATAGTTAAAAACTATTAATTATTGTAGCAATTGAATTGTCGAATAAAATGCTACAACAATAGGAAAGAAGTCCACAATGTTTAGTATATTTTACTATTGTTTGTAGAAGTAGAAATTAATTACAATTATCGTAATTACTACTACTAACTTCTGTAAAAATTTGTAGAAATATTAATAATTATCTCTACAAAAAATAGTAATTTTCTCTACAAAAAATAGTACTACTTTACATCCCTTCTTATGAAAAAAATTCAATTTTGTTCAAAAATATTCTATAATATTGTAGAAATTCTAAGTCATGTGAACAAAACAGAATTCTGCTATTGGCCAACGTTTTCTGACGTCGATCATAAACGGCCAGACAGCAGTAGCCGTTCGCCATGTTCACATAACAAAGCATGGTACATATACGAGTACCTATTATTATATATATTATAAGCACCGATGCGTTTGAGAAAATTTTAATAATAAATTCTATTGGTGGTTAGTACATTTATTATTGTTTCTGAATAATTTACCTTTAGATAACTAATTTAAATAACCTTAGTAGATTATTTTAAAAAAATTGTTGTGGCCAACGATCGAATGTTGTGCCCAACGATTGAATTTTGTGCCAAGTTATCTGACTTAGTCATTTAATATCCAAATCAGTGTAAAGGTGATAAATATCCCCGTTTTAAGGGTATGAACAGTTCAATTGGTATTAATTTTTATTTCATATTTTTCAGGTGCAGAAAAGCCAACTGAGACTGAGGGCGCTATTATTACTGTTATTTTTTACATAATGTAATTAAGACTTTGTATCTTTTATATTAAAACAATAAATTGAATATTTTATTAAGGAACATTTTTTCTAGGTTATAATTATAATAATTATAAAATACTACTACAAATTTTATTAAAAATTACTACAATTTGTATGAATTTTTACTATTTATTGTGTAAAATTTTCGTATTTATTTTCATAAAACGCAATACATTTTTAATATAAATTCATACAATGAATAGCAAAAATTATAACAATTTGTATAACAATTCCTATGATGCATTTGGATATTTTTACCAAATATTGTAAATAATAACTCTACAATACATTCTCTACAAATATTTGGAAATTTTTACTACAAATTGTTCGTGTACCTATATGTACTATTTATTGTAGAGAAAAAATCTACAATTGTAGAAATTTGTTCTACAATTTTTTTTCCGTGTATGCTCCTCTGGAACCAGTTTTCCAAAATTCAATTTATTTTTTTCTAAAAAAAAAAAAAATTGAGAAAATGGGTAAAAAAAGTTGGGTTTTAAATTTTTTTTTTTTTTTAGAAAATACTGTTTCAAATTTTAAAAAAGAAGCATAGATTTAACCCTTACTTATACGCACATATTTTTTCTTTCAGAACAAGTCAAAAATAAACTTTAAAAGTGACTTACTACGAAACCCTTGCATGCTCTGCTCTAAAGCCAAGTAACAAAAACAAGAAAATAAATATATAGAATGGTCGTTACCATCAATGGTTTATATTTATATAGAACATAAACATTAAAATAATCTATCAATTATAGGTTAGTTAAATAAAAAATATCTACTAGAGAATTTACGAGTTTAAATTAAAACAAAAAATATAATATCTACCTATATATGGTTTTACATTGTAAAAATATTTATTATTTTTTTTTTAATACGACTTTTAAAGAAATAAACGGCTGGTTAATCTTAAAGTTTAGTTAGGTATAATCACAGTGAAAGAAAAAATACTGATACCCATTATTCAACGCCTTCTTATGTAAAAGAATATTCCCTGTTAATCGGGTGTTTTGCAACAGGATCTCCATCGTTAAGACGTTATGATTTGATTAATATAATTATTAAAAATATTGATAGAATTAGTTCAACCAGTTTCGACCGAACTCGCTGTTCTCGACAGGCAATCGGCAATTTTGTTTCTTTAACCAGACACTGATTCTTGAAATTAATAATCATAAACAAGAAAATTACTTATTCTTTTAATAAAAAACGAAATTACCGAGAACATCAATCTTCCATTATCGATTCGAGCCCGAGGAAAAACTGGCTTTCTTTTTTTAATAAATTCAGCCACTCCTAAATGTATATCAATAAAATTAATTTCCATGAAATTTTCAGAACAATAATTGTATAGATATCTACTTGTGTTGTATTTAAAGTCTAAAGTAGGCAATGGGCCTGCCCTCCTTAACGTACCTACCATTTTTAAAGACAAACTGAAAATATTAGGTAGGTATTAAAGATCATATCGTCGACTTACTGCCAAAACAAGATAAGTTACATTTTGTTAGTTATGAATAGATAAATTAATTTTAAAAGTTTTAACCTACACTAAAATAACTTCATGAAAGAAAACATTTATTAAGTGGTAAAATAACATAGATTGTGGTACTATAAACATAATTATTACGAGAAATAAAAAAAATAGTAGTAAGCAAATGTATAACTAGTAGAATATTTTTTTCTGTACTTAACCTATTTTGGCTGAAATTAGGAATTCAGGAAAAAATAGATAAGTGACCCTTATTTGGTTTTGCACTCTAAGCATGGTAGTGTAACGAAATAATAAACTGCAAAAATGAGATAATTGACACTTATCTGTTTTATATATAGGTACGCATAGGCATTCTAACAATCTTCTAAACTTCAATAGCCAAAATAATTTAAATGACACTTAACCTGTTTTTCCAGAAGAATTAATTATCTTTTTGCATATGAAATTCTTATTTTTTGTTAAATGTGCACTTAACTTGTTTTAGACGTATAGTTTTGAGCAAAATGAATGATTACCAAAACAAGCCTACATTTTTCAGTAGTTTTCCATTGTCCAACACTTATCTGGTTTTTGCAGTACATTTTTACAACCATCTTGGGTACAAAAATGAACTTACCGCAAAAATTTTGGCAGTAAGCCGACAATATACATATAAATTTCTACTATGAACAGAAAGCAGTATTGTTGTCAGCCATTTTTTATATTTTAATAAATATATCAATACTTAATTAGGTATCTATCTGATCTAAATCACTTAAATTTAGAATAATTTTAAATAAAAAATTATTTAAATTTAAAATATATTTTTTTAATTTTGTGTACAAAAGAGTATAATGAAATTAATATGTATTTAATTTTTCTAGTAGGTATAAGGAAAATCTAAATATTTCGTTGAGCTTTGCATTGGTGTAGTAGGATGCAATACCTAAATATTTATCTAATTTTTTCATAAATAAATATAGATACATAAATTTAATAAATAGTTATTTGTTTGTAATTTAAAGCAAATAAATATATCTTCAAATTATTGTTCGTTTCATTTTTCCAGTAAACGAATAGTTTCTGGGAAAAAAAATTTGTTATTTTGCGTTCAGTTATGTAGTTATAATTTTTAGTTGGCTTTAATTACACGGAAAAAAATGTGACTAGAAAATTTTACTACAATGTTGTAGTAGTAGACTTGTAGAAAAATACTTAACAATTTGTAGAAAATTTTACTACAATTTATAGTTAAAAACTATTCATTATTGTAGCAATTGAATTGTCGAATAAAATGCTACAACAATAGGAAATAATTCCACAATGTTTAGTATATTTTACTATTGTTTGTAGAAGTAGAAATTTATTATAATTATCGTAATTACTACTACTAACTTCTGAAAAAATTTGTACAAATATTAATAATTATCTCTACAAAAAATAGTAATTTTCTCTACAAAAAATAGTAATAATTTACATCCCTTCTTATGAAAAATATTCAATTTTGTTCAAAAATATTCTATAATATTGTAGAAATTCTAAGTCATGTGAACAAAACACGATTCTGCTATTGGCCAACTTTTCTGATGTCGATCATAAATGGCCAGACAGCAGTAGCCGTTCGCCATGTTCACATAACAAAGCATGGTACATATACGCGTACCTATAACACATTATTATATTATAAGCACCGATGCGTTTGAGAAAATTTTAATAATAAATTCTATATTGGTGGTAAGTACATTTATTATTGTTTCTGAATAATTTACCTTTAGATAACTAATTTAAATAACCTTAGTAGATTATTTTAAAAAAATAGTTGTGGCCAATGATCGAATGTTGTGCCCAACGATCGAATTTTGTGCCAAATTCAATGATATTTTTTTTGTCTTAATTGTGACATAGCTACTTTCTCATTTTTGTTAGTTATCTGACTTAGTCATTTAATATCCAAATCAGTGTAAAGGTGATAAATATCCCCGTTTTAAGGGTATGAACAGTTCAATTGTTATTAATTTTTATTTCATATTTTTCAGGTGCAGAAAAGCCAACTGAGACTGAGGGTGCTATTATTACTGTTATTTATTACATAATGTAATTAAGACTTTGTATCTGTTATATTAAAACAATAAATTGAATATTTTATTAAGGAACATTTTTTTCTAGGTTATTATTATAATAATTATAGAATACTACTACAAGTTTTATTAAAAATTACTACAATTTGTATGAATTTTTACTATTTATTGTGTAAAATTTTCGTATTTATTTTCATAAAACGCAATACATTTTTAATATAAATTCATACAATGAATAGCAAAAATTATAACAATTTGTAGAACAATTCTTATGATGCATTTGGATATTTTTACTAAATATTGTAGATAATAACTCTACAATACATTCTCCACAAATATTTGGAAATTTTTACTATAAATTGTCCCTGTCCCTATATGTACTATTTATTGTAGAGAAAAAATCTATAATTGTAGAAATTTGTTCTACAATTTTTTTTCCGTGTATAGTGGGGCTCAAAGTTATTTAAATCTAAATTACAGTTCATTTATATCGTACCTGAAAATTTCACATAACCTCAACTGAAGACAATATGTAGTCCTCTAATAAATATAATTTAGATGTAAAAAGATTTCAGTTACAATTTTCAAATAATGCAATTGAAACTTGTAGTTTTGATCAACTTTACGTTTTATTTATCTATATATAGGTGTCAGTTATTTAAATTGTGATGTATTTTTCAGATTTGTATTATTTATGTGATATAATTAATTAACTTTACCTAAAAATGAGGCTTAGCTCTTTTCACCACCAATATGACGAAAAGTAGGTAAAAAGGATATAAGAAATATCTCAAATACTGAACGATTGCACGAAAAAGTATAATAAGGTACCTATATATTGCAAAGGTTTACTAGTAGCTAAAATGGTGAACGATTGTACAAAAGTAGTAAAAAATGTATTTATACAAGGTATATTTCAAAGGTCACTAGATTTTTATTAAGATGGCAGTTGTACGATGCTAAAAAAAGATATTTACCTACAACTGGTACTAATCATAGTTTTAATATAAATGTGAACTTAATTATATAGTTTCTTCTGTAAAAAACAACTTTGAAGGTAATAAATTTACTTGTTTAACTATTATTAAAGAAAACAATATGTATAAAGAAAATGAAAAATATGCTCGTTTAAATCGTTGCACCTATTTTTAGTTGATTTTTACTTACTTTGTTGTTTTAAAAAAATAATAAAATGTATTTTGATTTTTACAAATTTGATGCTTAAAAATAGATGTCCAACTTATACAGAGCTTTTTTTTATAAAAAACAATATGTTTTAGCACGATATTCTGCTATGAAAGAAAAAGAAATAATTTCAGATGTTATATATTCTTCTTTAACCAATTCTGTATTATTTACTTTAGCTTCTAAAATTCCTGAAATTTTTACTGGAATTGTAATCCAGCACAAAAGAAACCTACAACCTAATATTTTTAAAATGTATTTCTACTGATTAAAATATTACACTAGGGCAACTCTGGGAGAAAAATCTACAGTTAACTAAGTGTAAAAAGTAACACTGGGTAATAACTGAAATCTACATAGTGTAAATTACTGTAACTAGCATTAAATGAAAACTATAGTTAAATATACGTCATAAAAATTAATGACGTCACATCCTAACACGTGTACTTTAGGACGAACATCTCTATGGTACAAATAACTAACTATAAATATTAAAAGAATCGTAACCCACTACACCTAACAAATAGACTTAGCTACTTGTAGTCCATAAATAATTTAATCTGTAATTTATATGTCTTTAACTGTAACTTTCATCCTAAAACTCGAAACAGAACATATATAATATATATTTATGTAATTTATGTGTAATCAATTAAGTTTGTTGTAGCTAACTTTTACACTTAGTCTTAAGCAAGAATTCCATTTAATGTTACCTAGAAGCTGTACGTACTTTACTTGTAATCTTCTTTTGAGCTTATCTGTGACTTATAGATAAATGTACCTATAATCTGCATTTAGTGCAATCCTACATGACGAATACCTTTACGTGAACTTTGGAGATACTACCTATCGCTCTAAACTAACCACTTCATTTACCCTTCCATACAGTTATACATATTCTTTATTAATTTTATTCGACTTTACATTATTTTTTTAATTTTGATATAATCAAATGTATAGTCAGATAAATATTTATACAAAGAAAGAAGTAAGTACTACTGAAGGGGTTGATAAAGAGTGACAAGTAGTTATTGATTGCATTAATAGCAAAACTTATAAGTCTTTCCAGAGTTTTTTTTTATTCTTGTTGAGACTTAAGACTTTTTCTTTTTTTATGCACTTTCGATATTAAATATTTTATTGTCTTTGCGTTTGATGATATTGACAGTAGAAAAAAAAAGATTAAAAAATGGCATTTTACTGATGAAACGGAATTAAAATTTCTGGTATGTCTCAGTATAAAAAATAAACTTGGATAAAGGAAAAAACAATTTATTCAACGGTACAAAAATATGTATCTATATTATAGTACACATACAATAATTTAAACCTACGAGATATCTAATTGTTATGTACACACACAAAGGCGAATTAACTAAAGTTAAAGTGTTTGGTACTAAACCTGATATGTAACTATACAGAACAATAATTCGTAAAATACAAAAATAAATATATACATTCAACAACAATTTTAATCTAAAGGGCATCTCATTGTTACATACAATCAAAATTGGGATCTGAAGATAAGCGATACGCCCTCTACTGTGAACTAAAAGTTACGGCATTTGACACTTTGACCGTCTGTGTTCTGTCAAGTTTTGTTTATCAGGTCATGTAAATAAATGTTATTTAAAAATTTAACAAGTATTTTGTTTGAAATATCTTATTTAATAATAAGCTAATGCTTTATATTTTTATCATATTTATTAAAATATTATATTATATGGACTATAAGTGGACACGGAAAAAAATGTGACTAGAAAATTTTACTACAATGACTTGTAGAAAAATACTTAACTTTTTGTAGAAAATTTTGCTACAATTTATAGTTAAAAAATATTCATTATTGTAGCAATTGAATAAAATGCTACAACAATAGGAAAGAAGTCCACAATGTTTAGTATATTTTACTATTGTTTGTAGAAGTAGAAATTTATTAAAATTATCGTAATTACTACTACTAACTTCTGTAAAAATTTGTAGAAATATTAATAATTATCTCTACAAAAAATAGTAATTTTCTCTACAAAAAATAGTAATACTTTACATCCCTTCTTATGAAAAAAATTCAATTTTGTTCAAAAATATTCTATAATATTGTAGAAATTCTGAGTCATGTGAATAAAACAGAATTGGCCAAAGTTTTCTGACGTCGATCATAAATGGCCAGACAGCAGTAGCCGTTCTCCATGTTCACAAAACAAAGAATGGTACATATACGAGTACCTATAACACATTATTATATTATAAGCACCGATGGGTTTGAGAAAATTTTAATAATAACTTCTATTAGAGGTAAGTACATTTATTATTGTTTCTGAATAATTTACCTTTAGATAACTAATTTAAATAACCTTAGTAGATTATTTTTTAAAAAATTGTTGTGGTCAACGATCGAATGTTGTGCCCAATGATCGAATGTTATGCCAAGTTCAATGATGTTTTTTTTGTCTTAATTGTGACATACCTACTTTCTCATTTTTGTTAGTTATCTGACTTAGTCATTTAATATCCAAATCAGTGTAAAGGTGATAAATATCCCCGTTTTAAGGGTATGAACAGTTCAATAGGTATTAATTTTTATTTCATATTTTTCAGGTGCAGAAAAGCCAACTGAGACTGAGGGCGCTATTATTACTGTTATTTTTTACATAATGTAATTAAGACTTTGTATCTTTTATATTAAAACAATAAATTGAATATTTTATTAAGGAACATTTTTTCTAGGTTATAATTATAATAATTATAAAATACTACTACAAATTTTATTAAAAATTACTACAATTTGTATGAATTTTTACTATTTATTGTGTAAAATTTTCGTATTTATTTTCATAAAACGCAATACATTTTTAATATAAATTCATACAATGAATAGCAAAAATTATAACAATTTGTATAACAATTCTTATGATGCATTTGGATATTTTTACCAAATATTATAAATAATAACTCTACAATACATTCTCTACAAATATTTGGAAATTTTTACTACAAATTGCCCGTCCCTATATGTACTATTTATTGTAGAGAAAAAATGTATAATTGTAGAAATTTGTTCTACAATTTTTTTTCCGTAGAATATCAGTGAAAAACACACTTTTGTACATAGATTAGTAAGATTTAATTAGTCTATTTTTGTAGTATAATTTATGATCAATATTTTTGTTACGCCTTGTATAAAAATACGTAGATATTTTTATTAATTTATCATCCTTGTTACTTTTGTAACAAAGGTAACCAATAACCAACCAGTATAAATCCGTTTGTTAAATAATCAAATCCATTAACTCTAACACTAATAATTATCCTTATCGCACTTATTTTCTAATCATCACGTTGTAAACAGGACTTTATTGCGTTAGTTAATTAAATGTTTTACTCATTATTATAAAGCATATCTAATTTCTCTTGCGTTTCGGAATTAGAAGTAGGTTTATTAAGTTTTTGCAACGACAAAATAAAACTTGGTGCGATTGGTACTTAACCGAGGAGGTGGAGTTGAATTAATAATGAATATATGAGCAAATATCCTACCTATGTTGCAAAGTCTCGAGAGTTTTTAAAGATATTATTTAAATATAACGAGTGCTCAATAAAAAATGTTTCTAAAATAGGTCTTGGAAAGACGCATTCATAGTTTATACCTATAGGTATGGTTTATACCTATAGGTATACGTTCAGCGAGAAGAAAAATACATATCTAAGTTATAAGGTAAAGGAGCCTAATAAGAGACTCCTTTAAAAAAAATTGTAACGTTTACCAAACAAGACTTTTCTACAAACTTGAAGACGTTTATTGAACAACATTATATTTGCTATAAGAAATCAATAAAGAATATGCAATTTGTCTGCGAACTTAGCAAAAAATAAACTTAAAGCTAATTAAGCAAATATAAGAGACAGGGGTCTCTCATATTGGGATCCCTTGTCTCTTATTATAGTCTATTTTTATGTATGAGAGAGTAATAATACAGCATTTCTAATGCAAAACTTAGTACGGTCATTTTAAATATTTTTACAGAATAATCTAAATATTTCCTAAAATTGTAATAAATGTACCTGAGCTATTACAAGTTTTGGGTCTTTTATTGGTCCTTTATAAACATAAGCTGTACATAACAATAGAAAAAGGTTTGGACAGGCCAAAAGCCCTGTGTATTAAAGATTACATAGCCGTATGTTAAGATTATTTTCAATAAGTACCTATTTGCCAATTTAGTTTTATTTTAATTCCAAGAATTTCTTACAGTAATCGAATTATAAGTAAATAAATACCTTCCCAACAAATTTCACCGAAAATGCGATTATAGGTTTTCCATTTAGTAAGGAGGTCCAAGTTGTGTATTCTTGACAGTTTACTAAATGTCGTTTAGTTGCAACTTTCAAGGTGCAGTGTGAATTCTAGTGTGATCATGGAAAATTTGGAAGGGCCGCGTAAACGACAAAAAATCGGTCCTTTAACAGTTAATGAAAAAACATTAATATTTAATTGTTTTAAATCATTTACAGACAAACATTTATGTAAAAGTGTTGATGACACAGTGGAATTAGTTAGTAGTACGCTTGGTGTTGGGAAATCTACGATTTACAGATTCGTTAAAGAAGAGAAATGTGGCGAGTTTCAAACAGCACGGAAAGCTCCAGGAAAACCCAAATTTTAATTAGAAAATCTTTTGAAAGAAAGACTTCGAAGGAAAGTGCATGCGTTCTTCTTTAGAAAAGAATTTCCGACAGTAGACAAAGTTCTTGCCACGGTTCGAGATGATAGGGATTACCCTGAAATGAGTCGAAGCACACTATGGAAACTTTTAAAAGAAATTATTCATTTGTCATAGGCAAAGTGGTGCCTAAGTTAAGTTAACTGTTTATTGGGGTTATTAAAAAACTTCATTTTGGGAGACTTGTTTACTTGTGACAGAAATACGTGTTTGGAAACATACTTTTATTTATGGTAATTGATTTATTTTTTGATATAGTTAATAAAATAACTATGGCAATTGTATTTTTTTCAAGAAAATAATTTATTTGGCTTTGTTTTTTCGTGTGTAGTTAAAATGGTAGGTGTGTTAAAAAACGTTGATTGGGGTAATTAATCGAGCTGTCACAAATATTTTTTCTTTAAATTACCTAGATATATGCAATATATGCATTGTTAAAAGTCAATTACATCCAGGGCCGCCGAGAGTCAGACCGGGCCCCAGGACAATTCTCCAGATTGGGCCCGCGACGATTTTATAAAAAATTAAATAACCAAAGGTCTTCAAGCTAAAATTTATCCTCTTCTGCTTGATTTTAAAAAAAAAGTCTTTAAGCCAAAATTTCTCCTCCTCTACTTCAATTTATCTAAAAAAAAGTCTTCAAGCTAAAATTTCTCCCTTCTCTATATGAATTTCTCAGGTCTTTAAGTAAGAACTTCCCTCCTCTTGTATCGAACTTTTGAAAGTAACAAACACCACCCCCTTATACACCCTTATACCGCTGCCGGGCCTCCATTTGAGCACGGGCCCCGGGAATTAGTCCCGGCTGCCCCCTCTCTAGTCGGCCCTGATTACATCTTATTATTTATTTTACTCTTCGTTTGCTCTATCTGATTTATATTTTTTTTTAGAAAAGGATCATTTATTAGATCGTACATTGCTTCATCATATATCTAAAAAAATCTACATGGCCTTTGTATTAACTTTTATTTATCATTATTTTTAATAAGAAATTACCAGATAACTATAACCAACAATCAGTTTAGAGATCTAATCGGTAAAATCACTGTAATGAGAACGATTTCTTTTATACACTTTTATTTAATAAATGATAAACCAATTCGAAATCTTAATCAATGCGATTTTTCATATATTTATATAGAAAGTTAAACAATTAATGGGAAACAAAGTGAACGATCTTTAAATTTTAATATAATGTTATTATTTTTATAGTAGACTTCAATTAAAGAAGATCCTACGTTTTACAGAGCGATTCTTTTCACTTTAACAATGCGGCTAATACTTCCATTTTTTATTTTTCATTTTGGAAATTGATAGATGTTTACATATTTATAAGTAGGTTAATATAACCCAGACAGCACACATTAGTATAACTAACGTATTTTATACGTAATACTCGTTTAATTTTGGTATTGGTTGATTCCGTATACGTTTACAGTTAACGATTATTATACATACTGTGTTTTAAACGATATATTATACGTTTTTTATATACATCCTATGGTATATAATTGTAAATTTTTCTACGTTTAAATATACGACTATTTTTAGTTTGCGATGAACTATTTATATACAGTAGGCCTAAATATACGTTTAGGTTTATTTAAATTAAATTCGTTTAAATTTACATTATATTACAATAGGTTTTCTTCGTTTATAATTCCCGTTTAAATTTCGTCTTGGTTGATTTTTTGAACGTTTACTATCTACCATTTTCATACTTAACGTTTTTTAACAGATAAATTAAACGCTTTTGTTTGTCGATATTAGTTAATATACCTATATTATTCTACGTTTAAATATAAGTCATCTTAAACGCATAATACTAGCACAGCTTAACAATACAGCTAAAACACTCTCTTGGCGGCAACGGTTTGCGTCGATTTCATCGCGCATCGCTTAAGCTCCGCCTTCGAAGGGAAAAGACGGTTTTGGCGTTCAGAAGCGTACTTAGGCAAGGTGTTGAGTCGTGCGTATAATTTCGTTGATTGTATAATTTCGTGGAGCCTATAATTTCGTTGATTTTGTTTGAGTTAAAGGTACTGTTATTATTTTGGTGACTCTTTAGCTGTGAGTAGAATGAGTTTGTGCAGTCAAAAGCTGTTTTAATAAGGGTTATACCTGCAAGAAAACATTCTTTAGTTTTCCCAAACCCAAACCGATAAGTACTACATTATAAGAAATTTTCATTGTTAAAAATATAATTTATACAGGGTGTCTCATTAGTGCGTTATTGTTCATTATTTTGTTGTAGACACGCAAGAAAGTTTTATATAAAAGTTATATGGATTTGAAAAATACCTACATATTTTAAAAATATCTTTGGATATACAGGGTGTCACGTTTTTGCCTGGAAAATTAAAATGTATGTTTTTTAAATGGAACACCTTGTATTTTATTTTATGATGAAATTATTAACACCCTAAATTATTGTAAAGACGAATTGCTACAGAAAATTTTTATCAGGTATGTGTGTGGTTACCTTTTAATAAAAGCCTTGCGGATCCACTCCTGCGATACCTGTCTTAAATATAACAAAGATCACGTTGAATTAGACGATTTTTCTTTTTATTGCTTTTAAAAGGCATATGATAACGCCAATTCAGATACATTTGGAAATCTGCAACTGTCAAATGATGAATTTGTAGAACTAATATTCAATATTGAAAAGATATTTTAAAATAATTTTGAAGAATTGGCTACAAAAAATAACATTTGTACCACACTTTTAGAATTAATTAACCCAATACCCTTTAGTCATCCATGCTAACGTTTTCCAAAAGAATAACTTATTTTATTGTATGTTTAATCTCAATAACTAAAAAATATACTGACAATAAATTTGACAGAATTGTCATTTATTTAAAATTTTAAAAATAATAGCAGTCGGTTGATCAAAATATGAACGGTGATTGGCGAATTTATTTTTTTTGCAGTGTTCTCACTACCTAGAATGGATATGAAATATATTCGTTCAATTGAAGGCAATAGCATACTTTTTCGTTTTGTAATCTGTGCATGGATATTAGCCAATCTACGCACATACTACAAAACGAAAAATTATGTTATTGCGTTCAACTACGAATATATTTCATATCCATTTTAGGTAGTGAGAACACTTTAACAAAATTAAATCTACAAATCTCAGTTCATATTTTGGTCACCCAACTCCTATTATTTAAAAATTTTTAAATAAGTGATAATTCTGTTAAACTAATTGTCAATATATATTTTAGTTATTGATATTAAATATACATTAAAATTTTTGTGTAGACTCGATAAATAATAGCATTTTTGTTTTTATTATGTCCACATTTAAAAAAAAATAAATTTTAATCAAACTACATGATACTAATTTAATTACGAGTATTAAAACTAAAGTCTTGAAAGTTTCGGTGAAGATGAGGACAGAACGTCTGCCTTCCATGCGAAAAGCCCGGGATCGAATCTAGGCCGAGGACTAATTAATTTTTCATGTTTATTTTATTTTATAAATTAGTCAACTTCGTAAATTATTTTAAAATTAGTTATTTTGTCTAAATAACCTAAAATAATTTTTTAAATTTGTAGATTTTCGTTAGTGGGTCGTAGAAAAAATATACTGACCATATCGAGTGGATTGTTCATATCACAATTAGACGATTGAGTACTCCGCCTACGACGTCGTGCTCAAACTTCGTCTTTGTGTGATATGGCTATCATATCCACCCTTGTTGAACAAACTACAATTTATTTGTTTTCTTGGTTTAAGTTTTACATCAGAAATAAGAACTAAATTAATTTACTTTTCAAGTTTTCTTGTAAAAAATCGATATTACTTTCTCCAAGTACAAATTTAGTACCTACCTAAAATAAGTACTAATTATGTAATATCGTGTAATATTGTAATTCAAATTTCACATTACTATAAAGTTTCAAAATTCCCTACTTCGGTATGGTCAGATCAAAATTGAATATATTATATTAATAAAAACTGTTAAAGTATTACTTCTACAAATCTGTATTTCAATTAATAAGAATACATCTAAATATAACCAATATTGTTAAAATGAAAGCACAAATTCTTTATAATTCCAAAATACCATAGAGTTCCTAGACCTCAGTCGAAGCATTCGTTTATCTAGGTATAAACCCTTTGCGCGAAGAGTAACACTTGCCAGAGACACGGGGTACCACTTGATTTGCATCCACGAGCGTGACACATTTCTTTAACAATTGAAGCCCTTGGTGTAAAAAGGATCCAAGTCACAATTTGTCGTGAAGTGACTGTTTTAGCTCAAAACATTTGTTAACGAGGATTTTACTAGCCACATACAAATTATTTTACCTCTAATCCGAAAAATGTGCTATTTTTCGTAATATTTATATTTAAATAATTTTTTTAATTATATTTGACAGATTTAAAACAAATTAAAAATTTAATTTCCCAAAACTTACTTAACATGGCATGTAACCAACCTTATTACGTCAAGGTTTTCAATTTTTTCAATAATAAAAAAATTGCTTAATCCGGGCCCGACTTTTCCCTTTAATCTAACAGAGATAGCACCATTCCGTCTTGCTTGGTTCTCGACCACCAGATCAAAGACGCCGACACGGAGTTGTGGAGCTGTATTGTATAAGCTGTGATACTAGTTTACGATGAACTAGTAGACAGAAGTAAATAATATGTATATATTTAGGTTTATTTAAATTAAAAGCTTATAGATATATTTATTTACATAACATCCATATTTTTTTAATTATATTACCTGTAATATTTATAACAAATTCCCCATACACATGGAACTATTTTTAGATGGCGGATGGTAGATGACGTACTAGTGGCACGATCTTTTCTCATTTCTACTCATGCGTATGTGTAGTATTATTGGTCAGTGTAGGGAATGGTTTGTGGGAGCAGGTTCATCGGTTCGTCTATTTTCATTTATGTGCACGTTTTGTTGCATGCTGCTTTGGCGTCCTGGCTTTTACGATATTGATTAAAAGCATAGGTAAGTTTCTATTAATGTTCTAATTTAGCTACTAATTTAATAATTGTTGCATTTTACAACAACTACTGTTTTATAGGTACGTACAGTGTGTTAAATGCTTATAGAAACTTTAAAACATAACCTTACTTTTGTTTCTTTTATTTTTATACGTATTTTTTAGATTACCTAGTTATTCCAAGCATACTTATTTTCCTTTTTTTTTTGGTAAGTTGTTTTTTATTTAATAAAATGTCTCTGCGTCATCTACGTAGCAAAATAGCACAAAATGTTCAAGATGCTTTAAAGTCAAATCAATTTTTTTTATTCCCAATGAAGATAACAATAATAAGGCTTTGGACATTAATATATCATCTGATTCTATTATTCATAATAATTTTCAAGAAAATAATACAAATTTAACTTCGGAGCTTTTAGAAAATATTTCACCTGAAATTGAGTTACATTTTGGTTATAGGAATGGGGGTGAACCAAGTGACTTAACCGACCGAACGATTAGGCGTGCCATGCAAGATTAGCTTAAGTTAGCTAAGGCCCGTCTAGGACACAACACATCCAAAGTGTTAAGCTAAGATTTTTATTTTCATATATATTTTTTGTTAGTTAAAGAAAAGTTTCGTTTAGTTTATTATTCAGTATTTTAGTGTTTATTTTTTTTGTATTTATTTATTTTTTAGTATTTTATTGTTTATTTATTTTTCAATTAAATATTTAGGCCAATTAGAACCAAAATAAAAACACGAGTAATGCCTATTTCTGGTGTATACACACCTGCTATGGATAAAATCCAAACTATCATTTAAGAAATATTACCATTTTTCCATGGCCTCCTTTAGAAATTTTGTTTTGATCAATTTATTTAATTTGTGTTTGGAATACATTTAAAACAATATCAGGTAGACGCATTTTACACATTAATAAAAATCATACAAATATATCTAATATAGATGTATAGTAAAACAGGATAATTAAAGGTAGATAAAATAGTAATTTTAGACGTATAAAAAATAAAAAAAATATACGTTTATAGGGCGGACATTTTCACGTATATATTGGGTAGCATATCAACAGTATCCATACGTATATTGTAGTACATAAAAAACGTATTTTATACCAAAGTGAATTCGTATAAATATACTACAACTATAAATCTAATATAGACGTATAGTAAAAACGTTTAATTATAGGTGGATAAATTCTTAGTAATCGACGTTTATAAGGCGGACATTTTCACGAATATATTTGGTAGTACATCAACCGTATTCATACGTATGGTAGTACCTACAAAAATACGTAATTTATACCAAAGTGTGCTGCCTGGGAAGTTTCATCAAGGGCGTACTGGGACCATAGCAGTACGTGGAATACTTCCTGATATCCCATTAATAATAGATCCTGCTGCAAATATTACATTTATATTGTTATTAGAAACTTATTATGTACATATTGTAAATAAAGATTTTTTAATGATGATGATGAGAAGCTACTTTTCCACTCAACCGAACAATATCGTCTTAACTTTTTTACCTATTTTTTTTTAACTAGGCGTCAGGTCGCCATGTTGTAACGTTGTTATGAAAATTTAAAAATACACAGTGGCGCTTGTCAATGGTTTGTTGATAACTAAGATTATAAATATGTATGGGGTTCCGCCAAAAAAGTTCTATAGTATGGATCTACAACTGAAGTTAAATGTTGCCCGTATTTAAGTCTATATCAGACGTTCCCAAACTATTTTGTTTCATAGACCATTTTTAAAATTTTGCTGGATCCGGTGGATCCCCTGTAGCTACATCACTACCAATTTCTAAATCTCGAAAAAGAAAAAAGTGAAGATTAGATCTATATATGGAAACTTGCGTTGAGTTTTAACGACGAATTAACAGTTTTCGAAAAAAAAGGTTAGAATTGATTGCTTGACAGGGTTAATTATTTGATAATCAGGTCGACTAAACAAATATTCAATTAAATTTTAATTGATTGTGCTGTGAGTGGATGTCAAAAAAGCAAAGTTGGCCAAACGAAAAAGTGACTCCATCAAACTTTACTTTTTTGAAAGCTACAGTGACTCACAGCACAAAAACCAATCAATTCTCACAAATTTTATTTAGAAAACGTCCTATTCGGAGTGGTAAAAAGAAATATAGTATATTTACTTGTGTTGTAGGTATTTATTTAAATTTAAATATATACATTATTATACTATTAATTATTATTGTTATAACCGTCGTAACATAATTAAAATTAAACACTTACAACGTAATGTAATTTCTACAATGGTAATTACAAAGAATATATAATTTTAATGAGAGGGATTGACAGAAAATTACAAATATTTGGCTTGAGTTTTGTAAGGAATAACCGTAAATCTCCCCTTTCTGTGATATTCAATCTGCTCCTTTTTTTTTTGTTAATAAGTTTGTAACGGCACTAAAACTTTTTTCAACGAGATATGGCTATCAGAAGCTTTTGCACAATTTCCACAGTCCTGGATATTTTTTGGGTATTTCTGCCTGCAGCCAAAATTTTTGATAGCCTTTTTTAAATATTACTTTCAGCTCCTCATTGGTGCTAAGCTCGAGTAGCACCTCTTGTAATATCACATTCTCCACTTCTGTTTCATCAAATGGATTTATGATCCATGGTGATATTTCCATCGACAGAATATCTTTAAATCTGAATTTAAAATCATAATGCAGGGCAATCAAATGTTGAACGAATGCCTTAAAATCTTCATCTTCATCTACCTGCGACAACTTTGAAAACTGTGAAAATTAGCGCCGACCAATATTTTTCTTTATAAATTTCAATTTACCAAGAAAAGCTGAAAATTACACTCTTTGTTTTTATTAAATTGAGGCTCTCCCCTTGTAATTGTAAGTTGAGGTCATTAAATTTTTTTGAAAACATCTGTCAAATACGCGATGATCAAGTTTTTTTTTTAAACAGAATCTTTACTTTCCAAAAACTCTAAAACTGAGTCAAAAAGTAAATAAAATCTTGATAAACATGCACCTTTCGACAACCAGCGTACTTCGGTATGTAACAACAATCGTTGGAAGTCTTCATCATTTTCATTGCACAATTGTGCAAACAAACGCGTATTCAATGCATTTCTTCTTATTTTGTTAACTGCATTAATCACAAATTTAAGCGATTGGTACAATCTATCACTCAAATTATCTCAGTTTATCTCAGTTTATCTAGATTTAGTAAATACATATAAAAAACAAATTAGAAACTCTAATAATCACTATTTTACTATCCATAAAGAATTGCCTAGGGTAATTCCGCATATTGATATATTTGGATTAAATAAATTCCAGTCTGGGAACATTACAAGGTTGAAATTTAACCATGGGCGCTTCCCTGCCCATCTTTTTAAAATTGGCCTACTGGATTCCCCATATGTACATGTAATAGCTCCTCCACTGCAGATTTTAATCATATTTTTTCAATTGTTCAAACAATTATAATTCAATTATCCAATTGTACAATATGCTCATTAATATAAATATATTCTTGCCCTATAATATTACGTACCTACTTGCTCTTGAAAATAAATCAATTTATACATGTCTCACTAAGTTCCTATCATCAATTAACCTATTAATATAATTTGGTTTTAAAAATCATTTTAATAAATTTTTTGTATATACAGTGAGCACCATAAGTCTTACCCTCCCTTTCTAACTCGTTACTGGAGTCTTGTTAGAAAAATAGCCAAGACACGTCGATTTTTGATTTCTACAATGTACATTTTTGTATAAATAGTTTACCCTTAATTTCATCCCTTACTGGAGGGGAGCAACCCTTTCGAAAAATTTAAATGGCATGGGGTGGTGAGTGGTAGCTCATTTGAAAGAGGGTTTTATTCTCTATTCAACCGTGTAAAAAAATTTGAAATTTGCTTCATTAATTCTCGACTAATTGTTGTTTCAGAATAACGGAAATTATCGTAGCGCACTCATCCTTAGAATTAAAATTCGGCCCTGCATGATTTCGGTTTTGGTTCAGACGTGAAGTAAGACTTTTTGCCATTAGAAGGTCACTGTTAGTCTAGTTGCTTTCCTAATTTGTGAGGTTTTGTTATTTTTAAACATTAATAAATCAACACGTAATAAGCAAATTTCAAAATTTTTTGCACGGTTGAATAGAGAATAAAACCCCCTTTCAAATGAGCTATCACTCACCACCCTACGCTATTTAAATTTTTCAAAAGGGTTGCTACCCTCCAGTAAGGGATGAAATTAAGGGTAAACTAATCATGCAAAAATGTACATTGTAGAAATCAAAAATCGACCTGTCTCGGCGATTTTCCTAACAACACCCCAGTAACGAGTTAGTTAGGGGGGGTAAGACTTATGATGCTCACTGTATATATATATTCCTCATTTTGTGGCAAACAGACTTAGATTAATGTCATTCTCTCTCTTTCTCTCTCACACACACACACACACACATCACTCAAATTTTTCGCTACTAGATGTTGTCGGTTGATAACACAGTGAATCGCAATTTCCTGTGGTATAATTCTTTTAAGACGGCTTATAAACCCACGATATCCACCGACCATGGCAGGTGCTCCATCTGTTGCCACCGAAATAACATTTTTAAATGGAATCGATTTTTCTTTAACAAAATCACTCAAAATATTTAATATTGATTCACCTTTAGTGTCCGTCTTCAAAGTTTTCGCGAATAGTAGCTCTTCATGATTTTATTCGTCCATAACAAATTGAACATATGCCAATAATAATGCCTCATTGCCAGGTAACGTTGACTCGTCCAGTTGAATAGAAAAATAAGTTGTTCGTAGATAATCACACAAGAAACTTTCAACATCAGAGCTCATTTCATCAATACGTCTTTGTACAGTGTTGTTACTCAAAGGAATTCTTTTGAGTATGTCAAATGAGGATTTGTGCAGAACAGTTTTTAAAAACTCTTCAACAGCAGGTAAAGTTAACTGTTCTCCAATGGTGTGCGCTTTTCCAGATTTTGCGATAAGTAATGAGATATTGTAAGATGCCCGCAAGCCATCATCGTTGCTTTCAGACGTTGAAGAGAACATACTGTGCACGGTGGGTCTCTTTTCATATTTTTCCTTTAATGTTTGGAAATATTTCAAATCTTTACCTATTTTATCAGGATGACACCTTCTTAGATGGTCTTCCAGCTTTGATGGTTTCATAGAGTCATTGCTCAAAACTTTGTTGCATAAAAGGCATGTGGGCAATCGTTTGTCTGCCTTTGATGGAAGAAAACCAAATTTTTAATATTGGACACTGTACTGGCGACACTTCTTCTTATATTCGGCCATGTTTTGTATCAATTACCTACCTGTAAATGTGTGGGTAAATAAATAAAAAAAAACTTTGGTTTAGTAATCTTAAGGCGATTCGAACTTAACAGGATATGGCTATTTTAACATAATATGATAAATCAATTAATATAAATATTATGAAATAAACAAAGTTCCGTCTGCAAACTGTTTCTAATTATTAAAAGCAATAAATCGCTAAGATCCATAATAGAGTTTTATGAAAACGGCTGAACTTATTTTAATGTGATATAAAATTAATATTTCATTTCTTATATTTTAATATATTTCTGTAAATTCTATAGAAACTTTTAAACAATATTTTGATCAAAACTCCGCAATAATTAAATGAATTAAATAGGTAATAAAAATAAAGTAGAGACGATAAGTTCAATCTTTCTCGGCTTAAAACTATATGCATATAACAAATAGGCAAGTAGGTACTTACTTTTCCGACACTGGCAATCACTAATATCGATTCACTTTACTTTTCTTTTCGAAGGTCTGGAAACAAATTCAGTCACTGGCCAACACTAATATCGATTCACTTTTCTTTATGAAATTCCAGAAACAAATGAGTAACGATTATCCTTGATATTCGTATTTATATTGGTGAAGAATCAAACACGTTCATGCAAGATTGCAAGCACATACACCACAAGTCGTATTAATTTGCACGTCTAAACAAGCATTGCGGACGGGACGGCGGCCGGCGCGGCAACGATAAGTCTCGACGCGTTGTATTGAATATGGAATATGCAAGTTTTTACAAGTAATAGTCGCTGAGCTTCTTAAAATATTATCTGCATTTTAGTAACTCAAATGTTGACTTTTTATATTATAAACAGTTGAAGAATTTCTTCATCACATGGAAAAATGAGTAATCAATTGTTTAATAGTATATTGTTTCATTTTTAAAACCAAATTAATTTTAATGCACCTCCGTTTACGATTGTGGATCCTCATTTTTTATTACGCCCAACGTATACCCCCGTCGAGTCTCCCGTGGACCCCTGGGGGTCCACCTGGACCACTTTGGGAAATACTGGTCTATATCAACTCAAGAAAACCAGGGATCTTTCTCTTAGCAGTCCACTATAATGAAGGGAATGTAAGGGGAAAGCACCTATACCAAGCAAAAGAGACAACTGTATTATTGACGTGACTTTCATATCTTTGTCTTTGTCGGCCATTGCTGTTTACATTTAATTGTGAGTTTTAGATTCCATTGGACTGCCCAATTAAAAATCATTTGGAGTGAAGTAGAATATCAAAAAAAAATAAACAATATTTTGTGTGTTTCAACATAAAATAAAATCATAAACCGTTGAATCTACACCTGGATCACCCGGTATTAATATTTTATAGCACCTACACTATAATTAAAACTGATACATCGTATTATTTGAGGCATTTTTATGAAAGGAAATAACAAGTAATTACGAAAAGGAATCGAGTAATTCTACACTGTTTTCATTTAAAGTATTAATTTAAAATTTCCTTATAAATTAATTGGGCAAATACTAACTATTTCAATAAAACTCCAATTAAAACAATTTTATTTAATTATACGTTATTAAGTATTGCTTTAATTGTATGTTTTCAAAACGGTTTCTAATGTTCCTTTCTATTTATAAATTATCCAAACTGTTATTAAATTCGTTTTAGAAAATTTCAATTCCGGCTTTGAACTGCGTTGAGGAAAACTCGAGACCCTTGACCGAATTGCCAATTTTAACACACAATTTGTAAATAAAGAATAAACAATTAAAGTTTGTGTCAGTGGTTATGCATTCGGAAAACAATTAGGGCTATATACTGGGTCTTCAACAATACTTGAAACCCACGTGACCAAATCGTCATGACAGCAGTTGGTGATAATAAAAATTAAAATCCCTTGATGTGAGCCAATGCCGTATATATTTCATTACAAAAGTTTCTTTTATTACAAACTTCTTCTTTTTTATGGTCTTTAACTGTGAGAACAAAATACACTTAGATAACTATTTTTAGAATAACAACAAAAAATAATATTATTAATTAGAGGTGCTTTACATTATTGTATTTTAATGTTAGAATTCGATATTTTAATTAGATTTAGTCAATTGCAAAAGTCTAAAGCATTGTCATAAACAGAGCTGTGATATAAGTATTTAACAAATGTACTTTAAGTAACCAGTATTAAGTAGTTTAAATTCCATCTACTTACAATATTAAGTATAAGTATATTACGAAAGTACTTGAAATATTAAGTATTTTACTTAAAACAAAAAGTATAAGTAGCAAGTACATACTTTAAAAATACTTAAAGTAAATTCAATATACTGAAGTAATTCTAAGTACTGAAAATATGTTAAAAATACTTAAACTACTTTTAAAGATTCAGTATTTTAAAATATTAATTACTTAAGTCATATTTTAAGTATATATTAAATTAAAGATCCCCTCTTGAGTTATCAACTTAAAACTCAACATATATAACTTTGTATAAATTAATAAAGTATACTACTATTTTGTTTAGGCATGACCAATAAAAATGGCCATCCAATATGTTTGTATATATATAACATACAATATATAATGTATACTTGGTTTATTAAAATAATTGAAATCTTGAGTTTTACTCGGCTTATTTGTTACATTGTTACTTGTTTTAGATGATGACATGATGATATAAATTATATATTTAAACTCGTGACAGATGTTTTCATATCATCATGATTATGGAGATCATGACATACAAGAATCATTGTTTGTTGCTCATATACGAGTAAATAAAATACTCATCTATTCATGTTTCAATATCTTTTATATTCGTTGTAATGGGTAACATAAAGAAGTCAAAGTCATAAACGTAACACATAACATGAGAATATGAGTATGAGAATAACAACACAAGTAGATAGGTATTGATTTTCAAGAATAACATTATTTTAAAGTAGGTACCTAACCAAAATACATATTATTATTATTAGGATTAGGATATCGGATACTTTAAAAAACAACAAAATAAATAACTAATACGTTTTCTAGAATACGTGTTTGTTACTTTTGAGCAGTACCAAATTTTCAAAGTTGGTGTCACTTAACGCCTGACGTCTAGGAGCATTAATTATTCTAGCGAAAGAAAATAATCGTTCCATGGGGGCAGATGACGGTAAAATACAGTTATACTTTATAAATAACTGTTTAACAATATTGTATTCGTTCAGCATTGACAAGGTGGTCCTTTCAGGTATTTGAGGAATTCAAATTCAAACTGGTTCTGAAAAGTATCAGTAGAATGGAGCCTTATAGCAGTATCTGAAGAAACATTAACCTCGACATCATCCTTAAAATCAAGAAACGCGTCTTTAAGGTCTTCTTGGGCTGTCAAGTCGGACGCAACTGATACTTTAAAGGCCAAAGCACTACTCGATATCCAAGATTGAATATATTTTGCAGTTACTTGATCAGTATCTTTAAAGGCACTCAGCCATCTCATTTTAAATCTAGGATTGGTTACTGCTGCTATAACATGCTATCTTAGACTGCAAGGTAAAAACACAATGGAATAGTTCACGAATAGAGTTCAAAATGTAATCCAAGGACTTAGATAGCTGTGTGATTGTACCAGACATTTTAATTTTCTCAAGTGATATAATACTGAACCCAACAAAAAGAGAGGTATCATATTATTTCACTTAGGTATCTAATTTACAATTATTTTCAGATACTGTCTGTATCTGTTCACTATTTTAGGACTGTATGCTTATTACTCTTATTACGAGTATAGTATTATTAGTACCAGGTATCATCGGCATCGGCACACGTTAGACGTCGTATGTCGGAAATATTTGATTTGTTTGAGCGTGTTATTGTCACTTTACTGTACTATTTACCGTCCGGGTAATATATGAAATGCGAGTCCTAGCTTGTTTGGCGTAAATATGTACTTTAAATAGTTTCAAAAGTATTTTAAGTATTTTCCATTTAAGTACTTACTGTTAAAAATTACTTAAGTATTTTCAGAAAATACTTTAAGTAGATTCTGATTTTCCAGTACATTTTTCAAGTAACAAGTAATACCACAAAAGCGTTAATTTAAGTAGGTACAAGTACAAGTACTTTTTTACTTTCTTATCTGTATACAGATATAAGGAAAGTATAGGAATCATGATTTTTTTCGACCTCCGGTTTTCGACGGATTTTTACGTTTTGGGGTCCCCTGAATCCGTTTGGACTATTTTCGGGATGATGCCTCTCGTGTGTGTGTGTGTGTGTGTGTGTGTGTGTGTGTGTGTGTGTGTGTGTGTGTGTGTGTGTGTGTGTGTGTGTGTGTGTGTGTGTGTGTGTGTGTGTGTGTGTGTGTGTGTGTGTGTGTGTGTGTGTGTGTGTGTGTGTGTGTGTGTGTGTGTGTGTGTGTGTGTGTGTGTGTGTGTGTGTGTGTGTGTGTGTGTGTGTGTGTGTGTGTGTGTGTGTGTGTGTGTGTGTGTGTGTGTGTGTGTGTGTGTGTGTGTGTGTGTGTGTGTGTGTGTGTGTGTGTGTGTGTGTGTGTGTGTGTGTGTGTGTGTGTGTGTGTGTGTGTGTGTGTGTGTGTGTGTGTGTGTGTGTGTGTGTGTGTGTGTGTGTGTGTGTGTGTGTGTGTGTGTGTGTGTGTGTGTGTGTGTGTGTGTGTGTGTGTGTGTGTGTGTGTGTGTGTGTGTGTGTGTGTGTGTGTGTGTGTGTGTGTGTGTGTGTGTGTGTGTGTGTGTGTGTGTGTGTGTGTGTGTGTGTGTGTGTGTGTGTGTGTGTGTGTGTGTGTGTGTGTGTGTGTGTGTGTGTGTGTGTGTGTGTGTGTGTGTGTGTGTGTGTGTGTGTGTGTGTGTGTGTGTGTGTGTGTGTGTGTGTGTGTGTGTGTGTGTGTGTGTGTGTGTGTGTGTGTGTGTGTGTGTGTGTGTGTGTGTGTGTGTGTGTGTGTGTGTGTATGTGTGTGTGTGTGTGTGTGTGTGTGTGTGTGTGTGTGTGTGTGTGTGTGTGTGTGTGTGTGTGTGTGTGTGTGTGTGTGTGTGTGTGTGTGTGTGTGTGTGTGTGTGTGTGTGTGTGTGTGTGTGTGTGTGTGTGTGTGTGGGTGCGTGGGTGCGTGGGTGCGTGCGTGCGTGCGTGCGTGCGTGCGTGTGGGTGTGTGTGTGTGTGTGTTATTTAAATCTAAATTACAAAGTTGATTTATATCGTAACTGAAAATTTCACATAACCTTAACTGAAGAAAATATAGAGTCCGATAATAAATGTAATTTAGATGTAAAAAGTTAAGTACAGTTACAATTTTCAAATAATGCAATTGAAACTTGCTGTTTTGATCAAGTTTACGTTTTATTTATTTATTTATATATAGGTGTCAGTTATTTAAATTGTGTTTTTCAGATAGTTTTAACTGTATCTTGGCGATCTGTAAATTACATGTACTCTCCAATTTTTATAGATATTTTAACTAAACGCATAATTACAACATTTACAACCTTGACAAAATCTCGCAAGTAAAGTATTTCTAATTTACATGTAAAGCTCAATAATCGAATTAAATTACGGATTTTGAGCTTACATTAAATTGTAATTAGATGAAACAAAATGGATTCTATGTATTTTGAAGTGATCTTTTCGAAAAAACGCAAAACAAAATGTAGCTGTCTTTCGAAAGTGCCGAAATTTTGGATTTTTTCAATTTTTCAATTTTGCGCGGGCGTATGTCGGAATTAAATCAATATTTTCGAAACGCAGTTTACGAAATTTGAAAGCTTAGGAAAAATGCTCATTTTCATGTTTCTTGAGAAATTTTGATCCGATGTACCGTTCTCGCGGTATGGACGATTGAAATTTGTTTAGTATTTTGAGGCGGCGAAGGTCGAAAAATTGAATTTGTTAAATGTTCAAACACTAAATTCTTCATAACTTTGGTAAAAATTAGGATATTTGAAAAAACAAAAATGTGTTTTGAACATAAGGGATGTGACTATTGATTCCCAGAAGGATGCAAGAGAAACCCTAAAATTGGGCATATGGCGGAAGGGCAAAGTGTACCGCGGGCCTAATTTCATTGTTTGCATATAACGGCCAAACTATTTAAATTTTTTAATGCCACTTACAAAGCTTACTCTTGAATATGAAATCTTATACATGTGTAAATTTCACCAAAATCGGATTATAATTGGCCAAGATATCAAACAATTAAACAAATTTTTTTCCCTAAAAAAAAAACTAAATTTTTTTTCGAAAGTTTGAAGTGGCACAAAAATGCCCAAAATGCACTCAATGGCTCAAAAGATTTTTTTTTACTACTAACATGAGAAATCACCATTATTTACTCCATTCCTCTAATGAGAAGTAATATTTCTCTCCCTAGGTAAATAATGAAACTAAATTTCATTAGTTTCATTTTGTTAATTTGACAACTAAACTCCCAGACTACTTGATATTTTGAAATATTTGAAAAATAAGTAGGAAATAACTAAAGCTGGGTTTATTAAAATCTAATCAAATCAAATATGATAATATATATCAGTGTTAATAGTAAAAATATATATTAACTAGGAAATTCAACACCAGCTTTAAAAATTATTAATTAATAACAATAAATCCATGTCATTAAAATATCAAAAATGCAATGGGATATTTCCTAGAATCATACCAAAATTTGACACATGCCAAATTTTTACATAAATAAAGCCAGTCTGATTAGAAACACGCTCCAGTCTGCTTGATATTTCGAAATATTTAACAAATTGTTAGGAAATTACTTATGTCAAAATTAAAATTGCTAATACATTAATGTTAGTAGTAAAAAAAATTCTGTATATACCTCGGCTGAGAAAGCTATTATTTACCTCGCACATTATATCCCTCGGCGCTACGCGCCTCAGGATATAAAAGTGCTCGGTAAATAATAGCTCACTTCTCACCCTAGGTATATAATGTACTATTATTAAGTACTTTATTGTGTCTAGAATACGATTACATTACGAAAAAATCTGCAAAAATATTTTATCTATTTTTTTGACCACTGTTCATTGAGTGACGACCTTAGATAAAAGAGACCGGAGATGTAACATTGCACATTGCGCACGTTGTCTCTTCCAACCCTAAGTAACCCACCAATTAAAAATCATTGTGTTCACGACGCCACCCGAATTGCTCCGAAATTTCTATTCTATGCTTGTCTGCGCGTGAGTAAATCATTTATGGACCGCCGTTTTTTGAATTATTTGTTGGTGGTATTAGCAATTTAAAATGTTTAAGTTATTTAATTTCAAGTTGAAAATACCACGATGTATTGTGAAAAATTATATATACAAATAATATAAGTGTCAATGTTATAAAAATATATTCGGTTTCAGCGGTAAATATTTGTTGACGTTTTGACATAAAGTCGCCATGATTCTTTGAGCTGAATACTTCAGATCCGCATTAAGGGGTTTCAATAAATATTAAGCATCAAATACAATATTTCAGAAAATAGATTTCATAATGCATTAATTTAAAAAAGAGTAAAATTTTAAAATTTTAATCATTTAATCTAAATAAGAAGTAAATAGGCATTGTTACTAACGAAAATTTGTTTTTAAAAAGTAGTTTTATGAGAATATTTACAAAAGGTGGTTTTTAGCCCTCATTAGGTATTTTTACAAGAATATTAGATGAAATACAGGTTCACCTACTTAAAATTTCAAGGTTCATTTTATTTGCGGTTAAATCGGAAGTGACATTTGAATCTTAAGTATTAAAACAAAGTAAAACGCGCAATATGATCTAGTATAAGCAAAAAAATACTAAAGTTACAGAAATTAGTCATATTATTAGTAAAATGTTACATTATAGACCCCTAAACAAAAAAAATTTTCGTTTACTAAAAAAAACTAAATTTTAGGAATAATTATTATACAATCGAATGCGGTTTCAAAGATAACAGGGTTAGTAAATCCGAATCTCTAAATTTTGGAGCTAAATGCTCGGATAAAAGCATACGACCGATAGGGGTTACAAAAATATTCGATTTATCGTTTTCATGAAAACCTATTTATCCGTTATAATTAATCGATTATTTTTGATTAATCGAACATTTTCAATAATTTGTTTTCGTTTTTTTAGGTAAAGGAATAATCGATTATAAAGGAATTACAAAAAGAGTAGGTTTATTCAAAATATTCGATTTATTATAATCGATTTTTTTAGAAAAATCGATTTATTATTTAATCGACTTTTTAAATAAATCGGATATTTTCGATTTACCGAACATTTTCGATTAATCCATTATTTTCGATTTTTCGAAGGTATTCGAATAATTTGTTTTAAAAGAAATGCGAAAAAATAGATTATATGAAAATAATCGATTGATCGAATATAATCGGTTATTTTATATAATAGATATTTCGGTTATTTTTTAGAATTATTGATTTATCGTTTAATCAGATTTTTATTTATCGATTATTTTCGATTTTTAAAAGATAATCAAATAATTAATTTTAAATGAAATATGAAAACAAAAGGATTATTTGAAAATAATTGATAATTCAGTTATTTTTTTGGAAAATAGATTTATCGTAGAATCGGCTTCTTAATTAATTGGTTATTTTCCCGTAATCAATTATTTTTGATTAAGCGATTATTTTCGATGTTTCAAAAATGATCGAATAATTGATTTTAAAGGAAATAATTTTTTTTTAAAATCGCTTTATCGATTATTCGACTTTTAAATTAATCGATTATTTTTAATTAATCGATTATTTTTGATTAATCGATTATTTTGGATTAACCGATTATTTTTGATTAATCGATTATTTTAGATTTTTCAAAGATTATCGAATAATCTGCTTCAATGGAAACATGAAAAAAACTAGATTATTTAAAAACAATCGATTATTTAAAATTCACGATAATTCGTTTATTATTTTTTGTAAACACTGATTTATCGGTTAATTGGCTTTTTAATTAGTCTATTATTTTTGATTTTTCAAAGATAATCAAGTAGTCGATTTTAAAGGAAATACGAACAAAAATGGATTGTTTAAAAATAACTGATTGATCGAAAATAATCGATTATTATTAATGATCAATAATTTATTTCGATAATCACCCACTCCTAGAGACCAAATGATTTTTAATAGGTTTAAATTTTAAAATTTTATCTGGTTTTAGACATATGCATTTCTAGAGTTTTATGTGACTCATCCTCTATATTAATTAATATTCCTAAAGAAAGAAGCTTTAATATAGCTTTTTCTGAAGATATAATACAAAACAGCATTTTCTCATTTTGACTAATTTTTAATATTATGTCAAGTCGTAGAAAAAATATAATTCTCAACTCATAAGGTTTGATTTGCAGTATTCTCCTACGCACACGCTTTTTTTATAATACTCTTAGACAATTAGTACCATTTCTTACTCGATTAACAATATTCTATTTCAACATTTTACTGTAGTCTCTTACAGAAAAATCTGTAGTAAATAATAGCTAACCAAATATTCTATAAAAGGTCTTCTCTTTACATAAAATGTCGTGGCATCTGTTTGATTTTAAAAATATCATGTTTGATTTATTTCGTAATACAAAATTCTATTAAATTTATATTTTAAATAAATCTAATAGTTCATTATGATGCTAATAAACAAAGTCCGGTCCCTGTCACAGAGTTCGGGTCCCTGCCCAGTTCCTCCACTCCGTTAGCCTTTCTTCAGAAATTGGCAACATTTGCGCAGGTTAAACACCGGTGTATGTTATATCTCTGGTCTCTTTTATCTAAGGTGACGACCAAAAAACACGGTTTTTGAGAAAAGTTGCTTAAAATTGACGATTTTTTGTTTTTTGGTCTGAAAATTAAGCAAACCCAAATTTCTCGTCTTCTGAATGTGTATACAAAGTTTAAAGTATATATATTTCTTCTAAGTTGTAGAATTCTCCCGACAAAAGTCCTATTACACGCGCTCCGCGGGATCCAAAACTCGTGTAAACACTGCATTTCTGTAATTTGATTTTTTTGTGATTTCCAGTTTTAAATTTCTTATATACCTAAGTTTATTAGGCCTAAAATTTATTAAATTGTATTTTACTGACTTGTTATAAGACGTTTCTTGAGTTTTGTGCAAAAAATGGAATTACCGCAAAATTAGCCGCACGTCGTATCAAGGATAGGCATGGTCTCGGCGTTCGCTATCCGACAAGTATAAACTTTAAACGGTCATATTATTACAAATTGAATCGCTTGATAGTGTGTTCATAAACATAGATTTTTAATAATCCTGTTCAGCAAACTCTGTGTACACGTGGTTTTTCGGACTTCTTCAGCAATTTATTGAGTAAGTACGTTCTTAAATTAAGAAAATTCTATCACAGTGCTATAATTTTTTTGTTTCCAGGTTGCAATGGCTGGTCTGTGTTTATTATGACATCAGACACTTGCAGAGGGTGAACTTACCTCAATTGGACCGACAGGATTGAAAGGTCTGCAGACGGTCAGCAAAGAACCCATGCAACATCATACCGTCATTATGACATGTTTTTTTGGTGTGCGTTACGTCATTTGATGACGTGAAAATAACTTTATGGTAACGTGAGAATGTCACAGCGAAATGACGTCATTACGTATCGTCATTTTGACGAATCGATATCACGTTAAAGTAACGTGTATATCGGGTGTCCTAGGCTAGGCAAATTGACGTCATTATCACGAATCTACCTAAGGTCAAAGTGACGTCTATATTTGGTGTCCCAAGGTTGGATGGAATTATTGAAAATACTAAGTAGATGAAAGTTATTTATTTAATCCAAAAAACACATGAAATATATATTATAAAAAATAAATTACACTGGTAAATAAAAAAGTCATGAGCAAGAAACCAAAAGGAATAAAATGACAGAAGAATATTAGAGGAACTGACACAACATACCTAAAATTGTAGATTTGATTTTAATTGGGGGTGGGCGAGCATGCTTTACGATTTCATCATCTTCAGTATCATCGAATGACAGCTTTCTAGTTGGCACCTGTTTTCTTATAGTAGGTACTTTATCAGCCATGGAATGTAGATCTGAGGTAACTTCGACTTTTTTTAATTTGGCACATCACTTTATCATTATCATCTAAAATAAAAGAACTATTAAAATACAGACCACTGCAAATTCTTAAAGACATTGTCATTTTAATTTCCGTTAAATACAACGGTGGAATCGGCTCTTAATCAAGTGACCCCCTACAAATCTTTTATTTTTAAATAAACTATTAAAAAATACCCTGAAAGAACTCATAATCAAACAATAAAAGTACCTATAACATTACTCACTAGTCTTATAGTATATTTCTTTATAAAGGCGGCCAAAAGACTTGTTTTTACGCAGCGTCAGCCATTTTCTGCTCACCTCACAACCGCTAGACCGTCATCATCTGGTTTCTCAAACTCAACAATGTAGTACATCTGTAAAATACCAAATTCGGTTTAATATACTTTATTATTTTGTCACATTCTATTTTTTACCTTTTTCTAAAACATCTTATCAAATAAAGTACAATTTAATAATGCACCACGTTCACAAGGTCACGACTGTTACTCACGAGAATCATGAAGATGGAGGAAACAGGAAACAACAATGACAATTGACAATTGACAATACGACATTGCCAGAAATATACGAAAAAATAACGTAATTATGACGAATTCTAAGTGACGTCTTATCTATCTCATCAATGCGACGTCAAATATACGTTACTGATTAGGATATTGTATTTCGGATAAATTAATACTAAAAAATTACATCATAATGACGAGTCTGTATTAACGTCACATTAACGTTGCAAAAACGACGTCAAAGTAACGTCATTAATTGGGATAGTGACGTTTCTGACGAGTAAACCCAAAAAATCACGTCATAGTGACGGCACCTTGCTGCTTGGGAAAGGGGGGATGATTTTTTCAGTTCTTTAGAACCAGGTTTTATATTGCATGAGAGGTGTCGCAAACATTACGTAGCTCGACGTTACGGAAAAGAGTTTTTTATAAAACCTGGGATAGGCATAAAAGGGCCGCGATTGACAATGCCAAAAAAAAGGGGGATGGAGCATCAACCGAGAAGAAAACCAGATGTTAGAGAACAAAAAACAAGCTTATCACCAAGTTGGAACTTACACTCAGGCTTAGGATTAATTTCCTAACATTTTTAAATTATATCTTTTGTGTATTTTTTTGTGCTCTTTCCGATGGCGCAGTTAGTTTTTTAAAATATATTTTTTGTTAGATGTTTTCGAAAAACTCGGAGATCATCATATGGGAAAAAAATAAAAAAAACTACCCCTTCCGGTTTCCTGCGAATTCCCGAAAAATTATGGCAGATTTCGCCGCGGGACTTATTTATGCCTAACATTTATAATTTCGCCACAAATTCATCGCAAATTTCATGTTCATGGTTCTGATCAAAGAAACGAAAAACTTTTTGGTAAAAGCACTTCTGGTGGCGAGAAATTCGCCATTAAAACAACCTGTGCAATGAATTTCCTAACTATTTTTGCCTCCTCTTTTGATTGGTGCATTTATTTTTACTATCAGAATGAATGATACTTGCCCAGATAATTAGCATTTTTACCATGGAAAATTCCGGAAAACCCGGTTTTTCCTAATTAAAAAAAATTGAAAAACTGCTACATCTTTTTTTTTTGTTTTCGGAAAGATCAAATTAAAATACACAAGGTCCACTTTGTTTCATCCAATTACAAATTAATGTAAGCTCGAAGGGGCTTTTTTTCGTTATTTAATTGGACTAAACTGTAATTTGCATTTATAAGTTGCTGACAACTATTTAGTTTACACGTAATATTTCTTTAATTTCCGTATGTATAACTTACATTACTGTTTTTTAACAACCTTAGAATTTACAAAAATAATAATGAATCGGCTTTTTAATATTTACAGATTACATTAAAAGGTACCTTTCCTATGGAGCGGCTGACGCGCGCGGCTGCCGCACAGCGTCTGACGCAAACGGCTGACGCCAGTAGGTATACCCATTTCCTATGAAATGTAGACGCGAGTGATCTGTTGTCAAAAAGTACCATTTTCTAAAAATGTGTGAAAACAGAAAATTGCTTCTATTAGATTTGTTATTAGAAGAAATTGAAGATGAAGAAATTTTACTGGCAAGCATGTGCAAAGAAAATAAACAGGTTCATCCATTACTTAAAACCAGAATTGACGAAGGCTTTTTCCAAACTCTAATAAATAGGTATTTATTGGAAGATGAAGAGAAATTTAGGCAATTTTTTAGATTAAATATTGCTTAATTCAATTATATACTGGACTTGATAAAAGAAGATCTAGCCAAACAGTCATCGAATAGATATCCATATCCTATCACTACTGAAGAGAAATTGGCAGTGACACTAAGGTAAGTTGAAATAATCTATACAGTTATAATTTCAATATCTTTAATAATAATAATGTATACAGGGTGTTTCCGAACTTGGCGTCCAAATTTATAGGGGTGGTAGTTCGCATAATTTGAGAGTGATTGGCAGATTTAATTTTTCTAAAAAAAAATATAATAAACAAAATAGAGCCATTATAAGAAAATCAAAGAGCAGGTCCTACCATGAGCGCGTAGCGCAATAGTCCTCAAAAACAGATGCGATATCGATTCTAAGCGTAGCGCGCGCGAGTCGAGGCATGCCATTGCTGTGCAGGACCGTACCTGTTTATAATTTTTGATTAATTTTTAATTATTTTTATTTTATATATTTTGGAAAAATGAAATTTGCGAATCGGTTTTAAATTATACGAACTACCACCCCTACAAATTTGGACGCTACGTTCGGAAACACCCTGTATACATTACACGTAAGCTGTTAGAGAACTTTATTCATGTGTTATGAAAACCGGTTAGCATATTACTTGTGAAAAGAAAATTTGTATTATTTCCCGAAGTATAAGTAACATCATCATTATAGGGTCTACAAGCGTTATTACTCACTGCAGGAAGACTTGAGGAGAGGGTGAATAAACAAGGGAAACATTTGAAGATTCTGAATCAGTTCCTGGAGATAAAAAAGGCACGGTAGTCGTATTTTTGGCACGACTTTCTAATTCAAAAACGAGTTGCAATGTTTTTATTTTTGCTTCGTTAATTAACTCAGATGGAAGTTTTTTAACTGATGCTGCAATACTTTTAAAAAATAGGCTAACATCATCGTTGTCATCGTCAGATATCATTCCGTTTGTCTTTCATCATCTCAGACAATTGTTTTGTTTTTTTTTTTTCGCTTGTTAATTGGTTTTTCCGAGGGTTTTTCTTCTAATCGATAATTTGAAGTTGATGCTAGGGCAGAGCTGGATTCACGTTTTGAGCTTGATGGTGCAGCAGAGTCGGATTCACATGACACAATACTTGTTTCAGTTGCTTCTATGTCACTATCTGTGTCGTCGGCAAGTGTACTAGCACAGTCTTGTTCTACTATATAATATTTGCTCCTGAAACAAATTAAAATTAATAGGTACCTTATACAGGTGCGTGTAGTTAGTTAGTTGGATTTTTTTTAAAAAAAAACTCACGGTCGTTTATATTCAGTCTTTGTTACTTTAAAAGGGAGATTTAACCTTGTTGGTTAAATTATCTCCCGATTTTCTGTGAAGTGGTTCGGGCACTTAAATTTATATCTTTAATTAAACAAGGGGGTTGTCTCTCTACAGTATTTTATTATCTGCAGCAAATAGACGGAGTTTGTTGTTTATAAGATATTTACAATGGGATGAAGTTATGCTACAATTAATAGGGAATAATATATTATTTACAATAAAATCAAGCCCCGGTCTTCTGTGTGGTATGCATAATATACGTGAAGATTCACAACTAATCTTTTGGACCATACAAAGTAAGTGAACCTATATTATATTTAAAAAGCCAGTTATTAATTTAGATAGCAAATCTATAAGTTTTATATGGATTTTATATATTTTGTAGGTTATTGAAGACTACCTCCTATTTAATAAAAAGACCAATTCTAGTTTTCTCTAAGCATTATGGACTATGGTTATGAGTACGAAAAATATATGAAAATCAATAATAAAGTGGTATATCTTGTATTGCTACTACTTAGCTGCGTTCCAGTGGATTTCGGATACTAAGGATTTCCTCAAAAGTACATTCACTGCTTCTTAGCCTAGTGATGTCAGCCTATATTGGATGTACGTAACCTGTACCTACTCAGGAATATTCGTGAGGGTTTCTTCGAGCCCAAAGATGGATTAAGAGGGTGAATAACGTTTGAAAAACAAGACAATCTGATGCGATACGATAAGGTAAGTTATTACACGATAACTTAAGAAAAGATACCTAAAATAATATTTTACATTTTAACAACCAGAGTAAATTTTAAATAGAATATTTTAAAGAAGTTATTTCTATAAGACTCACCTTGGCGTGGCGTGAGGCCTCCAAGTAGCTTCGATAAAGTCGAAGTTTTTAAATTCTAAATCTAAGAATAATTATGAAAATTATATCCACAGTGATGTGATATTTACTAGTTTTCGTAAATATTGAAATATTCACCAAATATATTCTAGATTTATGTAAAAATCCGCAATAATGCGAGCACATTCTTCACGAACCAAAATGTGCGTTCTAAAAAGAAAGCTTTCCAAAAAAAGTACCTTTTTTTTGTTATTGACCTTGGCCGGTCTTATTAGGCTAGAGGTAAGACTATAGAAAAGATCTGGTTGTAGGTTTACCTGACAAGTTTTAGGTTGGTAATTGACAATTTTTATGTATGAGAAGAAAAGAAGAATCATTGAACTTTGAACCTTTGAAATTCTAAAAGTTATGTTATTGTTATTAATTTATTCAGGGTTTAATATTTATTTTTATTTTTCAGGAAAGTCACTATAAGAAGATAGAAGAGACCCTATTAGTGAACTAGGAAGAATTATGATGGGAGTAGAACATTTGAAATAAATTGTCATACATTGTACTAGAAGGATATTCCGAATAAAGTTAATAGTTTTACTTTGCCTTCATTTATTTTGTGTCAGCTTATTGGAAAACAGGTAAATTTACTGTTTGTTTTAAATTATGTCCAGAAAATATATTAAAATTAAAATTAATTAAATTTTAACAATTAACCCGTAACAACACCACCCCTTCCTGCAAAAAGTTTCTAAGAAACTTTTAACAAAAAAAAATTCCAAACCGTACCAGTAGAGAGAAAAAAATACTTATTTATAACTAATACCTACTAGAATGACTTATACATACAATATACATGTCTCGACCCCGAAATATAAAGATCTAATCGGTAAACTAAATAAAAGACTTATGAGTCTTCATCAATGTCTACATCGGGAGGTTTAGATTTTATATCTTTAGCATTCCAAATGCATTTACCATCTTCATCGGTCAATTCATAAGACCAGGTGGAGACAACTTTAGCGATCCTAAATGGACCAACAAATTTTTGCGCCAATTTCGCACTGAAATATTTGGAGGCATCTGACTGGACGTAATTCCTCGTCCAAACCATATCACCCATCTTGAACGTTTCATTACGCCGTCTTAGGTTATAAGTAGACTCTTTTCATAAGCCGATTTTACACGTTTCCTAACATCTATAAATAGTTTTTCGAGGGCCATCTGCTTATCCAATATATCGTTTGGAGGAAGTTGCTGTAAACCACCATCCTCAGAGCCTGATAAATTAATTTCTCGACCAAAATTAATTAAATTTGGAGTGACGTCAGTCACTTCATGTTTAGAACACCTTAGAGCGCAAGTCACTTTAGACAAAACTTGGTCCCAGTGCCTTTGATCTTCGGATACATATCCTGTTAACATGGTCTTAATAACACGATGTACGCGTTCAACAGGATTTTCCTGTGGGTGATATAAAGCAGTAAACTTGATGTGGACCTTATAGTTCGTCATTATACATACATAGTTATAAAAAAAATAGAATTAAAATAAAATTATATCATAAAATCATTACTTACCTGTTTTGTTAACAACTGCAATCTCCTTCCAAGCTGAATCTTTGATTCTCTGATCCTTATATGTTAATAGTTTTAAATCATAAAGACAAGGGTATTTTCCAACCCATTCCACCAATATTTCATCTTCTTCCGCTGTAAAAAGTTTCGACATTGTACGGGAACGGTACAGGCACAACTTTCACCAACGGCGGCTGACGCAAGACTGCCTCGAGAGGGTTCGGCCGCGGCGTCTACCAGCCGCCAGCGTTTGACGCTTGCGTCTGACGCTCGAATAAAAACGGTAAAATATATTGTCATAGGAACAGTACTAGACGTCAGACGCTGTGCGGCAGCCGCGCGCGTCAGCCGCTCCATAGGAAACGTACCTTAAATGTAATGCTTTGAATTCTCACAAGATGTCGTATGACTTAATATCTATACGAAAGACCTGTGCATTTAATACAAAAATTTGGAAATGATTATGTTGTGTCTAAGTTCAGGGGTAAACCATGATTTGTATTAAAACTTTTATAGTGATTTTAGTTTTACAACGGTTTTAGTTAGTCAGAGATATACTTAAACAATTTAAAATGGTAGAGTTAAGACCTATCTTCAAAGATAGACCGTGTTTTTTTCTTAACCCGTAGTGCTGTAATTAGTTTTATATTTTGTTTCAGTCTAAGACCATCCAAAGACAACTTCAAAATGGTCTATTTTGTACACAATTGTAAATACTATGAAGTAAAAAGCAAGCAAAAAATTTATAAATTTTTTTCCCCACAAAACCCGCTAAAAGGAAAAATTTTATTATTATGATGAGGTAACTATCTGACATCATTAAATGGAAATGTACAATAAAAATCTTTTATTTTAATGACTTTTTTTTTATTGCCTTGTTTTAATAATTTAGTATTTTCAAAAATATTAGATGTTATGGTAATTTGGATCACTGCAGGTATTAAATTAAAATAGGGCTGTTGGTAAATTAGTTAACAGTTGGTAATAAAGTATATCTCGAAAAAAGCAATAAGTATCAAATATAAATTGTGATTTTGATTAGGCACATGCTCTGGCTAATCAATCCTATAAGTACATATCAAAACATTAATATACAATTAATATATAATTAAACAATAATTTGAAAATTTACCTATCTAGACAAAATACTATTATTCTGTTATTTAAAAAAACACATTATTTTTTAGTAAACATGGACATGCCATAAGGGTAGGACAGAGTGAGAGCAAAAATACTTTGAAATGTGCTGTGAGATACACGTAGAAAGGGTCATATGGAGAATTAAGTGTTGTAACATTTTGCGATGTGCATCTCACTAGTTTAGTTTACAGATTTATGTAAATGTTTAATTATGTGCTGCTATTTCAAACTTTTAGTATCCTTTGATAAAAGAAGTTGAATATTATTGTTGACCTTCTTAAATTGTTTATTTTACATTAAAATTTTTTTTTCTATCCTTCATACAGTATTCTGTGAACAGTATTACAGGTTTACTTTGACTGTCTGTCCGATGTCACGTTTTTTGTCTGCACGATAAGTCAAAAACGAGAAATGATATCAACTTGAAAATTTTAAGCAAAAATCAAGCTCTATAAGAGGACAAAGCTTATTGATTTTTAACAAATCTGATTAAAAATAGGGGGTTAAGATGGGTTGAAATTAACAAAAATCCCAAATTAAAAACCAAAAGCGACATCAACATAAAATGTTTAATAAAAATAAAACTTTTTAAGAAGATAAAGCCTATTGATACTGAAGAAAATATGAATATATTGGGGAGTTAAGGAGGGTTAAAATATAAAAAAAAATCTTAACTTAAAAACGAAAAATCATATAAACTTGAAATTTTTAGCAAACATCAAGCTCTAAAAGGAGAAGAAGTCCTTTAATAATAAAAAAAGTCTGAATAAATATGGAGGATTTATAAACCGTCAGATAGTGACTGATTTAGGTGCCCCATTTTTGCATGCAAGCCTCGAAGACGGTTGAAAAGTACGTCGATTTTGAGTAGAATGAAAGCAAATTTATGAGCGGCCCCTGGGGATAACATATGGAAAATTCGATTTTCCTTAACAGAAATAAAAGGTGTTTTTTGGTCATTTTTTCACGCAAGCCATTTTCACTATATGATTAATTATTAGAACTAGGCTTCGGAAAACCAAAGGCTTTAATGTTCCAAGTGGCTAAAGGGTTGAAATAAGGGCGTAATCTTGTAAAGAAAAATTGATATTTTAACTGATTTTTCCACACAAGCCCGTCGAAAGTATGAATACGTACATCGTCACTAGCCCGAAAAACATATTGGCTTGAATGGCGCGAATGGATAAGTGCATTTTGGAGTCGGAAAAATTACCGAAATTTTTTTGGATTTTTGAGTTATTTTTTCATGCAAGCCTCTTTAACCATATAATGTTATTAATGTATTAGACGTAATAATTAAATTGACATGAGTATCGGATGTGGCCGAAACGAAGGCTTGAGTCGAAAAGTTGCAAGAAAATTGTATGGAAAATGCCACCATTTTCCCACGCTAGCCGTTTGACATATGCTTAGAAAAAGTGATTCTAAGACTATATAACAAAAGGCTTGAGTGTCGGACATGGTCATCATATTAATTATATAGAATTTATTTAAGAAAAACCTGACTAAAAAAAGTTTATAAATTTCCACCATTTCCCACACAAGCCTTTTGGTACATGCTTAGAAAAAGTGATTCTAAGACTATATATAAAAAGGCTTAAGTATTGAACATGGTCTTCATATTATTTATACAAAATTTATTTAACAAAATGCTGACAAGAAAATCTATAAATATCCACCATCTTCTCACACAAGCCGTTTGGCATATCATTTATAATTCGCCATAGGTATAAAAAAAATAAATTTCTAGATTTTCTTGTCAGCTTTTTGTTGAATAAATTATAAAGATATAAATAATATGACACTTAAGCCTTTTGTTATATAGTCTTAGAATCACTTTTTCTAAGCATATGTCAAACGGCTTGTGTGGGAAAATTGTGGCAATTTGCATACATTTTTCCAGCAACTTTCCTATGTTCTGAAAATATAAAGACCACGCTCTACACTCAAGCCATTATTTTTTTCTGGTCTCTTAAATTCATAAGTTTTTATTGCAAAAAATTTCGTTGGTGGGAAAATGACTGAAAAATGGAAAAAAAAATTCTGTTAAATTTTCCAACCTTAAAATGGACTTATCCACTCACGCCACTCAAGCCAATATGTTTTTCGGGCTAGTTACGATGTATGTTTTCATACTCTCGATTGGCTTGTGTGGAAAAATCGGTTAAAATTTTGATTTTTCTTTACAAGATTACGCCCTTATTTCAACCCTTTAGCCACTTGCAACATTAAAGCCTTTGTTTTTCCGAAGCCTAGTTCTATTAATTAATCATATAGTGAAAATGGCTTGCGTGGAAAAATGACCAAAAAACACCTATTATTTCTGTTAAGGAAAATCGAATTTTCCATATGTTATCCCCAGGGGCCGCTCGTAAATTTGCTTTCTTTCTACTTAAAATCGATATACTTTTCAACCCTCTTCGAGGCTTGCATGCGAAAATCGGGAATCTAAATCAGTCACTATCTGACGGTCTATTAAGGGTGGTTGAAATAAAAAAAAATATCAAAAATGAAAAGTGATATCATGAAATTTTTAGTAAAAATCAAGCTGTATAAGAAGATGAGGCATATTGATTGTGAAAACAATCCGGTTGAAAATGGGGGTTAAGGGGGTCTGTTAAACTGCTAAGAGTATTATTTAGAATGCCAGGCATTATATATATTTATTCTAGTTTGTGTCTGTGTAATATTATGTATTGTGATGGGACTAATTAAATAAAATAAACATTTAAAACATTTTAGTTCTTATTTTATTTGCCAATAAAAGGTATTTAAAATATATATATTTTTTATTTGACATCTGTGACAAATTATGAAAATGATAAAACTTACAATAAAAACCTAAAAATGGTAGGTAACGTTTCATATAAAATTTTCTACACAAAAATCAATGTCAAGGTTTCTACATAACCTGATATATATTTAAAAATATTCTTAAATTATGAAGAAAAGTCAGTTTACTAACTAATAATGTTTATAGATGGTTTTCAACGTATTAAAAACAAAACAAATATCACACTAACTAAAATATTCATTTATTAATAGTTGTAGTGCTTGAAAACAGTATGATGTTGATAATAATAACTACACTTAATACAAACTCAAATAATAAAAAAAAAACAGCGATATTGACTCTTGTACAAAGTTTTGGTCCGAACTTACAAATGATAAAATTATTGGAAAAAGTGAACACCCATTTCAAATTACCACCAACCGCCACTGTGTCAGAACTATATTAAAAAGATACTGATTTTGGTTTAATATTTAGCATAATTTAAAACAAGAAGCCTGTTTTTATTTCAAGGTTATTAATTTCTTCAATTAAACTAACCTATAATTCAACAAACATCAATAATATGTTAACACTACAATTTAAAGGGACGACGTCACGGCTATATTTTTGGGACATAAATGTAATGCCTTCCTTGTCTTGGTAATCTGTAGAACTGTCAGAAAGTATTTTCAATACGCCAATTATTTGAAATTACCACATACATTGATTACTATACGAGGCAAGAGAGAGGTCCGACACGCCCAACAGGGCGCGGCCATTTTGAACCCTGTGACACAGTTTACAGCTAAAGAATCAGGTCGCTCACTTTGCGTCGGCACTTTTGATCTCAATGTTTCAGTTTATACACTGCATGTGCAACTCGGATAATACAATATATGACAACCGCCTATAATAAAACAGCAGTCTTTTGCTTATCCTGAATTTGTATCCCTGGAGTGGATGTTATTTTGGAACTTTCAACTGGTCCGAGTGAGCTAAGTGATTCTTTAGCAATAAACTGTGACTTCAAAAATAATATTCACTGACACTGGCAGCAGTAAGCAAAATATCAGGTGCGTTTTAATCATCCGCTTCTGCTTCCGGAATTGTCGGTTTAGTCGTTTTAACCTGTCAGATTAAAACAAGAAAACCGACAATTCCGAAGCAGAAGCGGATGATTAAAACGCACCTATTAAAAATATTGCGCCAAGATGTAGGCAACACGTAATAATGGTTCAAAATGGCGCAGTTTTCTATCTCCTTTTAAAAGGCACTCAGAAAGCTGCGCAGTGCGACCATTCTCCGTATAGTAAAAGAAAATCAAAGTATGTGGAAATTACTCTCAGACAATGTTTGTTGATTATATAAATGACGTTTTTTGTATAAAATGATATGAATAAAGGCCTCCTGAGTAGTTCATGCAGACAACAACAAATTTAAAAATAAGTAGACTTTGGAAAAATTAACGCATTTTGGATCATACAATTTTTCTTTTTAAGTGTTAGTTTGGATTTCATTTTGATCCGTATCTCTGTCTTTGTCGGTCATGACCTATTTACTTTAGAAACATTTTTTATGGATCGCTCTAAATCTAAAGCCGGGTCCAGATCAACAAATTTGTGTGATGAATGTTGTATGTTGAATTCGACAAAAATATTTGCGGCGCAAATATTTTTTTATTGTGGTTTTGTCGCGCAAATATGTGCGTTGTGTTGTTGTATCTACGATCCATTTTCGTGAGTCGTGCGTAGCAATAATTTGTGATTGAAATAATAGTACAAACTAAAAAAATATTCAAGCACTCGAGGGTCGTTTGACGCAAATCTCTGTGAAGTTGGCAGAAAAATCGACAGACCGGTAGAGAGCGTGTGTTGTATCTGGCGCAAATATTTGTGTGTTTCTCTGTGCAGTGCACAGTCCACATCTAGAAATATTTTGACGAACACGAAAAAATTTGCGCCAAATACAACGCACAACGTAAATATTTATTGATCTGGACACAACTTAACACTAACATTAAACAAACTTCCAACAACAGGTAGTTTCAAATTTACCTGGTTTTACGCTTCAGTGACACGGCACTGGTCCTGGACATCGCTTCTGTATCATTTAAGCGACACTTTTTGGTTAAACCGAGTGAATCAACTACACGGTCCATTAGCCTAGGAAATATTCATTCCTCTAATATGATACAAAATAAAAAAATTTCAATTAATTCAATAATGTTTATGGCATTTTCGTCGCCGTTATCAGGCATCCTATTAGGAATTAAGTAGCATCACAAGATTTTATGTGCCTAATCTTGATTGGGATTTCAGTCTAATAACCATATTCTAAAATGTAAATTCACCATTTTACGAGCGTACACAAGCTTTGATCAATTCCGCTTTATTTATATCAAGCGTATATTACCAGATTATTATCTATAGTTGATATAAAATTGATTAGGATTCGATAGCTTTAGTGGAAATTAAGTCGTTCCAAATTGTTAAACCATCTTAGAATAATGTTTTTGATTTTTAATTAAATTACAGTACTGTTCAGTTTGCAACGTACATACTACCTATATAACTATCCAAAACTAACTTAAAAAATAGTTTTGAGCATCATTTATAAATATATCAAATTCATCTGTGCGTATGTTGTTCGTAATTCATCTCCTCGTAAGTAGCTCAGGGTAGCCGTTTTTCCTGTAAATTGTTGGTAACAAGTTTGCTTGTCCTACACAGTAGCGCGCTAAGCGCGTTTTGTTAAACTGTATATTGATACAGTCCCTAAAGTAGAACATTACCAAGTAAGGCGATTTAAAAAATGGCGGGCTTCAAAATATATGAAATTTTAAGCAAATTCAAATCGCTTTTTTACTTTAAGTAAATGCTGAAAAATGGAAAATGTTACTGGTTTTAAATGAAAATAAAAAACATTTGTAATAAGATAATTTTATTTAAAATGATAACTAGAGCTAGGAATATATGCAAAACGTCATATTTTGCATATGTTGCATATATATACAATTTTTGATTTTGAATGCATATATTGACATTTTGTTAATTTTTTGGCATATATCTGACGTACTAATTGGCTGGACATATTAAAATTATAAGTTTTGGACCAAAATAATATTTTGTGAAATGCCTTTACAGGTCGATTTCCTAACATTTTGAAGGATTAACTTATCCCTGTAATAAATTACAGTTAATGGTGTAAGTACTTGAGAGGATTAAATTATAAATAAAACACCCTCCTTAAACCAATAAATTTTGCTAAATATCCTTTCAGGTAGTTGTATTAATATCTTCAAATTTCTAAATGACTCAGTTTACTTTCAACTTCATTTCAGTCTTTATTGTTGTGTTGTGTTAACCAGTGGGAAAAATGGCAAAATTAATTGAGTCGTGGGTAAAATCTTATTTAGATTTTGTTGTAGAAGGTGATAACCAGGTGTTTTGTAAAACATGTTCTAAAATTGTAAGTACTTTTTTATTTTATATTTTATTTTGACCTTTCACAATGGTAAATCAAACGACAGTAAAATATTATTTCAACTCACAGTTAAAAAAAAAGTAGGGCAACTTTACAACGTACGCATTTATTTAATTTAATTAAAACTTCAACATCTACAGGAATTTATTTGTTTTATATTCCATGTAAAAAAAAGTTTCAAAATCGGCCCACACGCGAAAACACCCTGACATATAGCAAAGCAGAAATCTAAGACACTTGCAGACAAAGTCAACTTCCCTTGAAACAATATTTAGAATTTTTAATGAAAATTTATGCAAAGCTTTAGTGACTTCGAATATCCCTTTAATACGATTAAATAATCCAAATCTCCGATCATTTTTGCAAAAATACTGTAAATTTAATATTCCAGAGCAAAGTATATTACGCAAACGTGGTGTTGACAGTTTGTACATTGAGACTCGTGAAAAAATTCGTGAGATTACCGTTGGAAACCCCTTTTTACATTATTGTGGATGAAACAACAGACTCCTGTGGTCGATATATAGCCGATTTAATGATAGGTTCATTACGCGAAGAAATGCAAATTGGTCCATATCTAATCGCTTCAAAGCAATTAGATAAAACAAATAACTTGACAACAAACTCGTTTTATCCAGACAGAATTGTCCTTCCTTTTTTCTTCCGGAAGCCGTTCCAACAGAAATATGTTTATTGCTGTTATCCGATGCTGCCCCCGTACATGGTAAAAGCCGCACAAAATTTAAAAATGTTTTATGAAAACTTATTCCATGTTACATGTTTGGCTCATGGCCTTAACATAGATGCAGAAGAAATTAAGTCTAACTTTCCGTTAATAAATGATTTAATTTGTAATGTAAACAAATATTTCTCAACGCTCCTCTAAGAACTCAATTGTACAAAGAAAAATTTTCTAGAAATAACAGATGCCACCGGAACCTGTGTACCTGGCTTAAAGCTGCCTTTTTTACTTTCCCTATCTGTATACAGATATAAGCAAAGTATAGCAATCATGATTTTTTTCGACCTCGAGTTTTCGACGGATTTTTACGTTTTGAGGTCCCCTGAATCCGTTTTGACTATTTTCGCGATGATGATGATGATGATGATGATGATGATGATGATGATGATGATTGATGATGATGATGATGATGATGATGATGATGATGATGATGATGATGATGATGATGATGATGATGATGATGATGATGATGATGATGATGATGATGATGATGATGATGATGATGATGATGATGATGATGATGATGATGATGATGATGATGATGATGATGATGATGATGATGATGATGATGATGATGATGATGATGATGATGATGATGATGATGATGATGATGATGATGATGATGATGATGATGATGATGATGATGATGAAGTGATGATGATGATGATGATGATGATGATGATGATGATGATGATGATGATGATGATGATGATGATGATGATGATGATGATGATGATGATGATGATGATGATGATGATGATGATGATGATGATGATGATGATGATGATG